>CAEFZP010001660.1:0-33287 GCA_903064625.1 Mallotus villosus
TACAGGGCTGGGTGGCTGGATGCTGCTGGAGCTCGCTGGAGCTGGAGCTGGGGCTGGAGCGGATGCTGGTGGCTGGGGGCTGGAGATGGGGCATGGTGGCTGCGGGACTGGTGGCTGGAGCTGGTGGCTCTGGGGCTGGAGCATGGAGCTGGGGACTGCTGGAGATGGGTGGATGAGGGCTGGAGCATGGGGGCTGGAGCTGGTGGCTGGAGCTGGTGGATGGAGCTGGTGGCTGAGAGGCTGGAGTGGCGGGCTGGGAGCGCTGGAGCTGAACTGTGGCTGGAGCTGGTGGCTGGGGGCATGGAGCTGCTGGTGGAAACGTGCGGAGCTGGTGGATGGGGGCTGGAGTGGTGGCGACGCTGGGTGGCTGAGGGCTGGGGGATGGAGCTGCTGGAGCTGGCGGGCTGGAGCTGGGGGCTGGAGCTGCTGGAGCTGACTGGAGCTGGAGCTGGGGGCTGGAGCGGGAGTTGCTGGGGTTGGTGGCTGAGGGCCCTGTTGAAGAGGGTCTTCAGTGTCAGTGTGCTGGCCGTGCTGGCTGTTCGTGCTGATATCGGAGGTCATGAGGACAGCACTGGCTGACCTACATCTCACTCTGCTCCGGGCTAAATATACCGGACCTATCATTACTGTGTACTAGCTCATCTGGAGCGGAAAGATGAGAGCTCTCGGTTGAATGATGGGTCTCGCTATCTGTCTGTATGGCGTCTCGCATGCGCGCTAGATGAGAGTCGCTGTCTCGCGAGGAGTGCGCGCGCGAGCGCGCGCGTCGCGCTGCGCTAGCGAGAGGAGGAGACGAGAGCGAGAGAGCGCGAGAGCGCTCGAGAGAGAGAGAGCGACGCGCGAGTATGATCGCGCTCTCTAATTTGCTATCGACTCTGCGCTATCTATCGAGATGCGCGAGACGATCTACTGCTCTCTCTCTCGGAGCTCGTCTCTCTGCTCTCTCTACTCTCGATCGACGAGCTCATCTGAGAGCGATCTCTACTCTCTCTCTCATCTCCTCTCTCGTCTCTGCTCCTCTACATAGGAACTCAGGCAGTACACACAGCAGAGCCACAAATGGCCACACGGGGCATGCAAGCTCAAGTGAGCGAGCATACACACACACATACAGACAAACACACACACACACACACAACATACAAACCACACACACACACCACACACACCCTCACGAAGATGGTTCTCCGTCAGGCTGTTATGCATAATGCATACAGGACACATACAAGAGGCAAAAACAAATACTTCAAACTCTCCAACCCCCCGCTCCTCCAAAAACACACACACACACACCTGCCCACACTTCAGCTCATCAGGCGCAGGTGTGCATTCTTGACTCTGCCGTGTCAATCGGGTGTCGGCTGCGGAAATCACGCCGCTCTACTAGACTGGGGGGAGGGGCTGCTGGTGGTGGGGGAGGGGCTGGGGGTGGGGGGTGAAGGGATGGTTGGGTGCGGGTTGAGGATGATTGGGGAGGCTTGTGTTGGGGGAGGAGGCGAGAAAGTGTTGGCAGTTGAGTATGCCAGCTCGTCCTCTGACTCTTAACCAATATGGCACCGCCACACACCCCCACACACCCCTACCTCCCTCCTCATCCCCGACACACACACTCTCACATGCGTACACGCCGCTCTCTTGGATCCGACAGTGGAACCATGTTGCATTAGCCACATCTCCCAGCACCTGGCTGTGACTGGAGAGACTATTATCTTCATTAGCGGGAGGCTGCTAAACACTTCATCTCGTCCCAATCAAGTGATGCTGGGAGCGAGGGGGGGGGGTTGTGTAGGTGAAGGAAATGGGTTGTGGTCGGGGGGGTGGGGTTAGGGGGGTGAGGGGGAGGGGGAAGGATCGCTGCCCGTGTCGCGTGCGGTGACGGCTCCTGGTGATGTCACGTTCTGATCCGGGTGACGTCGTGGCTGGAGTGCACAGACGGACAGAGGTCAAAGGGCATCACTGTGACCTCGTGCCTTTATCTCCCTCACGTTCCCCCTCACGTTCCCCCCCACGTTCCCCCTCACGTTCCCCCTCACGTTCCCCCTCACGTTCCCCCTCACGTCCCCCTCACGTTCCCCTTCACGTTCCCCCTCACGTTCTCCCTCACGTTCTCCCCTCACGTTCTCCCTCACGTTCCCCCTCACGTTCCCCCTCACGTTCCCATGGGCGCCCTGAAGGCAGAAACTAGCACTCATGTCTTGAGTTCGAAAGGGTTTCAGCCGTCTACTCATGACGTTTCGTCTGAACGGAATGACTGGCTGTGTTTATTACAGTCCTGCGACGCCCACAGATGTCACACTTATTTGCATTTACTGTCAAACCTTTGTTGCTATTAGGTCGCTATATATCAGTGAAGCTTGTGTCAGCAAATATTACAAAAAGTGTGTCTCAACAACATTACCGACCATGCCAACTTGCTTCATCACCTGATAGGTCACCCAGGGCCAGATATGACTCAGACATTGTTTATCTGAGCCTGTGAGCTGGAACACTTTATAATGGTAAAGATCCCATGATAAGAGTTTTGGCTTGAGTTTCGACTATCTCGTTAATGAAAAATGGCCTCGGGGATAGTGTAGAGGAATACAGAGGGTTAAGCAGGCACCCAAAGGGTTAATACCATGCAGGGAAAGTCTCTTCCTGTCCTGGGGGAGGGCGGAGGAGTGTTGACGTACGCAGGCCTACAAACCTGCAAGTCACACAGTAACAAAAACACCACTGACCTGGTTTCCAGGGCTGAAACAGAGAGCGAGGAATATTTGAAGGCAGAGTGACCTAAGATTTTCAGCAGATATCCGTGTCTCAAACTGGGGTGGGTGGCTCGTCTGTCACACCCCACCCCACACAACCAGAATAGAGAGCAGAGAGAGAGAGCGAGAGAGAGAGCGAGCGCGCGCGAGAGCGCGATGCACGAGCGGAGAAAGCGAGAGGGGCGCGCGAAGAGGAGAGCGAGGGAGCGTCGGGCTGGGAGGGTAGCTGCGGGAGGGCGTGCGTTCGTGAGTGCGGGCGGGCGTGAGTCTGATCTGCTATGATCTCTATCTCTCGCTCTCTATCTCGTCTCTTTCCACACCCCCCCCTCTCTCTCTATCTCTCTCTTTCTTTCCTCTCTCTCTCTCTCTCTCTCTCTATCTCTCTCCCTCAGAGCTGAGCTCTCTCACCGGGCCCAGTGAGGAATGGCTGTCGCTCTGGGGAACAGAGCAGGAAGTTGGCTCCCCGCCAGCCATGGAAAATCTATACGCTGTTACATAATAAAACATATCTTTACCTTAGATGAACCCTGAGGAAGCTCAGCAGCTGTGGGCAAACAGAGAGAGAGAGAAGGCTGGGAGAGACGGTGTGTGTGTGTGTGTGTGTGTGTGTTTGTTGGGATTCTTGTGACCGTTTGCTGTCTGTGTGTGTTGCAGGCCTGAGGCTGTAGGCCGTAGTGGGAGAGAGGACAGAGAGTCGAGTAGAGCTAGGATGGACTTTGGGTCACACTCACACAAGACTGTCCAGACAGACAGACAGACAGGCAGACAAGCAGGCAGACAAGCAGGCAGACAAGCAGACAGACAGACAGACAGAGACAGTCTGCGTAATGACTAAAGAAAATGACAAAGGGTTTTACTTGTCACAGTTAATCCCACCTTGAACTTGGGAACCCGGTCTAACCGCACCATGGGTTTCCGGATCTGAATAGTCATACACATGCACCAACGGCTTCCTATTGTTTGTAACACCCAACACCTCAGACCTTCAGCCAGACTGAGGGAGGCTCCTGTCCGCCCTCCTCCGGTTGTCACTGCTTTCAGACGTCGTCCGCGGCCGTCAGAACGGAGGAACGGCGTGCTCCTCCTCTTTGCTGTTCCACTCCTCGAGGCTTTGTTGAGAAAAGAACGAGAGGAAGCTGTTTCGAGTGTCGAGCCCGTCTCGGCTCGCGTCGGGCGAGTTTCAGCACTCGGATACGTCGAGAACGACCTGGCGGATTCTGAAAAGTCGTTGGTCACGTGGGGCCGCGAGGTGTTTGGGTACAGGGAGATGTGGGCCCGTGTAGAACGAATGGAACGTTCCGGCGCGTTCCGTTTCCGTGGGCCTCTTTAGTTTGGTCGCGCGTGGACTCCACGTGTCTGATCGGCGTGCAAAACTGTAGGTGTGTTTTTGTAAGACTGGATGAACTCTGTATGAGTAGAGCTTCACTGTAATACCACGTCGTACGAGTGTGTTGGTATGTGGATGGGGATGAAGAAAGAGAGCGGCGGGGGAGGAGGAGAGTGACAGAGCATTTCCGCGCAACACAAAAGATCGTTCGGCGGTAGCCTTCCGAGTCATTCCTCTGTTTTACCACGTGATCCGTTTCATTTTCTTTCCATGGGTCGGGCGTGCGTGAGCGAGTCGGTCCCCGCATGCACGAGTCTCGATGGCCTGACCAGTTTGTCTTCTGAATGTCCGTGGTGGAGAGCTGTGATTACAGCCGACTGTACAGGCAGATTGGATTTCCCCTGTGGCTGAGGAGGAATGCAAACGTATCATAACCATATTACACTGGTTAGGGACCCGCTCTCGTGCCAAGACAACAGAGACACATCCAGCTAGTCCACAGATCCGCAGAGGACCACGTCCTGCTTCTAGAAACACCACGTCTTAAACGTCCCGCTTTCGGACTCGAAATCGACGACGAGCCCGAGAGCCGTGAGTTCGAGGGGCCGTTCGAATCCGTTTGACATTTTTGTTGTGAGGGAAGCATGTCTTCGGTGGGACTCTGGCCGGTACAATCCCTCCACTGTTGAAACAATGCGCCGGTTGTCCTCCATAACCTAATTACTCCCTCCAGGGGGAGAAATCCAACAGCACCAAATCCCATCGTTAGGAGCTCTGATCTGGACGCTTAAGAAAAGGCCTCATTCATTTCCCCTCTTCTACTGCAACACACACACACACCAGCTACACACACACACCAGCAGCACACACACACACACACGCCAGCAACACACACGCCAGCAACACACACACCAGCAACACACACACCAGCAACACACACACACCAGCAACACACACACAACAGCAACACACACGCCAGCAACACACACACCAGCAACACACACAAACCAGCAACACACACACCAGCAACACACACACACCAGCAACACACACACACCAGCAACACACACACGCCAGCACACGCACGCCAGCAACACACACACGCCAGCAACACACACACCAGCAACACACACACACCAGCAACACACACACGCCAGCAACACGCACGCCAGCAACACACACACCAGCACACACACCAGCAACACACACACCAGCAACACACACACACACCAGCAACATACACACACAGCAACACACACACACTAGCAACACACACACACACCAGCAACACACACACACTAGCAACACACACACACACCAGCAACACACACACCAGCAACACACACACCAGCAACACACATGCCAGCAACACACACAAACCAGCAACACACACACACACACACCAGCAACACACACACACCAGCAACACACACACACACCAGCGACGCACGCACACCAGCAACACACACACCAGCAACACACACACACACCAGCAACACACACAAACCAGCAACACACACACCAGCAACACACACACACCAGCAACACACACACCAGCAACACACACACACCAGCAACACACACACCAGCAACACACACGCCAGCAACACACACACACACCAGCAACACAAACACACACCAGCAACACACACACACCAGCAACACACACACCAGCAACACACACGCCAGCAACACACACACACACCAGCAACACAAACACACACCAGCAACACACACACACCAGCAACACACACACACCAGAAACACACACACACGCATGCACCCTCCATGCACTGATAAGCCTCTACATTTCATGTATGGAAGCACACACAGCTCATAGACATTTCCGTCTCACGCTTTTTCAGACGATGCACTGACAAACACACTTGCACACACACTACACACACACACATGCATGCGGTGCGTGTAGCGTGTGCGTAAGAAACACGTGCAGCATCCATCCAGCTGATTTACAGACAAGCGAGCACACAGTCGGGCGACTCTCTCCGCGTCTCTTGTATTCGATTCACGGTTTGATTCCAACGATTTGGAGCCTAAACAAGTCGTTTTATTCCCAAATCTGCTCTCCCAGTTCTAATTTGTGATCACCTGACGTTGTGCTGAGATTGCAAATCTGAGCCGGGGAACGACGCTGCTGGGATATTGCACCTCCGGGTCTCTGCCCGCGTAATCCCGTTTAATCAGTCAGTCCTCATTCAGGCACAGCGAGACAATCTCTCCTCCCCTCGGAGAAGGAACGTGACACGTCCTATTATAGGTGCGGATGGACCATCAGGGAAAGTCTCCGTTCACCCAAACCCGTGTTGCCCCCACCCCCCCACCCCGCCGCTCACGTCCCCGAAGCAGCGTGCGATGAGGAGGGAAACCCCCCTCCTGTTTGTCTGTTTCTCTCTGTCTCCCTTTCTCTTTCTCACACTTTCTTTCTTTCTTTCTGTCTTTTTGTCTGTCTTTCTTGTCTTTCTTGTCTTTCTTTCTCACTGGCTTTATCTCCCCTTTGTCTTTCACTGCCTCTCCGCCTGGCACAGGAACAGAGGTTGCAGAAACTTTACGACAGTCGCTTCGTAGGAGGAAGTCTCTCCACTGTACACAGAGGAAAGGGAAGTGGGCACCATTCAGCCTCAGAAAGGGAATCAAGTGTTTTGGAACTCTCCAAACATCCCTCTGACGTCCCACTCCCGGTTGGATCTGGGTTAGGGTTAGAGAGACACAGAGAGAGAGACACAGAGAGAGAGACAGAAAGAGAGAGACAGAAAGAGACACAGAGAGACAGAGAGAGAGACACAGAGAGAGAGACAGAAAGAGACACAGAGAGACAGAGAGAGAGACACAGAGCTCAGAACTTCTCGTTCGTAGCAGGTTGATCTTCTCAGAGTGGCACGTGTCGTTGTTTGGTCGTGTGGAGACGTAGTGGCCCCGGCTGGGTGTCCCCCGCTCTGTGTGTCGGTCGCTTCCCATTGGTCACCAGATGAAACAGTGGAGAGAGCCCGTGTCCTGGTTGGACCGGGGCACATGAGGGCAAGGGGATGTGTACGTGTGTCTTATGTGAGTGTTTTCCCCTCTGTGTGGACGATTGTTTATCTTTGCTCGAGTCCGGCATGTGTGTGTGTGTGTGTGTGTGTGTGTAACAGGCGTGTGTGTATCATGTGTGTGTGCGTGTATCCGGCGTGTGTGGACGCCGCGGCCTATTGTGGTCCTGGACGTTGTTCTGTCCTCCACAGGAAGTTCTCCTTGGCCCACAGAGAGACCTCTCTTCCTCCAGCCTCTCCTCCACTAGGTCACTATTAACCCTCTCCTGTCCTCTCCTCCACTAGGTCACTATTAACCCTGTCCTCTCTTCTCCTCCACTAGGTCACTATTAACCCTGTCCTGTCCTCTCCTCTCCTCCACTAGGTCACTATTAACCCTGTCCTGTCCTCTCCTCTCCTCACTAGGTCACTATTAACCCTGTCCTGTCCTCTCCTCTCCTCCACTAGGTCACTATTAACCCTGTCCTGTCCTCTCCTCTCCTCCACTAGGTCACTATTAACCCTGTCCTCTCCTCTCCTCCACTAGGTCACTATTAACCCTGTCCTGTCCTGTCCTCTCCTCCACTAGGTCACTATTAACCCTGTCCTCTCCTCTCCTCCACTAGGTCACTATTAACCCTGTCCTCTCCTCTCCTCCACTAGGTCACTATTAACCCTGTCCTCTCCTCTCCTCCACTAGGTCACTATTAACCCTGTCCTGTCCTCTCCTCTTCCTCTCCCTCTCCTCCTCTCCTTCTTTCCTCCTCCCCCACTCTCCACCTCGTAACAACATGATCCAGCTCAAGCCAGACGACATGGTTCTGAAGGCCGTTCCTCAGATAACGTCAGGCTATTAAGGCGACCAACGCGAGGCGACGATAGCACCTGTTGGCTTACTCTGTTAGTAGGAAGGGGAGGAAGAATGATAGAGAGACAGGGAGATCTCTCACACACACACACACACACACAGACACACACACACACACACACACACAGTATGTGTATACAGATACACAGACCCACTCTCTCCCAGAGCCAGTTGTGCCAAGGACTGCTCTCCTTTATCAGGGCCTTGACAGACACACCTACAGGAGCAACAGCAGCTTGGTCTCATTCAACACTGGGTCATGTTGCCCTGAGCCGTGGTGAAACTAACTACAGTGTGTTCAGCCTTAACTTAACGGAGCAAGCAGCTGTGACTGGTCAGCTTCCGGGCCAATGGGGAACTCCCCAGCTAAGTCCTAATGGCTTCCTGATCCGGTGTGAAAAGAAACCATGACTGGAACAAGGGGGACAGAAGGGGGATACGCACACACACACGACACACACCGACACTCACCGACAGACACAGACACACACCGACACACACCGACACACACCGACACTCACCGACACACACCGACACACACCGACACACCCCGACACCGACACACACCAACACAGACACACACACACCGACACACACCGACACACACGACACACACCGACACTCACCGACACACACCGACACACACCGACACACACCGACACACACCGACACACAACGACACAGACACCTACAGACACCTCCACACCCACACTGACACACACATCCGCATGCATGCGAGCGGACATGCATGCGAGGGGGAGACGGTGCAGGTCGGGAGTTTGGGGTGGCAGCAGAGCATTAGCATAAAGGGGCAGGGCAGTGTGCCCGGCATGGGGAAAGGTTGGCATCGCGCCTCGCAGACTGGCAGAGGGAAGACTGAAGAGAGAGAGCGAGAGGGAGGGAGCGGGGGAGGGGCGATTCGAGAGACAGAAAGAGAAAGAGAGGGAGCGTGAAGGGAGGGGAGGGGCGAGGCATGGGAGTGGGGGGATGCAATTTTGTCAATAGTGCATCCCTTGTTGGGAGAGAGGAGAGGCCCTGTCTGTTGGCAGAGGAGAGAGGGGTAAATCTCCAGTCTGATTGTGCGTTAGATTGGCCCCTTTAGCTCTCTGATTGCGAGGCGTCGAACGCTCGGCTGGAGGACTGTGCTGCCCCTCTCTCTCTCTCTCTGCCCCTCTCTCTCTGCCCCTCTCTCTCTGCCCCTCTTTCTCTGCCCCTCTCTCCCTGCCCCTCTCTCTTTGCCCCTCTCTCTCTGCCCCTCTCTCTGCCCCTCTCTCTGCCCCTCTCTCTGGCCCTCTCTCTGCCCCTCTCTCCCTGCCCCTCTCTCTGCCCCTCTCTCCCTGCCCCCCTCTCCCTGCCTCTCTCTCCCAGCCCATCTCTCCCTGCCCTTCTCTCTGCCCCTCTCTCCCTGCCGCTCTCTCTGCGTTTCCGGATGGTTCTTCTGTGGGCCTGTGATTGTCCTCTCCGACGTCTCGACCTGTGTGTGTGGAGGGACCACAAGGCTGAGGAACGCTGCTAAACTCGCTCGCTCTCTAACGTGCACCGGTAGCTGTTAACCTCCAGTCTGTCTCACTGTTTGTCCTGAGTGTGATCGTCCTCCACATCCAGACACACACGCACACACACACGATCAGACAACAAGACACTGGTTGGACTGCCTTCTAAATCCAGACACACCGCCCATTTCAGTCCGAGCTCTGCCTGTCAGACACACACACACACACACGCACACACACACACACACACACACACACACACACTTCTCAGCCAAAGTCACACTACGGCACCGGGCCGACCACTCCAGATGATGTCATCGTGACAGGCAGGGAGTGAAAGGGACGATTATTGAGCGCAGCCTTGTTGTTCCTGGCCCCGGGTCTGTCTCTGCCCCTGCAGCGTGTGTCTGAGCTGTGAGCTCGTCACCCCAGCTGCCGCCCCGGCTCCTAGAAGCACACGTAGTATCCTGCCCCGCGTCTGTGCTCGCCGGGTTTCCGACTCGCCCGTCTCTCGCCCACCTCCCAGAGGTGGAGGAGAGGCGGGGCGAAGCGGCAAGTGAGATCGACCGAGCTCAGGAATGAATCCCACGATCCCCCTGGGGAACCGCAGATGTGCCGGCCGCGTGCCCCGGCTTGTCGTCGCGGCAAGGCCAGTGTGACGCTGACGAAGCCACCGAGGGTCATGGTGACACGATGACAGCACGTCCACCAGGCACCTTCTTAACAACACTTGTCCTAGTGGTGACCCAAACAAACCCACACATATAGAGGAGTGTTACACACACATATAGAGTACTGTTACGTACACACACAAGGATGAGTGTTACACACACATATAGAGTAGTGTTACGCACACACACAAGGATGAGTGTTACACACACACAAGGATGAGTGTTACACACACATATAGAGGAGTGTTACACACACATATAGAGGAGTGTTACGCACACATATAGAGGAGTGTTACGCACACACACAAGGATGAGTGTTACACACACACACAAGGATGAGTGTTACACACACATATAGAGGAGTGTTACCCACACAATAGAAGAGTGTTACACACGCACAAACACATATATGAGGGTTACACACACATACATAGAGAGGTGTTACACACACACACAAAGGAGTATTAAACAGACACACAGACACACAGACACACACAGACACACAGACACACAGACACACCGACACACAGACACAGACACACACAGACACAGACACACTGACACACAGACACAGAGGAGTGTTAGGTGTGGAGGGGCGGCCTGTCACAGCATGGCACGCCGCTGGCAGCAATGTGGAGATCATGTTGTTCTATTCAACAACACATTCTTTATAGACAGCAGCCTCATCGTCTTGGTATCGGTGTGTGTGCTTGCGTGCGTGCGTGTGTGTTGGGCCATATGGCGTCCATGCGTGGTGCAGGTTGCAGTGTCACATGTGACGTGACAGAGTGAAGAGATGCCGCGCTGGCCCCGTGCTCCAGTCCCACAGCGAGTCCCTCTCTGGGTCCCCCACCTCCGCACACTGATAAGAGCCCCCGCCGGGAAGGGGGGGGGATGACATCACCACCCTATCAGCGCGGCCATCTATGTCAACACCCGCGGTTGCTTCACGTGGGGATAGTGCGCACTTCAGGGATATCGGGGGCGTGTTCTCCCCTCTCGTCCCAGTGGAACTCTCGCATGTCTTAGCTTGTCTGCTCGCTGGAGGAGGAACCCTATCTGATATGTGTGTGCTGTGACGCAACAACAGTGCGGTTTGGGCTGGCGGTGGGGGGTGATGGTGGGGGGGGGTGTCAGTGTCAGTTGGGGTGTCTGCTAACGGTAAAAAGAGGACGGGTTTACACTCCTGGACGCGTCCTTCCTTGACCGGTCAGCAGCACTGTGACAGAGACTTCCAGGGTTGTTGATCAGTGGTCCATCGCTCGAGCTGTCCATTCAGGGCGGCCCACTCCACCCTCAGGGCGGTGGAGTGGGCCTTCTGGGAACTCACACTGCACTGGTGCTGCTACTGTATGTGGGCGACAGTGATGGAGAGAGGGAGAGAGAGAGAGAGAGAGAGAGAGGATGACTGAAAGAGGTCAAAAGGAGAGCGGGAGAGAGAGATGGAGAGGTGTCAGTACGCGCGGACGGCGGTCGCCTGTGGTGACACCCACGGAGGCCCCAGACCCCAGCTAGCCCGTCGCTGCATCCTGCCGACGGGGCCCCTTAGTGGGGCAGGAATGTGCCATGCGTGCCTCCTCCTCGGATGACTCCCCCAGGCTCACCCAGCCCGTTAGCACAGAGTCACCACAAATTGCTTGCAGATTTTTCACACATAGTAACGCGCCGGTTTGTAAACCGAGATAATTACGAGCCGACGCGTGCGCAACGCTTCAAAGATTGCCACGCATGGCTCGCTCGCCACAGAAAGAGCGTCGGGCCGTGTTGTACGTCCTACCCCCTAGAAATTGGATTTCCGCTCTCCTTTCATTTGTCAACATCTAATGATGAACAGAGATGATGACGCTGATTACAATGGAGGCTCGCTGGACTGGCGCTGTGGGTGTGGCCTATAGCAGTGTACCAGGCAAGGACACACACACACATGCCTATAGTTTACTCAAGCTATGGCTGTACAATATATGATGACTATGCAGCCACAGCCTAAAGTTCAGTATGTTACCTGCCAGTCTGTTGAAGAGGAAGGTAGTTAGGGAATGTGCAATGTGGCAGACTGTGTGGCCTGGCCTGGTCTGGCCTGGTTATATTGCCTGGTCTGGTCTGGTCTGGTTCTATTGCCTGGCCTAGTCTGGCCTGGTTCTATTGTCGGGCCTGGACAGGGCTAGCCACAATGTAGCTCCGCTGGTCCAGAGACACTGAATGACACCTAGCCTGCATGTACAGCACATATTTCAGAAACAGGCGACCGATTGGCTTCCAGGTGGTCTGTGGGGTAATTGGTTGAATTAGATGCATGTGAGGTCAGACACCAGGACTGTATTCCTAGACTGATGGATTCAGTTTGAAAATATTTGTTCTTTGAATGTGAATGGGAGAGTTGTTTAAGGTGAGGAGACAGTTGTGGTGAAGCTAATAAACGAAAATAAACCTGCTCCTCAATTTATTTTTCAAATGTTTTGGAAAGCCAGAGCTCAAGCAAAATCTTAAATAAATTGTAGTTCGATCTTTCACTGAATATCATTTTGCTGTCGTGTTCCATTTTTACGTTAACATTTCACTCGATTTTGCATGCATTTAAATGTATGTTATTTATGTCATACATTCTTGATTTACTTTTCTACAGAGCTGTGTGGTAATTAAAGTAAAACATGAGCGCTACAGAAAAGCAGACCTTATTCAGACGTAAACAGGGATAGATAGCAGTCCGACGAATATTAAGAATGACGTTCCAGAAAGCAAATCACATCATTCACTATTAAATTATCGAATATGAATACAAATTATGAGTCAATAAAAGGTTACTTGGAAGCGAATTGATTAGTTATTGTTTTATGTCTGTTGTCAAGGTTTAGAAATTGTCTGAATAAGATAAGTCGTTTCACAATTTAACGAGAGTTAAATATTTAAATTGATTCTGACAACCAAATGTGTAAATACAATCTGTAGGATAGTTCATTATATTTCAATTTATATTCAATTTTTACTAATTTATCCAACTGAAGGCTCCCAAATGTTCCTGCTTTTCTTGTTATATGTAGGTTAGGCCCTCTTATTCTCAGTGGAAACTCGCCACTCAAAGAGTTAATGTGAACTTGGCAGGCGAAACTCGACGTCTCATTTACATGCTCTGAGAATCGAGAAATAAAGGACCCACAAAAGAATTGCATTATAGATTTAAGCTGTTAAAATGAGCCGTTTTTTTTACAATGTCGATATGATACACATTATGGGTTTTGTTTCCTTTATTGTCATACTGGGATGTTTAGATGAGAATGCTTTCATGAGAACTGGCAGCAGACTGCGCAATAACGATGCACAAAGGCATAAAAGTTAATTGCATAAACGTTTAGTTTACATGTGAATGTAAACGTAAAAATATAAAGTTGCCAAAAAAATGCAGAACATAGGCCTGCTTAATTGTAGTATTTCAGTAGTCTGCTTAGGTGAATTTGTCGGTTTGTTCACCTTAATAAGAAAATACATATATTTATATAGGCTAATTAAATATTTTAAACTGACTGCAAACTGAAAGATTGTTGTTAAAGTTACCAAATGATTTGCGTAGCCTTTTGTCTGCACTTTTTTCTTTCATTTGTATGGCTGCTTGTTTGCTGCCTTTTCCTGGTAGCCATTTAGTTCCTCTATATTCACGTTAAAATATCTGTCGATAACTTTGCAGTGTTATTCATAATTTCTGCTATTCAAGAGATTTACCATATGAGTTCGTAATTATTTTCTCTCGATGATCTACATTTGCGGATAATGGACTGCATATTATGAAAATTATAGTTTTTTTTATTTGAGGAAATAAAGCCTGCCAAGTTGGATTTGAACTAACATTTATTTACGGATTGTTTGTGTTTATCATCTGTTATCATCACCCCAAATGAAGCTGAATTTACCAATGGTGGCGCACAAATGGTTCGCTTGCTGGAATGCCAACCTTTCCTTCCAAGGGCATTGTAAGTGCACGATGAGGACAAAACAGTGATTGTATTGTTAATTATTTTGGCTGAAGCTATAACTTCATACAGTATATAGGGCATTGACATCAACTGGAGTAGTTTATATATGCATAGTTTGTGTGTTGTAGTAGTCTAATCCTGGAACGTTAGCTATAGAGGTTATAGCAACCTGACATGGCGTCAGCGAAAGGGCAGACGATAACCTATCACCATTTTTGGTGTTTGATATTTGGAAAACAGGACCTTCTTATGAAATTACCCACACGTAATAAATAATTGGTGAAACAATAATTATTTAATGCAACACATAAAATTGGGAATGTGGTGTTTTGTCAGAAGAGGGAACGGCTTTTTGCAGCCTCACTTCAAGGTCTGGGCCTGCTCGCGCTTGAGTTAACAGAGCGCCGGTGTCGGTGTCGGCTCAGACACAATCCAGGCCTGGGCACACGGTGAACACAGAAATAACGTGTTTTGAAACACAAGTAGTCACCATTACAGAAGCACTGTTCTAAGAAAGAGAGAGCACAGCCGCCTCTAGAGCTAAAACATGCAGTTGTAAGTCACTTAAACGGTGGCTTTTATGGATCACTAATGAGTAGTATTAGCCAAGGCAATTAAACATAGTATTAAAACTTCAGACAGCTAAATCTATCGAGCAGCAATAGTGTTGTGTCGTGCAGTGGTGCGGACTGTATAGTTTTGGCTTTGGCACTGGTGACTCTTAAAAAATGTCTTGAGCAACATTTCAGGTTCTTTGGTTGTTAAATGTAAGCTAAGAAATCCATTGTATGTTGATCCACACAGTTGTTAACAAAAAACTTGGCAACATTTGCCATAATATCATGAAATATTTCACACACACAAACACATAGATTATAACTGTAGCCTATACTCCAAGTGGTAAGCAAAAAACAAGGATGTGTTTTTGATAGATGGTCTAATTAATACGAATTAACTTTTAAATAGATAGAAAACCGAGAGCAATATCTGTCTGGCTTGCCCAGACATGTCATGTAATATCTGTTTAGTTATATCATAACACATTAGTGTTAATGCAGAAGTGATCATGTGACGCATCCTCACTTTGGTATCAAGTGTCCGATTTAGTTTTTTCTCGTAGCATTGCTGCTGTTCCATCGGCCTTTCCTGTTTCTATACGTGGATCGTACATCCTCACGCACACAAACGCACGTCTCGACCGAGATTTCCCTCCCACCGCACCTCCGGTTATTTCCAGAGTCCTCGTCTTGTACGTTCATAAAGTTCCCGCGACAACAGTCCACACAGGAAGTGGAGAGACAATGAACCCAGAGCTGTAGATCGGCTCTATTCTGCCCGGTGACAGGTGATGGGAGGATGCCAGGGCATCGCCATGCCGATGGGGGCCATGTTGTCTTTATGGCTCTGAGATTAAGCAGACGTTACGACTCTGGAAGACAGCCTGGGTGTCTGATAGGACGGCACTGTGATGAGAGATTAGAGGATATCTGCAGGAAGCATATACACAGTTCTTGTGTTTGGTGTGCGTTAGCCTGGTAAACCGAAGGTTCAGAGTTCGGACCTCGGTCGCTCGTCACCCCTGTATAACGTGTCACCTGACCGAGAGGGTGTGTTTGTGTGTCGATGCACCAAAGTGACTTGTTCGTGCTTGATCACGATCAAAAACTCGGCGCCTGTCGGTGGAGAAGACCACTCGGGTCCTCCCACGGAAGTGTCTGGCTGGGCGCGTGATTCCGAGGGAGAGGCGCCTCGCGGTGATTCACGTGCAGAGGCTACGCTGCTGATGCAGCGCGGGGCTGACGTGGGCTCGGACTGGGAGCCACGCCGCCGCTAACGCCGCCGAGCCCATTGTGTTTGCTATTCCACAAGCGTTCCTTATTTGTTTCTATAGTTCCTCGGCAAATATGCCTTTTAACAGGATGCTACTGTCTTGCCTGTGTGTGTTTTCACATCCAGAGATCCACACTGGTGCGTCTTTTCCCGGGGGCTGGGGGGAGAGGGGGTGCGACGGCTGGTTCTTTGTTCCCGGGGTAAATCCGAGAGCAGCTGCCGCCGATGGGGAGAGGGTGGTGTGAGTCTGTGTCTATGTGTGCCCGCTCGTGTGTGTGTGTGTGTGTGTGTACGGCGGGGTCTGGTGAGATTTTTGGAGCTGCGTGCTTTCTACTCATGCCATCCTGTGCCAAGGTGGCATTACGCAAGCAGAAAGAGAGAGCGCCATAGAGATACGGCTAGAGAGCGAGAGAGAGAGAGAGGCGGGGAGGAGGGCGGGGGTTAGCGAGATGAGGCAATGGCGGCCATACTAAGGATGGAATGGAGGGGAGCTTGGTTTGGGAGCGGGGGAGAGAGCCGTGTCGCCTGAACTTTGCCTCGGTGTCAGATAGGAACTTGTCGATTTGGCAAATCGTGCGCCTTCATACGGGGCTGTGCTCTCCTCCCCTCCCTTATCCGCTCTCTCTCTCTCGCTCTCTTTGCCATTGACTCGACCGCCCGCCCTTTCTCTTTTCCCTCCCTTTCAGCTCTCGAAGCTAACGCATTGGCTGAGCTACAGGCATCTCGTTGCCAAATAGGTGGGCCCTACTTGTGTTGGCAAAGGCTCAAGCAATGGTTAGGGAAAGAACGCGGAGAGGACGAGAGACGGCGAGCGCGAAGCGGAGAGAGAGAAAGAGAGAGAGAGTTGGAGAGAAAAAGGGGGAAAAAAGAAGCAGCACTCGGCTTTGCCAGCGGTCGTACGCGTTCGTCCAACATTGATTCGGTTCTCTCTCCTTTTTTTTCTTCCTTCCTCTTCTGTGCTCTGCGCTCCCAGGCCCCCCCGCTTCTGTGTGTGTCTCTGAGTCTTGCGCGGGGCCCACAGATCTGAGTAAACACCAATACCAATTACCCTTTGCCAAGGACTTTTTTTTAGGGTTATTTCTCTCTCTGCTTTTTTGTGGGGGGGGGGAAAGCGTAAAAGAAGAAGTGTTTATTTCGAATGCGTTTATTCCAGTTATTATACTGAAAGTGTATTTTTGTTTTTTTTTCAGGACAAAAATCCTGTCAACCGTTTCTATTTTCGACTAGTTATTCTATTTTGCGCATTGCTTTTCTTCAGTCCTTTTTTGAATTTATTGTTTTGTCTTTCCGTGGTAGATTTAACCACTAAGCTGACGGCGGGGTGTCACTCTTTCTGTCTACCCCTTCAACAAGGGGGGGAACCTTGTTTTGTTTCAAACTTTGTTCCACTGCTTATTGTGAGCCACTGGACATTTGAACATCTTCAGCTAATTGTCTTTGTACACTCCCCCCCCCCATTTTTTCTTCCTCTTCGAATTGTTCTACCCCTAAGCGAAGCAGCACTTGCTGTACATTGGGGAACGCAGGGGGGTGAAAAAAAAATTGGTGCGGTGGACTTTTTTCCCTCCTTTTTTTTCCATTCCGAACGCCGTGCCAAATTTATGATGAGAGTGCAAAATGGTAACTACCAGACCGTCTGCTATGCTCTCTGGCTGTGTGGTTTTCTGTGGTGATTTCTTCCCCCGTTCAGTTTCTCGTTGAAATGTGAGTGTGTGGTCGGAGGCTCTCTCTCGCGTGGTAGGAGAGATAGAGGCTGTCATGGCAGACCTCATAGCGGCGCATTTTAACGGTGGTCTCGTGGCAGCAAAGATTGGCGGAGACCGATCGGTGTGTGGTAACCCTGGCACCGGAACACTGTGGCGAGATCTAGGCATTGTTGCCGAGCGATATGTAGTGAAGGTATTATGGTGGACCTAAATAACTTTAACTGCGGGAATCATTTGTGGCGTTTTGGGTTGAAGTTATTATTGTAAATTGTTTATAAAAAATGTTTTTGTTTGATTGTCCTATTATGCATTTATAATTCACTCTTTATATTTGTTGAAATTATTTAGGTAGGTTAATATATTTTTTTGTAACAGATGGTAAAGATAATGTTTTTGGAACAATTGCATTAATTACCTTTTAGGTAATAATGTATCATTGTTTTTAATATAGTTATATTTTTTATGTTTTAATTCTAAAGAAAAATGTACATGTGTATTAACAACGTAATAATTATTATGGCATTGTTAATATGACCAATTTGTTTCCGCTCTCCATCGCAAATTCATTATTAGTCTTACACTGAAATGATTTGGCTGGGAAACTTCTTTTTGTATTTGCGCCCAGCTCTCCTCTCGCACCCACTGTACCTGCAGCTGTTTGGCCACGCAAGCACCAGACGGGCACAATACTGACCGCCGCGTCCCCCTCTCCCCTTCTCCTCTCCCCCCTCTCCCTCAGGATGAATTCCATCCCTTCATCGAGGCCCTGCTGCCCCACGTCCGTGCCTTCTCCTACACGTGGTTCAACCTGCAGGCTCGCAAGCGCAAGTACTTCAAGAAGCACGAGAAGCGGATGACCAAGGACGAGGAGCGCGCCGTCAAGGACGAGCTCCTGGGCGAGAAGCCCGAGATCAAGCAGAAGTGGGCGTCGCGCCTCCTCGCCAAGCTCCGCAAGGACATCCGGCCCGAGTTCCGCGAGGACTTTGTGCTCACCATCACGGGGAAGAAGCCGCCCTGCTGCGTGCTGTCCAACCCCGACCAGAAGGGCAAGATCCGCCGCATCGACTGCCTGCGCCAGGCGGACAAGGTGTGGCGCCTGGACCTGGTGATGGTCATCCTGTTCAAGGGCAGCCCCCTGGAGAGCACGGACGGCGAGCGGCTGGTCAAGTCGCCCCAGTGCTCCAACCACGGCCTGTGCGTCCAGCCGCACCACATCGGCGTGTCCGTCAAGGAGCTGGACCTCTACCTGGCCTACTTCGTCCATTCCCCAGGTCAGTGCTCCCCCCTCTCCCCTCTCCCTCTCCCCCTCTCCCCTCCCCTCGCCCTGATCACTTGATATGGCTGTTTTTTCTGTCACACACACACACACGCTACATTTGCGAAGCAGCGAACTCCTGATCACTTGATATGGCTGTTTTTTTCTGTCACACACGCACACACACACACGCTACATTTGCAAAGCAGCGAGCTCCCCGCGTTACACACGCTCTATACACATACACCTTCTAACGCCCCCCGATACACACGGGGTCAGTGTGTGAGATCCTTCCGGAAACCTCTCTGTCCAGCACTAGCTGTAACGCTGGCTCTCCACAAACAGCGAGATGCATTAAAAACCACAACAAAATATTGGCGAGAGGAAACTCACCGATGACGAGATCTTTATTTTCGTCGTGTGTGTATGCGATTGTGTACATTTGCTGTTTAGTCAGGCTTTAGACGTGTTTGTGGAGATTTATGTTTGGACTGGTAAATTTGCTCAGGTGCTCGAGGGGCAAATTGGACTTCATCTAAATGTGCATGTTTTATTTGTGTGTTGACTGTAAACAAGCGCACCTGCACCTGTTTGTGTTTGTGTGGCCGTTTTGTGTGTGTGTACCGTCGGTCTTAAGAACATGTTTGAGTGTGTGTCATGGGTTGTGCTGCGTATATATATGCTGTTTGAACACCGAGGGTGTGCATGCAGCTTGTGTGTGTGTGTGTGTGTGTGGTGTGGTGGTGGAGGAACAGGGAGCCTGGTGACAGCTGGCCCTGTCCCAGGTTGTGCTGGGGGGGAGGCAGGGAGAGCTTCCTCTTCTCAGGCCTCCGGGGCCCCACAGTCCTCCTCCCTCCCCAGCCTCCAGAGCCTCCGTATTCACACACCGACCCCAGCCACGCTCACACACACGCTCTCCACATCACACACACACACATGCTTTCAGTCAAAATTCTTCGAGAATTCCTGAGACTATTCAAACTGTCACTAACTGCTCAGTGAGACACACACACACACACACACACACACACAGGCAGAGGCCGTACAAACCACACACTGTAGTGGTGATAATCAACTTGGCAGTTAATGTCAGTTTTTTTCATGACTTTTTTCTCGTAGATCAGCGCAGGTGTTTCCTCCGTCATTTTGCCTCACGGTCTGATCTTAATATTAACTGTATCCAAACACCACATTGAAAATGTAGAAACACCTATTAACTATAATTACGTTGAATTGGTTTGGGATTTAATTCATTCATTTTGTGCAGTTTCATCAGAAATTTCATGTGATTTTATTATAAATAAAAACGAAATATTTATAATGTAAATACAGTACTAAGAGCCACCATGCTAATTCTTCCACTTAGAACTATAAAAAAATATCACAGATAATAATAATTGGGGGGGAAGTATAATTACACAATACTATATTTGTATTTCTAATATGCAGTAATCATTCTCTGAAGAGATGTTTAATTGAGCTTAGCTTGAGAAATATCCATTTTAATTCAAAAGGATAATTAGACTGTTGTATAATAAATCATGGAGAAATAACGACAGACCCTATATTTCATTTGCAATGTTGGAGCTATTCTCAGAACTTCATTTACTGAGTTTTATTTGACATCAGTTCAGTCGTTTCTCCTGTTTCCTGTGTTCTCTTCTGTTCCCAACCATGTGTGATTCCGTTAGTTCTATGTGGTGTGGACTGGTCCTGTCTACGGGGCATACTATACACAGGGAGAAAAAAACACAGATGGAATATTTGTGGTTCTTTAAGGTCAGTCTGATTCGCCTCAGCGTCGCCTCATCGGTGTGGACAAAAAGCCCAGTCGAACATTTGACGGAATTCACCAGCGGTAAAACAAAACAAACCCTGGTCCCCGCTACGCCACGCTCGCATCCACTCCAGTCCTCCCCGGCTCCAGCTATCCATTAGCATAGGGCTCCAGCTCTCCCCGGCTCCAGCTAGCCATTAGCATAGGGCTCCAGCTCTCCCCGGCTCCAGCTAGCCATTAGCATAGGGCTCCAGTCCTCCCCGACTCCAGCTAGCCATTAGCATAGGGCTCCAGTCCTCCCCGGCTCCAGCTAGCCATTAGCATAGGGCTCCAGTCCTCCCCGGCTCCAGCTAGCCATTAGAATAGGCCCAGAGTGCTGTATTGTCTTCCAGCAGACAGGCGTACAGTTACAGCCAGCCCTAACGCTGTTGCCTGGCAGAGTGGAGCGGCTGGCCCTGGTGACAGGGTGCCCCATGCCGGGTCCCTTTCAGCCCAGTGTGTCTCCCAGCGGCGCCCCCCCCGCTCTCCCCGGGCTCTTCTTCCTGTCTCACAATGCGCCGTCGCCGCTAACCCGGCTTTAGATTAACTCCCGGTGACGCCAACCACCCACCGCCCACCACCCCACAGACCCCCCCCGCCCCCTCCCCCAGACCCCCCCCAGACCCCCCCCGCCCCCTCCCCCAGACTCCCCCCCCAGGCCCCCCCCGGGCTCCCCTGCCTGGAGCTCAAGACATGCCAGTGGGAATATAAAATTCACCCGTCTTCCTGTTACTTCACTTTTTTCGGTGTGGGTGTGTATACGTGTGCATGTACCTGCGTGTGTTACTAATGTGTCCGAATGAGAGAGAGCGAGTGAGTGAGTGAGAGAGATAGCGTGTGTGTGTGTGTGTGTAAGAGAGAACATGCACTTGATTACGCCCGAATGTATCGTACAGTAATTCATTTTCTTCGAATCGCGGTGTTGCGTTTCAGCGAAAGAAAACACACTGTAATATTCTCTCCGTTGGCCGCGTGCCTCGGCACACAGCGCTGGGCTCCATATGTGTTTTAGAAAGGGCTTGTATTCCATCGTAAAACCCTGGGTTATTGTTACCATTTGTTGAAATCGCTTTTCCCTGCTTCTCTGTTTATTCTCAAAGTCTGCAAAAAGCAGGAGGCGTTTGGCGGGTCGCGCGCTGCGCTGGCTTGGCAGGGACACAAGTCCCTCAGTGTTGAGAGAGAGACCTCTTCACCGTTACCCCCCGGCGACACAGGGCCGTTGGCAGAGGGATGCGTGAGATCCTTGGCTTTCTAGTACAGTTTAATTTACTGTAAGAACACAATCGGAGAGAATAGGATGCGAAGAATAGCGAAGAAGAATAGAAAGGAATAGAAAAGAATAGCGTTACTAGTAAAAAATAATTTAAAAAAACCTACGCTCCAAAGAGTTCAGGCCAAGAGCTCAGTCTTAACCTTTGCCGTGGCAGCATGTCAGTTTTTATTCTTAGCAGTCTGACCCGGGGTGTGTGTGTCTGTATGAAGCTATCAGTTGCATGGCCCAACAAGTCCAGTCATGTTCTGTCCTGTAGCCGTCTATCCTGGTTGATGTCGCGGAGGCCACAGACCAGGTCGACCACACAGTCTGTCTCCTCTCCTCTGACAGTCTAGTTTCAGGCCTCTAGACCTTAGACAGAACTCTTCTAGACCTAAGGCAGTATAGTTCTAGTCCTAAATCAGTACAGGTCTTGGACCTAAGACAGCGTCGATTTAATCTAGACTTAAGACAGCGTAGTTCTAGAGCTAAGACCGTTTAGGTCTCAACCTAAAACTGGATCATTCTAAACCTAAGACAGTATTGTTTTAGATCCGAAGCGGGAATGTTCTAGACCCCCAAAACAGTATAGTTCTAGACCCAAAGGCGGAGGCCTGGTGGCATTAGCTGGCAGGCCTGCGGCGCCTCTCCTGATAGGCTTAATGGATGAGGAAGTAGAGGAGCGGGGCGACGTCCTCGCCGTCGAGCCGGCGGAGCAGAACCAAACCACGAGACCACGCGTGCGTCCTCCCGCGAGGCGTCAGCCCCCCCCGGTCACCGCCGGGCCAGGCTCCGGGGGGGTGGGGCTCCCTGGGCGAGCGAGGGCGAGCGGCGCTACGTGTTCCGTATTTGTCCGTCTGATGACTCCGCCGTGTTTTCCAGCATTAGTCATGTTTGGAGCAGCTTCCACTCATAAGGCTCTCGTTACCACACAGTTACGATACAAAGATGTTTTCTGGGGAGAGGGGGAGCGAGAGAGAGGGAGAGGGAGGGAGAGGGGGAGAGTTGGGGGGTTTAGGAGAGAAAACGTGTCCTCGGTTCTGGAGAAGGCCAACAGGGAAGATGCGATCCAGCATGGGGGAACCCCAGCTGCAGGCAGGGGCCGACCAAGCCAGAGGTCTCCTCCTTCCACCAGGGCTGGGGATCACAAAGAGACTGGCGCCAAACACAGGCACCGATCGACAGGCAGGCAGGCAGGCAGGCAGCTGGAAGGCAGGCAGGCAGGCAGGCAGGCAGGCAGGCAGGCTGGAAGGCAGGCAGGCAGGCAGGCAGGCAGGCAGGCCGGCAGGCAGGCATGGTCGAAGAGACTCGACGCTAATCTTTCAAACCTCAATGTTCTGAGATCCAGAAAAGTCATTATTTCGCCATTCGATTCGATCTTTCTTTTTTTTCGTCATCGATGCAAAGATTCAAATGCCCCAGTGTGTTCCCCAGAACGGGAGAAAGGGAATCGTGGCCTTCGTAAATGAGAACATGACGTCAGCGCGGAGGGAGATGGGGGGAGAGAGAGAGAGAGAGAGAGCGGGGGGACCACACAGTGGAGTTCACCCCTCCAGCAGTTCATCCTCTCGGTCACCCAAAACTGTTTGTCTGTTTATCCCTCAGAAATACATTCACAAAGGGAAATAGTCAGGCCGACCAAGCTAAAAGAGGAGAGAGAGAGAGAAAGAGGGAGAGAGAGAGAGGGGGGGGGAGAGAGAGAGAGAGTAGAGAGTGAGAGTGAGAGATGAGCGAGATCGATGACTAGATCTCTCGCTCTATCTCTCGACTCTCTCTCTCTGCTCTCTAGCTAGAGCTATGAGACTGAGAGAGAAAACAAAACCCCTGCAAGATTTACAGGAAAAGAGAGCCCGTCTTTTCCTTGGCCGACGAAACGGCCCAAACCACCGAGTTCTGGACGGAGAACAGAACCGTGTTCCTCGGAAAGTTCTGGCACGGCTCGGTTACCCCGGGCCAACCGAGAAAATAGCGAGCGCCACTGGGGCCCGCATTCATCTGCTCGTGAGAAACAGCCGCGCTCCGGCGCCCTCCACCGCGCTCTCCAGCGGCGGCCGCAGACCCGAGACGTTCGGGAGCGAGAGAGCTGTTATCGTTTAAACACATTCGGCCAATGACGTTTGAGCTTGGGCCGGGGGGGGTCGTCTTAGTGGCGGGCCGCGCGGACCCTCACCCAGCCAGGACTTGGCCCACTGTCAGAACTCTTCTATGACTGTGTGTGTGTGTGAGTGTGTGTGTGTGTGTGTGTGTGTGTGTGTGTGTGCGTGTGAGAGGGAGAAAGAGACACCAAGAGAAGCAGTGTGAGGAGAGCACAGTGTAAGGACTCCCTGGTAAACAGCTTGTTCCAGAGCGATAGGAGTTCCAAGGAACTGATGAAAAGAGCTGAAGCGCTAAACGTCGAGGATTACAGGCCCTCAGCGTGCCCTTTGACCTCCTTCTCAGCCCTCCTATGTCTTACAGAAACACACCCAAGACACACATTCTCTTAACATCGAGTGATTGATTGAATTCTAGGCCATCGTGAAGGTTTTTTTCTATCCATAGCGTCCTTTGATATAGAAATTGTTGTTGAGAAGGCCGGATTTATTGACTAATTTCACTACATTGATTTTAATTGCCCACCGATATTTAAGTCGGCTGGTTTTAATCTAGTCCTCTGGGCAGCGTTATCTGTCTACACATTGTTTTTTTGCAATAGAAAATAAAATTATTGAAGATATTTTTTCTGTTCGTGTCTTGGAACGAATCAGTGAAACAATAATAAACAGACATGTAAAAAAACAAAAAAAACAAAGACAAGCTAAGATTTGTCTCCAAAGCCTCGAGTGCCAAAACAGAGCGATCGTGGAGCGTTCCGTTTTCTCACTTCTCCATTTCTCTCTAGTTTGTCTTGTCCCGTCGACGTATTCCGTCTCACCACAAAACCCTGGCGGGGCCTGGCCCCGCCGTGCGATCCCCTGGCCGCGGGTCCAGGGGGGGGGGAGGAGGGGGGGGGAGGAGGGGGGGGGAGGAGAGGAAGAGTAGGGTAGGGGGAGCGGGTCGGCAGGTCCAGGCCGCCAGGTTCTGCTGGGCTCGTCTCTGATATCCGTCCCAGTAGAGCGTCTCACTGGTCAGGACCCTCCGCACAGCCCCCTGGGAAGGAGGGGACGAGGGACCCCTGACCAGCGCACTCCCCCTCTCCAACTAACACTGGCATATACACATCCCATCCCTCCCCGAACTCCCTGTAATTACACTCAATACTATCTGCACCGTTTCACTGCTCTTCTGTGGCGTATCATGTATCATGTGGGAGAAGGATGGTGGGAGTCCTGCGCACCGATGGCCGTGATATCCGACGTGTCGTTCAGTCTGTTCGCCAGTGGAAAAGAAGAGGGGAGATAAGGGAGGAGATGTAGACTGGCGTGGTGAAAACAAAGGGAGAGACGGAGGGAGGGAGGACAGGATTCCGGCTAGGCTGGCGGGCTGGCTGGCTGGCAACGCTTGGCACTCCAAGCTGCGGCTCTGTTAGCGAGGTGCCAGCTTTTCAAACCGACACACACGCTCTCTGCCAACCTCTCTCCTTCTGATCCTGCCTTTCTCTCTTTCTCTTTTCGTTTTTTAACCTTCTTTTTTTTGTCCGCATATCCCCACTTTCGATTAACACCCCCACGTCCGTCCGTCCGTCCGTCCCCCCCGACACCCTCTTCTCCCTCCGCCTCATCCACGTCCTTTTTTAAATCGGCCCTGGCAGAAAGGACAAAGTGCGAAAAAAGCCCAATTTAAAACGTGATCTTGCGTCGTATCGGGATGATATTGCGCTTTGAAATGGGGTCTGCGTGGGATCTGTCTGTTCGTGTCAGACGTGTTCTCCTCCGGCCGTGTTCCGTGGGTCCTGTCGGAGAAGGTCTGATGGTGCTGCAGGGGATACCGGTCCAAAACAAAATGGAGGATTAGGCTGAGCCCCTGGCCAATGAGGAGAGGAGAATGACTCCGCACAAAAGAACAAAATGGTGCTTGGTAATTACGAGGAGGTTATTGAGTCGTCTGTGTTTTTGGTTCTTTTTTTGTAAATCGACACACAGCAACGAGAAATGCAATCAATCATCTGATCGCTCTTTGCGTTTTTGTCGACCTAAAAAAAAATAAAAATTGAGGGAGGGATTGGGGTTGAACTTGTGAGGAATTCAGTGAAGAGACAAGCTAAAGGGTTAGACAGGCTAAAGCAAATCAGTTGGAAGTGGAAGTGACTCCACTCAGGGTGTGAGGGGAGGGGGGGAGCTCACATCACTTCAGGCCCTGGGGCCCTCACAGAACAAAGAACACGGAACACGCAACATAGAACATGGAACACGTAGCGGGGGGGAAAGGACAGGGACGGAGCGTTAAACGGTGGAGGGGAAGGGAAGGGGGGGAGGGGGGTAGAGGGAATTACTCAATAATGATCAGAAAATGAGGCCCATTATTGAGCCAGAGTAAACAGGGCTCTCTATGTGTGAAAGGGCCCCATTCAGCGAGCGGGCCAGGAGCACGGCTCCTTTCTCCCCTTTCACGTCTCCACCCACGGCATCCAGGGCTCCCTTTTGTTCTCCCCAAATCACAGAGAGGGTGAATTTGGAAAAAGGGGGGGTGGGGGTACGTGGGGGGGTGGGGGGGCATGGGCCAGGCAGAGGGGGTACCAGCTCCCCAATGAGGGAATTTGGTCCGAACCAGGGCGACTGTGGCCTCGCGGGCCCTCTGCAGCGTTCCTGTCGGGGGAGTTGGGCAGGTGGAGGAGGGTGGGGATAGGCGCTTTTGGTCGTCTTGCACACGCGGGACGGGGCAAACCCCACGGGAACTCGAGGGGGCCCCCTTCAGGGATGAGAAATCCCTGTCGATGTGTTCGTCTAGGGGGGGGGCGGGGGGGCGGCCTTTGTTGCCTGTCTGACTCACCGGACTGCACAGGTCTGCGTTCGTGCGACGTCCCGTCATGCCGTAGAACCGTTTATCATGACCTCATAGTTCATCCGGTCTGCGTTGCTGATCGGTCAGACGACACATTTGATCCAAACGAAACGGGACGAACAGCTTCACGCTGTTCAACACTTCCACGTGGACGGACCCAGCCCAGTGAGCGGCGCAGTGCGTCGGAGACCCGGCGGGCGCGTGCTGTAAGAGACCGTCTCCCGCCCCTCTGCCTGCCAGGCTGAAGGGCGCTGCCAGGGGACGCTGGTGTAAACTAGGTGCTAATGCGCCCGCTCGCCTGTTTGTCAGCGCAAACGCTCTAATTAAGGGGAATCAGATAAATAAATAAACCTGCCGCTGCCACCGCGCCTCCGCGCAGCTGCAGGCTGGAGAGAGAGAGAGAGAGAGAGAGAGAGGAGTAGAGTTTGTGAGAGAGCGCGAGAGAGAGAGAGGGGCTGATTCCTGGTAATGAGGGACGAGCGATGAGATGACTGAGAGAATGAGAGGACGGAGAGAGGGAGCGAGAGCGAGAGATAGGGAGCGAGAGAGAGAGCGAGAGAGCGGGGAGAGACGAGAGGGGAGAGAGCGAGAGAGAGAGGGGCGGTGGGCAGAGAGAGAGAGCGTGGGGAATGCGAGCGAGAGAGAGAGAGAGAGATGAGAGAGAGGACGAGAGAGCGAGCGCGCGAGCGGGAGAGCGAGAGCGTGTTTGTCGTGGGCCTTGTGCGCAGCGCGAGAGCGAGCGCGCGTCGCTGCGCTCGCATCGGTGGTGTGAGAGTTCTGTGCGCGCGTCGCGCTCGACGCGCGCGCGCGCGATGCGCGAGAGCTCGTGCGCGCAGCGCTGCGCGCTTTCCCTCGCGGGAGCTAAGTACTTTGTACTTTTTGGCCTGCTTTACTGTCTGAAATTATTCTTTTTTATTTGTTGTACTATTTAATTATTCGTTGAATTTCTACGTATTGTAATGATTTGGCAATTCGTGAGCTTCTTTCTTAGGTCAGCAAGCAACTTGGATTCAATTAAAATGTGAGTGAGAAAGCGCACGGGAGAACGAGAGAAGAGAGGAGAGCAAAGGTAGGGAAGAAAGAGGAGCAGACACCTGAAGCCAGTGGAAATAAAAGGAGACATTCTTTACTTTGAACTGCCACGGAACATGCATATATATGTCTCAAATCAAACAGGTTGGCCCCCTCCTTCCCTGCGTCGTCGCTGCTGTCGGCGCTACAACTCTCTCCTCCCTCCCCCCTCGCCCTCACTCCCTCACTCATCACTCTGACTCCGTCTCCCTCCGTCTGTTCGTTCCCCGTCTGAGGAGGCGGATCCGTTCTGCAGGCATCATTACGGAGACTAACGTCTCATTTAGAACCTCAACTGTCAACCCCTCACGCTCTCGCCCGGAGTTTAACACTCGTCTGAATTCCTCCCTGGCAGCTCTCACGCATACATTTCACAAGAAAACCCAACGCCGTCTCATAAGCGATGAGGGAATACGGAGAAGATGAAGGAATGTCGCCACACCAGATATACGCCGTTACTGTTTGTTGGTGTGGACGCGTTACCACATTGACTTCTGGTTGCCGGATCACACCTCCCATGTCTGCCTTTCACCATTCCGTGCGGTGTGAGAGAGAGAGAGAGAGAAAAAAACGGTCGCCTATAAACCGACGACCAAAAAACCGTCCCTGTGTTGCATCTCACCGGAACCCCCCTGAATAGGGTTGACATGGCATGACCCCCCACCCACCCCCCCCTCCCCCTTCACTTGATTCCCAGCATGCCTTGCCTGGGCAGCATCCAAGGGGGCTTCCAGGACAGCCCCCGGTTGGCAGGGCCGATAGCGGTCGCTGGGCTGGCGCTCTGGCCACGGGGCACGGCGAGCGGGCAGCCGCACGTCAGATCCCTGCCAGAGGAATCCACTCAGATCTCTGATCCCTGTTTCCCCCTGTAGAGGATCGCTCACCAAACAGGCACGCGGTGTCGGGATAGGGGCCTCCGCGGTACAGCCACACACACACACAGACCACACACACACAGCCACACACACACACAGCCACCACACACACACACAGCCCACACATACCACACGACAGCCCGCCCCCCTGGAGTACACACACACAGACCGCCCCGCGTCTCGCGTCCCTTTTGGGTCGCGGCTGCACACGTTACATTTTATATACGTCAAAACAAGCGGAAATCCTTTTCAGCCCTCAGAATCACAATGCCCCCCGGGGCTGGAGGCCGCCTTCGCTGAGGTCAGGGACGGTCACTCGTCCTCTTTTTCTTTCGGAAGAATTCCAGCAAGCCCCCCGATCTTATCCAGTATGTGAATCCGCACTCTACAAATGTCCTGGGACGCGGACCCCCTTATGATGGACGGAAAACACACGCACGTTTTCCATTTTTGAGCGGACTGTCCCTTTTTTTCCGACCGCGTTAACGTGCTCTCGTACGTCCGGACGCGTTTCGCCGCTCTGTCGTGTCCGGGTCACGGCGGTGCTCGGGTTTGATCCTGTCGGAGGTCCTGAAAGGACCCGTGTTCTCACACGAGCGAGCCTCGGGGGGGACCCTCCCGTCTCCAGAGGACCAAACCCCTCTCAACTTGAAGAGAGAGCCGCTCCTTTGAAAATATTGTTATCGTTCGCGAACACGGAGCCTCTCGTCCCTCGCCTTTCGTCCGGCGTTTTTTCTTCTTCAGAAAAACGCAATCTGCTTTCACCTCATCAAAGGGAGCCGAGAGGTCCCCGGTGGCTTCAACTCCTACGAGTGAATCTGTGTGTGTGTGTGTGTCCCTGTGTGTGTCTGTGTGTGTGTCTGTGTGTGTGTGTGTGTGTGTCTCTGTGTGTGTGTGTGTGTGTGTGTGTGTGTCTCTGTGTGTGTGTGTGTGTGTGTGTCTCTCTGTGTGTGTGTGTGTCTCTGTGTGTGTGTGTGTGTGTGTACGCATGTGTGAGAGCGAATGACAACAAACGAGGACCTCGGCTCAGCATATGTGCGCTCCTCTCTACAGCACCTCCAGCACCTGAACCCCTGAACACACCTGGTGCCTGTGTGCTCACACACACACACACACTTTGCATGCACACATACGGGAATACTAACTTACGCAAACACACACGGCACACAGGCAGCAGACGTGGACTCGGAGGAGAACAGACGTGACCCCCGTAGTCCCAGGGTAGGCCCGGGACCAGGGCCTTGCCTGACTGCTTACACTGGGTGCCCCTGCTCTGAGGGTGGGTGTGCGGGGTGCAGAGAGTGGGTACAGCAGGCCTCCACGAGGTCCCCCTCGCTGGTCCTTGACTGGGTGCAATCTGTTCCCACACGAGACTGTGAGACCCAGCATATGGACGAGTCATTCTCCGCTCAGTCGCATCCCGCCCTGTTTCCCGTTTCATCCTGAGGATTCAAAGCAGTTAACGAGAATGGGGGGGTTTCCGTATCAGATATCTGGGATATTTTCTCAGATGGCCTCCTGCTCGTGTGCTCTGTCGTGATGAAGTCGGTTATTAGCGGTGTGTTGGAGCTAACCTGCGACTGCCGGACTGTTCCGTTCTCAGACCACCCAGACACCAAACCCACTTTCCATTCTACTGCCTCGGGTTTATAAGAGTACGGCTCTGCTCCAGGCACACACACACACGCTCACACACGCACACACACCCACACGCTCACACAAACGCTCACACACACGCACACACACACCCACACACACACACCCTCACACACACGCACACACGCGCACACACAGACTCACTCTCACACACTTGAAATGCAAGACCAGTTTGCATGCGGTCTGATGTACGCAGTAGTGCAGATCGAATAGACACTTGCGTACGTACACACACACACAACACAGGAAAGACCCGAGAGCGTGTTGGCTGGTGTGTGCAGCAGTGCAGATAGATAGGCTGGGGTAATCCGAGCTCCGGTGTTTATTTTAAGAGCTGATGATCTGGAGACAACCATTAAAAACAGAGGGCAAACCATTTAGGAGAGCATTTGAATGGAGGAGAGGAGGAGTGTGGGGGCGTGAAAATCAGGGCTTGCTTCTCTCTATCTATCTCTCTCTATCTAAGTCTATCTCTGTGTCTCTATACATCTATATCTATCTCTCTCCTATCTCTCTATATCTCTCTGTATCTCTCTATATCTTCTCTCTCTCTCTATCTCGCTCTCTATCTCTTTCTAGATGTCTATCTATCTCTCTCTTTGTGTTGTCTCTTTCTATGTCTATTCCTCTACCCTATCTCTCTGTCTCTGTCTCTCATCTCCCAATCTCTCTATCTCTGTGACTCTATCTCTCTGTCTCTCTCTGTCTATCTGATCACAAATCTCCTATCAATATCTCTGTATATCATGTGTGTATCTATCTTATCTTGTCTCTATCTCTATCTGTTATATCTCTCTTTATCTGATATCTCTATCTTTGTTCTTCTATATATATCTATATATCTATCTCTCTCTCTATCTATCTCTCGTTCTCTATAGATATCTCTCTCATCTACTATGTGTATCTGTCTGTATCTATCGTGTGCTCTATCTATCTCTCATCTCTATATCTCTGCTATCTCTTCTGTCTCCTCTCTATCTCTCTCATCTATCTCTCTCTCTCTCTCTCTCTCTCTATATGTGTTGTCTTTCTCTCTGTCTCTCTCTCTCTCTCTCTCTCTCTCTCTCTCTCTCTCTCTCTCTGTATCACTCTCTCTCTCTCTCTCTCTCTCTCTCTCTCTGTGTCTCTATATCTCTCTATGTGGGTGTGTCTCTCTCTCTATCTCTCTCTCTCTCTCTCTCTCTCTCTCTCTCTCTCTCTCTCTCTCTGTCTCTCCCCACCATAAAGAAGCAGGCAGGAAGAAAGAGTCAATTAAAGAGAAATCTGGCCTCATTCTGTGGTTAGATTTTATCTGTGGTTTTGGCCCAGAGAAGGCCTGGCGGCTGCCATCTTTCTTTCTCTGCCTGCTCTTTTATTGTCGTTTATGCTCCCTTCATCCAAAGTTTATTTTATCCCTCCCCACCCCGGCTGCTGAGCTAGCCTTAACAAGGTTCTGGATAATCCGGGCCCACTTCTAGAACGCCTCAGAACCCAGGTCAGACTCCAAACGTTTCCAGGCAACCAAACTCAACTAATCAGTCAGTCAGCCAATCACAGGGCAAAAACAAGCTTGGCTTTTCTGTCCAAACCAAAGACCTCGACCTGAGAATCGGATAGGTGATGGGGGTTAACTCGACGAGCCAAAGGCCTCAGGTGACGGCCCGAGCTCTAGCCGAACCATGAAACCCGCACCACACTCCGGCAGTATAATTGGTTGTAGGAGGGCTCAGCCAGATAGCCAATCAGCGAGATCTACGGACCGGAGCTGGTTACAGTCACACTGATTGAGTGTGTTGGTCAGAGCCACTGGAGACGTTTTAGTGTTGGAGGGTTGTGGAATGTCGAAGCAAGCTTCACTGAAACAAACTACGTCTCCCTGTCAGGAAGTTAGATATCACTCGAAAACACGACATAGCTGAATTTTTCGGGGCTTGATATCCTAACGCAATATAAATAATCCCAAAGGACACACATTCCTTTCCTATTCTGAATCAGGGGAAAAAACCTGCAACCAAATGAAGCTCTCTCTCTCTCTCTCTCTCTCTATCTATCTTCTCTTCTATATCTCTCTCTATCTCTCTCTCTTCTCTATCTCTATCTCTCTCTTTATGTTTTCGCTCATTTACTGTCACGTCCTGACACTCCTTCTCATTCTCTCTGTCTCTGTGTAGCTGAACACTGACCTCTAGATGGTTCTAACCCTAACCCTAGTCTCTCCTAGCCGCTGATCTCTCTCTCCTAGCCCCTGTTCTCTCCGGGCTCTCTCACATTGTTTCACAGCATCCTTTTTATTCTTCAAATCTGCGAACGTGTTGTTTTCCAATCACAGTCCCTCGTCTTCTCTACACGCCGTCGCAGTTCGACCGCCCTCCCGAGAGACCCTCCCCTTCCTGTCCTCCCCTGACCCTTCCCCCCGCCCCGCCCTCCCGACGCAGAGGGCGAGGGCGGCCGATCCACGGCCGACAGCTGTGCCGGACACGTCTGGGTCGCCTGTGACATTGGCGAGGGGACATCTGTTCATCACGGCCCTGTCCCTGGCCCAGAGAGGCCCCCCCACCCCCCCGCACCCCTCCTCCCCCGGTCTCACTTAGCATGCTAGCTGGACCAAGGACAGTCTGGGTCGGTGGGTGGGCCTAGGTCGGTGGGTGGGTGCGTCATTTGGTGCAAGCACATAGATGATGATTTGGTAACCTGAGGGTCTTCAGCATAGAGCCGGTTTACGGTATGCCCACAGTAGATGTAAGAGAGCTGAGTGCTTGTGTGGTGTGCCGGATTCTGGTTCCTGGGTCTTTTTTTGGGTTTTTCCATTACAGGAAGTGTCTGTGTGTAC
>CAEFZP010001661.1:0-20000 GCA_903064625.1 Mallotus villosus
AGCACCATGGGCGCTTCAGACAGGGCGGGCACAGTAAGGGGTTTGATATTATTCAGCAGCAAATGGGGCCCCCTCTTCAGAGGCACACCCAGCACGAGGGGGGGCAGTAACGGGTGATTCCTCCCACCAGCCCAATCGGGGACCACATTCCAGCCAACGGTGCCAGACAGGGGGGGGCAGTAAGGGTTTGATTTTCCCAAGCACTTGGGCCTCCCCTTCAGGAGGGACCACGAGAGGGGGGCAGGAGCGATAACGGCGTCTGATTCCTCCGCGCACTGGGGCGGTAGGACAGGGGGCCAGTAAGGGTTGATTACTCAGCACGGGGACGATCTTTCAGGACAGGGGGGGGCAGCTAAGGGTGCCATCCTCCAGCACTGGGGATTGTGACGCGACCAGGGAGCGGCCACCCCCGTTTAAGCCCTGATCATCAGCACATGGGGGCTCAGACAGGGGCCCGGAAGTAAAGGGTCAGCCACGCACTTTCAAGCAAGGGAGACTTTCAGGACAGGGGCGGAACGTTTTAAGGTTGATCTTCACACGCAAACTGGGGCTGTTCAGACAGGGGGGGGCGTGATTAAGTGTTGATGCCTCAGCCACTGGGCTCTTCAGAGAGACCAGACAGGGGGCAGTTAAGGTTGATCCTCAGCACTGGGGCTTCTCAGAGACCAGACACGGGGGTCATAAGGGTGATCCTCAGCACTGGGGCTTTCTAGAGACCAGACAGGGGGCCAAGTAAGGTGATCCTCAGCACTGGGGCTTCAGAGGACCAGACAGGGGGCAGTAAAAGGGGTTTGGATCTCAGCACGGGGGTTCAGACAGGGGGCGGGGCAGTAAGGGTGTGTTCCTTGCACTGGGGCTTCAGACAGGGGGGCAGTAGGGTGATCCTCAGCACTGGGGCTTCAGAGACCAGACAGGGGGTTAGGGTAGTAAGGGTGATCCTCAGTGGGCGACACTACTAGGGACTAGGGAGGAAGCTTGAGGCAGTGTGGGGAGGGGAGCGAGAAGAGGAGAGAGAGGAGAGAGTTAGGGAAGAGAAATGAGCGGTTGATGGTTTTGGAGTGAGGGAAAGGGAAGAAGAGAGTTAGGAAGGAAAAAGTGGAGGGAGAGCGAGTTAGGGAGGAACGACGAGTGGGGAAGGGAGGGTGGAAGAGAGGGAGAGAGAGAGAGTTAGGGGAGGATTCAGTGGTTTGAAGTGAGGGAGAGAGGAGGGAGTTAGGGAGGGAACAAGTGGAGGAGGAGAGAGTTAGGGGGAACAGAGTGGAGGGAGAGAGAGGTTAGGGAGGAACCGAGTGGGGATAGTGAGGGAGAGAGGGAGAGAGAGTTAGGGAGGAACGAGAGTGGGAAGTGAGGGAGAGAGGGAGAAGGATAAGTGAAGAGAAAGTTCTGGAGGGAAAAAAACGATTATCAGAGAGAATGAACTGCACCACACACAAAGACACCACACACACCAAAACACGAGAGAGACACATAAACAGGGGACACACCAGAATAAGATTTGGGCTTTAGTCACCATGCAGTTCACACAACAAGCATGTTTGTCTGTTGTAAATTTTCTAAAAACAAATTGTGTACTAGTTGTTTACAATGGGAAACATTTATTCAATAAGATCTCAAACTTAAAATTGGGATGTAGAAAAGATGTGGAATGGGCTAGGGGGGAGGCGGTGAGGGAGTGGTAGAGAGAGGTGAGAGCAGGCGGGCGCGGATGGAGAGGATGCGATATGATGTAGATGCAGCGGCTGGAGATAGGGTAGGAGCTTTCTCTCTCGTTCTCGTCTTCGCTGTTTTGCTCTCTAGCTGTGGTATAGGCTCTGTTGCTCGATTCGCCTGTATATCTCTATCTATCTCTCTTTCTCTCTGGCTCTGCTCGCTGCTCTTACTATCTTCTGTCTCTCTTTCGATTTATGTCTACTCTTCTACGGAATCTGCAATATTTCTGTCTTTGTCATCACGAGCTCCCTTGACCTCCGGACCACACCAACAACCTGGGACCCTGTTCATTGGTTTCCACACGGCAGCAGAGTCCGGATGATGGGAAAGGCCACGCATGGAATGTGTTTGTTCTCTCCCGGAATTCTCATATAGCATTTTTTTCAGCCGTCATAGCCACGGATCTCTTTCCTCAGCGGGGTTTGTTTCAGCGCCACAAACGTGCGGTGTTTTTCGTTTCATTTACACGTGAATGATTCTGCTGGCCTGCCACGCGGTTTCACACTTTTCCCCCTCTGGCTTGAACCACCGCGAGCCGAGAGGTCGATGACGAGAAGCCGGGGGTTCCCCGTGGGCTTCCCACCGTTATTAAATTAATTCATTTAACTTTTACCCCCACGGGCAAGGTAAGGCCACTCCTGATACACACGCCTACCGTTCGTTTCCCTCCCGCCAAACCAAATTAATAACGTTCCACCAACCGGCAATTAACCAACCGTCCCCGCTCAATTAGCTGCTAGGGTTGAGCCTTTTACTGTTTGAGTTTGGAATTAATCAAGTCACATTTTCATTTTTAATTAAACGAATTTAAAAGGGAGGACTTTGATTTGCGATTTTTAATTAACCCAAATTTTAACTTGGGCTTCCGCGATGTTAAATTTTTAACTACTTTAAATTGAAGCGTGATATTATTGGGATGATGGTTTTGATTTTAATTCAAGCGTTTTAAAAAATAATGGTGTGTATATAACAGATGGGAGTGATTTGAACCGGAGGAGAAACAAAACTGGGTTTGTTGATTTCCAATTTACATAGAGTAAAGGAGATTTTTGTTCTTGCATTTATTATTATTTTTTTTCTTTTCCTTACATTTTGCTTGCTTTAAAGTACAAAACGTAAAACTTTTGATTTTTTATAAAACGGGAGAAGGGTAGGAAAATTCTTACTCTTTTCTTTTCACGCTCTCTCTCTATTTTCTATCTTGATCCCTTGCTAGGCACCGCGCAACCCCATTTCCTAATCCGAACGCATTAAAACTTTTTACTTCATTCTAATCACACGAATTGGTGTCGCTGTCGAAGATGAGTGGAGAGAGGGAGAAGAGGACGGGGGAAAAAGAAAGAAGAGAAAAGGGGAAAGTGATTGATGTTGAGAATTTTTTTTCTTCTTTAATTCACTTTCCATTTTATGATAGAAAAGGAAAAGTAAATTTCCTACAAAGTATTTTACCATTATTTTGTCCTGACACCCTCGTGCCCTTTCAAAAACTTTATCTCTAACTTATTGCTAAAAGAAAGAACCTAGAAAAACGGAATATCTTCTAATGAGAGTATTGGAGTATTTTAATTCAATATAACAAAACTTCCAATCGAGCAAGACTCCATTTCAATTTTGTAAAAAGTGACTTATTCACCTTTTGCTAAAACCTTAAATTTGCCAAAAAAATTATTTCAAATGCTGAGGAACCTGCCAGCTGTAATTTCAGGGGGATCAAAGGTGATTGAACAGGGCTGATTGATCTTATTATTGTATTCTTTATCTATCGCTGTCTCTCTTATCTCGCTCTACTCTCTTTATCTTTTATTTCTCTGCTATCTATCTCTGAGAGGAGAGAGCGAGTCAAGGAGGGAGAGCTGACTCTGCGGCTAGCTAGCGAGGGGAGAGGTCCGCTCTCCCTCCCTCTCTCTCTCATATCGAGAGGGAGAGGCAACGCGCGTAGAGCTTAGGCCCCTAGGTTAGCTACTCGTCTTATTGCTATATGATATCTATCTATATGATCTGTCTCCTCTTACGCTCTCTATCTTCTCTAGCGCCTCTTTATATTACTATGAGAAATCAACGCATCTCTCTCTTCTCTCTCTCCACTCTCTCTCTATATCTGTCTCTCTTCTCTATTTCTCTTCAACATTGGTTCTCTCATCCTTCTCACGCCTCGGCTGCCTTAACGAAGCGGCAGGGAAATTAGACCTAATTTTTAATCAGCTCCCGCGGGAAGGAAATACGCTGAGCCAGAAGATTTAACATTTTCACATATAGTAATTGATTTTTAATTTGAGAAATGGTGACGCCCAATTTGTGCGCCAGCCTGTACCGGAATTTTCTTTGCATAATTTTTAATTCACCAGGCTTTCTTTTCTTTACGTTCCCTTTTAATCCACCGAGCGCATGGATGAGGGCTGCGGGGTGGAGAGAGAGGAGATGAGGGGAGGGGGGGGCGGAAGAAAGAGAGAGATTTGAGAAGAGAGGGTGTGGGCGGGGGGCTAGCAATTTTGGAATTTATTTTCATAATGTACATCTTCCAATTTTCTATTTCTGGGAGAAAAGGCCAACACGAGGAAATAGCGACAAATTTTCCCCGGTTTTAAACCTACTTTTCTTCCCGCATTACAGGAGGGCGTGGAGAGGTCACTTTACAGTAAGCTACAGTAGAACCTCGCGAGGGCCCCACATCCTACCCTCCAAAACAAACGCGCCAATTCCGATGACTTCACGTGGGTCCCTGGTTGCCCTCTCGTGCACGCAGGTGCTTGTGTTCGTGCGCTCTATTGACGCCAAAAGTCTCCAACCGAAGACGTTTGAAACCGTTCCGTCAGTCTAATATGGACAGACGAGAGAGAGAGAGAGAGGGAGGGAGAGAGGATGGAATCGAGAGAGGAAGAGCGAGAGGGAGAGAGGGAGCTGGCAGAGAGGAATGAGACGAGGAGGAGAGGATAGAAGAGAGAGAGAGTAGAGGGAGGGACGACGAGGAATAGAGACCGAGAGAAAGCTAGATGAGATCGAGAGCGAAGAGATAGAGAGAGAGAGAGGATATCGACGGAGACAAAAGAGAAAAAAGAGAGGAGCGAAAGAATGTCAGCACCTTTGATTCCCTGATTAGGCAGTTTGGGCTTCTTCAAGCATTGATCATTTTTGTCATATTAAGCAGGTTTTAGCAAAAGGTGATAAGTCACTTTAATTGAAATGGAATTATTGCTCTAATGGAAGTTTGGTTATTATTATAAAAATTATTATTATGGACCATATGGTCCAAGCTGGACAATGGATTTTGGTGTTTCTAAACCCATTGGCACTTCCCTGTGTATTACTATGTTTAGCCTGTGTTCTGCTCCTCTCTTTCACCAACCGTTTCTGGAGGAGGGGATCCCTCACTGAATTGCTCCTCCCGAGGTTTCTTCCATTTTTTCACTTGCATTGAGTTTTTCTGGGAGTTTTTCCTTGTCTTCCTTGAGGGTTCAGGTTAGTTGAGGGGCAGTTTTATGGGCGTGTGTGAAGCCCTCTGTGACATGCTTGCGTGTAAAAAGGGCTATACAAATAGCCTACATTTTGATTTGATTTGATTTGATTTGACCACGGTTCCATTCCTGAAGTTGAAAGATCTTGTTGGGTCGTAGAACATCACGTTCTGTAGTTTATGGTAAAAGTTAAGGCAGCCTATTTGTACTGCCTAGTCTATAGTTCATATAGACCTAGTAAACGTATTTAACTGGCTGACTTGACACAAGAAATACACTGTGAAAATAAGACTAAATTAACTTACTTAATGTTATTTTATACTGCTTGGCCAAATTATGTGGAATGATAAAGCATTTAGAAATGTATTATTTAATGAGACGAAATCTAATGGAGCTATTCATATATTTTTTTGTATCCTTTATATAAGCTACGACTTCAGAGAGAGTCATTTTAACCGGAATTACTTTCTCCCAAAAGTGTGGGATTGTTTTCATAAATTGTTAACGGCCGTTTCCGTACAGTGAGCATTCATATTTATGAACAAAATGAGGAGTTTTTTTATTTTATGCATGGATTACACTCCTATTGTTTTTATAATGAGATATTTTGCATTATGAATAGCACAGCATAAGTTACACTCGTGTTAGCTCGATGAAAAGTTCAAATGAAAGTTGCCTCGAGGATAATACTACCCAATATCACCTCTTATTTGTTTTCCTTGACGTTCATAGGTATAATAATATATTTATCTCCTTCGGGCTAATCACAGTGTTGCGTTAGCAGTCACGCTTCCACCTTCTGTAGGATATTGATGGACTTAACTGCCATTCAGGAAGAAGGGAGCGCGAGTCTGCTGCTAAACAACCCAAACGCTGTTCGGACCCTGCTCGGACGCTCTCCGGTCCAGAAGCACGCGCTGCTAACCCGGTATGTTAGAAAAGTCTATCCTCTGCCTCCCAAATCGAAAATTCGTATTTTTTTCAAAATCCTAATTTGTTAACATCCACTGACTGTTGACCGTCTGTCAGTGTGTGTGTGTGTTGTGTGTGTGTGTGTGTGTGGTGTGTGTGTGTGTGTGTGTGTGTGTGTGTGTGTGTGTGTGTGTGTGTGTGTGTACGTGTGTGTGTACGTGTGTGGTGTGTGTGTGTGTGTGTTGCACAGAGGAGTGGGAATTGTTGAGTGGTTAACGTGTCCTTTGTTATCGCACGCAGTAATCCTCTCCCGGGTCGGCGGCGCACGTTGTTCGGATCTGATGTGCGCGAGGCAGAATGAAAGGCCCTTCCGTCAAACTATTATCAGACTGAGCCCGACCGGCCGGTGGGCTCGAGCCTGGCGATCGACCATCTGCCGGTGGAACGGTGGAGGCAAGGAAGCGCAATGCCCTCGAGGCCTACTTATATCCACATCGTAAACGAGGAAAGATGTTTTAATTATGGAGGGGGGACGCTAACGCGCCTCTCAATTTACAGACTGAGAGAAAGCGAGAGAGGAGGGAGGGGGAGAGAGAGGGAGGGAGGGAGGGAGGGAGGGAGGGAGGGAGGGAGGGAGGGAGGGAGGGAGGGAGGGAGGGAGGGAGGGAGGGAGGGAGGGACGGGAGGGCGGAGGGAGGGAGGGAGGGAAAAAAGAAAGAAAGAAAGAAAGAAAAGACAAGGAGACAAGAGAGAGAGAGAGAGAGAGAGACGAGAGAGAGAGAGGAGAGGAGAGAGAGAGAGAGAGAGGGGCGGTCTGGTTTGGTCCAGATAGGGCCTTCAAAACATAGTCATGATGGCCTCTTAGGTGAAGTTAATCTAACCTCACTAAAACCTCCCATCGATTCAATCCATGCGTTTCAGTTGTCAAATGGGCAGTCGGTTTTAGATGAAGTAGTAGGCCTACAACTAATATCAACATCTAAACGATATTTACTGGTATATTATATAATTAAGAGCACATATGAAATATAGGCCTATGTTTGTGTCCTGGAGACCGGAGAATGTAGTTGGTGCATGCTCGTGGAGATGATACTTAACGTGTCCGTGACACGTGTTCACGTCACACTCCTCTCGTCAATACTCCCTAATGGGTTTTCTTCTCTTGTTTACACAACAACCAATAGTTGTAGCCTCCATATTTCAAGGGGTGAACGGATGAGATGACAACTACACGACGTACTGAGCCAGGAAAATAAAAACGTATCATAAGCAAGATAATTACTTATCAATTATAGCCGTTATCGAGGCTAATTAACGCTCATTAACTTGAACCGGTTTAACTGTTAATTAAACTGAGGCAGGCCTGACAGGCACACCGGGGGGAGCGCGCCCCCTGGCGGGACTCGAGATGTTTCACGCGCACTCAGTTGGCGGCTGGAGCCCCCAAAAGTTTAATTAGCCAAATAAAAAAATAAAAAATATTTGTTTCATATTTTAAATCTAATTTGTTTAATTTCTCTTCCTAAAACCCACTAGAAGACACTATTTAAAAGGATATTTTCCTAAATTTCTTCTGGGGGAACATGCCCCCAGACCCCCCATAATTTTGCTGGGTCACAGGAAAAAGAATAGGTTTTATCTTGGGGCTTAGCCCCCCAAAAGTGGGAACCTAGATTCGCCCCTGGTTGGCGGTTAACACAAACTTACATATTTTTCGTTCGGGCCATATTCCTGGATCGTCCTCTTTTCTTGGTTTTAAACCGTAATCACATTTGACTTGTTTGTCCTAAACGTGCACATGCACGGTAACCAGCGCGCGCAGCCTTTTTTATGCAAAAAAAACTGAATTTCAAACTGTGCTGTTGTGTTGTTTAATTCTCTCCAAATTAGTTAATTAATATTGTCTGTTGTTCGGTCGACTTAATCAACGAGTAAATTATTCAGCTTGGGGACCTGCTTCTGTTTAAATCATTCCCCCAAACATTGTCCTCCAATTTCCCTGCTCTGATCCCAGGCTGATGGGGTCTCTGTCACGATCCAGACCCCCTCGTTCACACACACACTCACACTCACACACACACACACACACACACTCCACCCTCTCCATCTGTCCGCCTTTGTCCTCCTCTCGGCCCGTATGTGTTTTAGCTCATTGTCTCGCACACATTTATTGACACCTTTTTAATTCGTCGCTTCTGTGGGCCTCGTGCCGGCCGCGCGGGGTGCCAATATCTTCCGTCCCATTAACTCGTTTGAGAGGAGAGACTGGTTAAACAAAGACGGCCCGCAATCTGATCCCCTCTTCACTTTATTGAATCTCTCTCTTTCGCCCTCTCTCTCCTCCCCGCCCGCCCTCTCTCTCTCACTCTCTCTCCAAACACACCCCCTCTCTGGCTGTCGCGCGTGTCCCGTGGGCCAGAAAAGATCCATATTAGCATTAAAAGCCCACACCGTGAAATTCGGTTCTAATTGCAAAGTGGGGTGCGTATGTAAAACCGGAGCATATGCAGGGTGAACGGCGGCGGGGTTAGTTTGTGATATGTTAACACAGGATGTACGGAGACAGATTGCAATTATCCTGCCATTGTAATTGTCAAAGTCAATTCAGTGGAAGCGGGGAAATCCAATCCAAACGTGGCAGGGCGTGCGGCACGGGCGTGCGGCACGCGCGAGCCAGATAGCTCTGAGTCAGACACGAGGACTGTGGACAATTCGACGGTAAACTCCACGCGATTAAAGATGACAACAGTCACAGTGATGACTGTATAGGAAGGGGGTGGGGGGCAGTTGGCGAGGGGACAAATATGAATACGAACAAGTATTAATTTGATGCCAATTTTTGTTTTTACATTGTTTAAATCTGGGTTTAGTCACAGAGCCAAATATATTTGATAACACATTGATAAGAATATTGGCCTATTGGGGTGAAGAAACGATATTGTTCATTACAATGGAAGGGTTAGTGTTAGGGTTAGGGAGACCTCGAGCGCGAGCAGGTCAGACAGGCCACGCAGGGTTCCAAACAGACAAAAGTGACGTCATTCTCTCTTCCACACACAAACAAACCTTTTATAAGTGTTTAATTAATAAAAAGGCCCAGATTGCAGATTACATTATAAAATGTAAAAAGCACTTAAAAGCCATGTCAAGCCGTTAGAGAGTGCAGGGGAGAGAAAGATGGAGGGAGGAGAGGGAGAGAGAGTGTGAGAGAGGGAGAGAGTGTGTGAGAGGGAGAGTGTGTGAGAGGGAGAGAGAGAGGTGGTGGTGGTGGTGGGGGGGGCACCAGTCTGAGTAGGCCACTAATGCACTTCGGGAACCATTTAAAAGTAGTGTTTGTTGTGGAGAAGTGGCACTGTTACATTACCGACTGAGAATTATGGAAATAATTTGGCTCATATTAGAATTAAGTGTTAAAACGTGTGCGTGTGTGCGTGTGTGCATGTGCGTGCATGTGTGTGTGTACTCTACTTGTCTAGAGAGCCCGGGAAAGGACGGTAGGCCTTCATGGGATCCAGTGGATCATAGGCGCCCCCCTGTGTCGAGGCGACGCCACTTCAAGCAGCCTCATTCCTGCGACCTCGCATCTCAAACAGGCAACAGAGTTTTAATAACCTAGACCTTCTTCAGCTATTTCAGATACTATTCGAATGATTGTTTCTTTAGAGTTATACAACCAATTGTGCCATGCCGAAATACTTTAACCATCGCTGTTGTTTTCAATACATGCATCTCCACAGTTTAGGCATAACAACCGTTACCGAGGATGCGGATGAAAGGAGTTTTTCGATCACGGAAGTATATTATGCAAATCCACGCAGAGCTCGTGCAGCATCTCTGCCGGATGATCCGGAAGTTTGATTGATTTCTTTTGATCACGAGGGAGAGGAGTCTCGTCTCGAGACCCAAAGACTGCAAACATCCCAGTCGGATTCAGAAGTGTGTGTGTGTGTGTGTGTGTGTAGGCCACAATTCCATCATCATGTCTATTATGCGTCTTCATGTGGACCATTTGCTTCTTCCAACTACTTTACTTCTCATTCTTTAGCTAATGCTAAGAAAGACTTCAAAGGCACTTAATCCTTCACTTTAAAAGTCTCTCTCTCACACACACACACACACACACACACACACACACACACACACGACAAGTCGTATGCTGTCCAATTACACACGGGTGTCAGGGTGGAGGGTTGAAAATTGGTTTGGCAAATACTCCCGTTTAAAACCTGGAGTCGTGTTAATCATGGCTGTCGCGGGTGTGATTCGCTGTAGTATCCAGGCTTTGAACACTGATTCCCGGCTAAGTGATGTGCGGTGTGCCGTGGGATAACCTGCTGCTGCGGGTCTCAAGTCTAACCGAGTCATATCCGCATATTGCTGCTCTTTTCATGGTGGATATAAACTGATGACGGTCAAAACGGCTTACCTGGGCTCGTGTGTGTGCGTTCAATTAGAATAACCACATTTGAAACAAACACAAACTACGCAGAAATAAAGAGACTGCTTGTAAAGAGAAAGGCCCGTTTTGTTCAACATGGTTTTTAAGTTGCCAATGTGTTTAAATCACAGATACATTTTTCAAACGTGAGTTGGTCTTTTTATCTGTCATTCACTCGTATCGCTCTCTCTTTCACCCTGTTTGCACGTGAGAAAGAGAGTGAGTGAGAGAGTGTGGGTGAGAGAGAGAGTGTGTGTGTGAGTGAGTGAGTGAAAGAGAGTGAGTGAGTGAGAGTGTGTGTGTGCGTGTGTGTGTGTGTGTGTGTGTGTGTGTGTGTGTGTGAGTGAAAGAGAGTGAGTGAGAGTGTGTGTGTGTGCGTGTGGTGTGTGTGTGTGTGTGTGTGTGTGTGAGTGAAACGAGAGTGAGTGAGAGTGTGTGTGTGTGTTGTGTGTGTGTGAGTGAAAGAGAGTGAGTGAGAGTGTGTGTGTGTGTGTGTGTGTGTGTGGTGTGTGTGAGTGAGAGTGTGTGTGATGGTCCTGGAGGGTATAGAGTGTGTGTGATGGTCCTGGAGGGTATAGCTATACTCGTTCATTCCAGTCACACAATCCCCCCCCCTCCCCTTACTCTCACGAGTCTTTGGATATAGCTTTTTACGGTGTTTAACGGAGCAGCTAGACTTGGAAAACCGTCTAATTAACTCAAAGAACGGTTTGAATTAATGAGCGTGCGGGCATTCCAAGTTCGTTTAATTAAGAGCGGCGGGTAATTAATTATAAACGTTTAAATAGTGTCTTCTCGAGGCTTGTCCCCATTAGATCTTTGGGGAGCTCGCGGGAAGACGCTAACTGCCGCTCCGCTTCCGAACCCACTGGCAGATTAACCCCCCCTGCCTGCACTTTTAAAAACAACACGATTCTATATAAAAACAATTTGGTATAATAACTGAACCCTTGGGTTCCAACACCTTGAGAACCCTAATATGGTTTTGTCTGTCTGGAACCGTTTTCCCCTACAAGGTTCTAAAACTATATTCTGTTTCAAGGGGAAGGCTTTCCGATTACGTTTGATTGATAAGACATCATCTTCATCTTAAAGCAGCCTTATATTTTAAATACGCGAGAGAGAGAGAGAGAGAGAGGAGAGAGAGAGAGGGAGAGAAAGAGGAAAGAGAGATAGATGCGTTATTTGTACTAGGAGGATTGGAAAAACTCGTTAAGGAGTGCGCATGCTCCCGCATGCTCCCGCCCAAAGAATTCAAGCACACCGGGGTAGCGCACCTGTACGAAATCAACTTGTTAGGATTTCTGACTCCAAGAACAACCATTCTGATAGCTAGTCACGGGCTGTGCAAGCGTTAGGCCTAATGTGCACGTTCCCATGGCCGAACCACGTAGAATCCAGTTAACTACCTTATCGGACAATGTCCCTTCACCTGCCGCTATACCGACTTTACACCAAACCGGTGGCATTGCCCGCTGCGGCAGCCGCATGCTGTGAGGTTAGCGCTACCGACAGCCAGCCACCCAAAACCGACCGTCCGCCACGTCCTCGCGCTGTTTGAATCAGACGAACGGAGGTGCCCAGAGTTCTGTATTCTGAACTCTCCAATCAACAGGTCAGATTGAAAATAACTTCATTTAAAGTAACTGCGCGGTTGACAGCGAATGTCCTGTAGCCTAAACGAGAAGCTAACCGGGCAGCGCGTGTTGTGTTCTAGTGTGTTCCACAGAAGGTTCCGGCTGTACCGGGTACCTTACCAGAAGACGACAACCGGGAAAACCAGGAACTGGAAGCCATCGCGAGGAGATTTGAGGAGAAATACGTGAGTAGATGGAACTTTGGGAATGCGCCCAAGAATAATTAATTCAGACTGCATGAGAGCTTATTTGATCATCTCTCCACCCCCCCCTCTCTCCTCCCCCTCTCTCTCTCTCCTCTATGAAGGGAGGAGGAGAACAGAGGAAAGACAGGATTCAGGATCTGGTTGATATCGGTTACGGCTACGACGACGAAGACTCTTTCATAGACAACTCTGAGCCGGTGAGTGTCACCCTGACGACCTGTCACCCTGACGACCTGTCACCCCGACGACCCGTCACCCTTTCTAGATTTACTCACCCCTGCCTCCCATCCAAATCTCAGATGATGAAAGGGAGAACTAACAAGAGAAGCTATGGCTAGAAAGACCACAGTAACACTGTAGAAGTGTCCACATGCTCTGCCTACACTAGTGCTGCTGTCTGAATGAAGGCTCTGTCTCCCCTGGGTGGCGTGTCCGCAGTATGACGAGTTCGTGCCCTGCTCCCTCACCACCAAGCTTGGAGGGTTTCTACGTCAAACTCTGGAACGCTGCAGTTCCGCCAGGCGTCCGACCCCGAGACACAAGCCAGCGGGCTGAGGAGCGGCCCCACGACCCCTAGGGTGAGTCACACCCTCCAGGAGAGAGAGGGGAGAGGAGAGGGGAGGGAGGGGGGAGAGGGAGAGCAGAGGGGGGAGATGGGGAGAGGGGGGATGAGGGGGGAGAGGGGGAGAGGGGGAGAGGGGGAGGGGCGAGGAGGGAGAGGGGAGAGGGGAGAGAGGGGAGAGGGGAGAGGGGGAGAGGGGGAGAGGGGAGAGGGGCGGAGAGGGGGAGAGAGGGAGGAGAGGGAGAGGGAAGTCTCATCCCGATGCTACTCTGTCAGAAGAGGAAGCTTGCAGCAGAGAGAGGGGAAACCACAGAAGAAGAAGAAGAGGGAGGAGAACTCTCAGATGAACCCTCCAGCGGAGGACAACACTGGGTGAGCACACACACACAACACACACACACAACACACACACACACACACACACACACACACACTGGGTGAGCAGGGACTCACTCAAACACACACACACTCCTCTCTCTCTCCCTCTCTCTGTACAGTGTTCCTCCTGGGGGAGGGGAGGAGAAGAGGAAAGAGGAGGAAGAAGCCGACTGGCCCACTGAGCGTCACCGACATGCTGCGAAAGTTCCAGAAGGAGAGGAAGAGGGAGAGGGAGAGGACTGAAGAGAGAGGAGGAGGGACGAGGAGGAGGGGGAGAGGAAGGAGAGAGGAGAAGAGGAGGAGGGGGAGAGGCTGAAGAGAGGAGAGGAGGAGGCCGAGGAGGAGAGGGAGAGGAAGGAGAGAGAGGAGGAGGACGAGGAGGAGGAGGAGGGGGAGAGGAAGGAGAGATCAGGGTCATCCCTAGGGGAGGGGTCATCTGTTGGACACCTACCCACAATGCACTGGGCCGTGCAGACGCTGCCGGTGGCGGAGGCCTTGGATTGGCTGATCCTCTACTCAACCTGATTGGCTCGACCAATGACAGCACTCTGATGCAGGCGGCCAATACAGTGGACTTCCTGGTGGATCTGGACAGCTTATTGGATGCCACGGCAGAGAACACACCAGAACAGGAAATGAGTCCTGAGCTCTGTGTGGATCTGACCTGGGGAGTCCAGAACCACAACCAGGTTGTGTCTGCTCTGAACCACACAGCAGCCCAGACCCTGCCACCTGCCTCACTCCCATCCCCAGCCCCATCCCCAGCCTCATCCCCAGCTCAGGCCCTGCCCTGCCTCACTCCCATCCCAGCCTCACTCCCATCCCCAGCCTCAGGCCCTGCCCCTGCCTCACTACCCATCCCCAGCCTCATCCCCAGCCTCATCCCCAGCCTCAGGCCTGCCCCCCCTACCTGAGGGTCTCCCTGCAGCTCTGGAGAGCAGAATTACTGCCCTCACCCTGGTAAGACCTGATGACCCAGCCTGATGTTTGATTGGTTGATTGACGAATGTATCGATGTTTTGATGTTTGATGCTTTCAGGTAGCCAGGGTGTCAGCAGGAGAGTCCAAACTGAAGTTTTTCACTCCGGAGGTCAACGCCCTCCTCCTGGGTAAGCTGCACTGTGACACCACACACTGTGACATCACACACTGTGACACCACACACTGTGACATCACACACTGTGACATCACACACTGACACCACACACTGTGACATCACACACTGTGACACCCACACACTGTGACACCACACACTGTGACACCACACACTGTGACACCACACACTGTGACGCCACACACTGTGACGCCACACACTGTGACGCCACACACTGTGACGCCCACACACTGTGACGCCCCACACTGTGACGCACACACTGTGACGCCACACACTGTGACGCCACACACTGTGACGCCACACACTGTGACGCCACACACTGTGACGCCACACACTGTGACACCACACACTGTGACATCACACACTGTGACACCACACACTGTGACATCACACACTGTGACACCACACACTGTGACATCACACACTGTGACATCACACACTGTGACATCACACACTGTGACACCACACACTGTGACATCACACACTGTGACATCACACACTGTGACATCACACACTGTGACACCACACACTGTGACGCCACACACTGTGACACCCACACACTGTGACATCACACACTGTGACATCACACACTGTGACATCACACACTGACACCACACACTGTGACATCACACACTGTGACACCACACACTGACACCACACACCCCCTGTTGTATGATAACATCATTGTAGTACATTGTTACATTATTGTATTGACAGTTTTGTGATTGTGTATGGTAGTATTACCTGTGTGCGTCTCTAACCTTGTGTGTGTGTGAGCTGCAGGTGAGGGAGCTGGGGTGTGTGTGTGTGTGTGTGGTGGTAGTATTACCCTGTGTGCGTCTCCTAACCTGTGTGTGTGTGTGTGTGTGTGTGGTAGTATTACCTGTGTGCGTCTCCTAACCTGTGTGTGTGTGTGTGGTAGTATTACCTGTGTGCGTCTCCTAACCTGTGTGTGTGTGTGTGTGCAGCGTGGAGCTGCAGGTGAGGGAGCTGGGCGTGCAGGTGCGCTCCAGGGTCTACACACACCTGGCCTCGCTCCTGCCCTGTAGCAGAGACACTCTGCTCAAACGAGCCAACAAGCTGCTCAAAGCTCAGGTAGTACCTGGGAGGGAGTGTAACGAGCTGCTCAGTACGTACCTGGGAGGGAGGGGGGGTTGTAACGAGCTGCTCAGGTACGTACCTGGGAGGGAGGGGGGGGTGTGTAACGAGCTGCTCAGGTACGTACCTGGGAGGGAGGGGGGTGTGTAACGAGCTGCTCAGGTACGTACCTGGGAGGGAGGGGGGGTTGTAACGAGCTGCTCAGGTACGTACCTGGGAGGGAGTGTAACGAGCTGCTCAGGTACGTACCTCTGGGAGGGAGGGGGGGTGTAACGAGCTGCTCAGGTACGTACCTGGGAGGGAGTGGTTGTGTAACGAGCTGCTCAGGTACGTACCTGGGAGGGAGTTAGTGTGTGCAGAGGTGATGGACCTGTGTGTGTACAGAGGTGATGGGACCTGTGGTTTGTGTGTGTGTGTCCAGGCGGGAACCCTCCAGCGTCTGAGCGAAGCCATTGGACGAGCCATGCCAGAACAGATCTCTCGTTACCACGACGACTGCCTGGCCCAGGCCCACGCCAGGGTCCTCAAGTATGTCACCTTGGCAACCGCATACCAGATCCCATGAAGGGTGTTCATGTTCATTCATTTCTCTCTTTCTCTCTCGCTCTCTCTCACAGGGTGGTAGAGGGGGAGGTGGGAGGATTTGGAGAGGGGGAGGGGGGAGAGGGAGGGGGAGGAGGGAGAGGAACAGTAAACACGTGGCGGGTCCTCGGAAGACTTTCATGTGGAATGAAGAGATCAGGTAAGATGTGTGTGTACCTGTATGTACTGCTGTAGTGTGTGTGTGTGTGTGTGTGTACCTGTATGTACTGCTGTAGTGTGTGTGTGTGTGTGTGTACCTGTATGTACTGCTGTAGTGTGTGTGTGTGTACCTGTATGTACTGCTGTAGTGTGTGTGTGTGTGTGTACCTGTATGTACTGCTGTAGTGTGTGTGTGTGTGTGTACCTGTATGTACTGCTGTAGTGTGTGAGTGTGTGTGTGTGTGTGTATGACGAGTATTAGGAGCCAGACTGGCCAGGCTGGTGCAGTTTCATGCCTTTGAATGACGTGTGTGGTGTGTGTGTGTGTGTGTGTGTGTCAGGGAGTGTCTGAGCAGTGTGGTGAGGGTGAGGATGGACAGGGATGAGGGGAGAGAGGGAGAGACCAGGAGGACCAGGAGGCGCACCTGAGGGCCTTCCTGCAGGAGAAGGTCAAACCTCTCTGGCCTCGAGGGTGGATGCAGCCCAGGTAAACACACACACACACACACACACACACACGCTCTCACACACACACGCTCTCACACACACACACCATGCTGTACTTTCTAAGTGCACTATGTGTACATGGTTGTCTGACTGAGATGTGATGTGCTGCTTGCTGTTTACAGAGTTCTGATGAAGGAGAGCAGGAGAGTCCTCCGTGAGAGAACCTCCACGTGGGTAACGGGGTGTGTGTGGGGGTGTGTGTGTGTGGTGTGTGTGTGTGTGTGTGTGGGTGTGCACCCTGTACAGTGTGTGTGTGTGTACTGTACAAAACTCTAGTGTGTTGGCTCCCTCCCCCAGTGTGAAGAGGAAGATCAAGACTGAGAAAAGACAGTCATCATCCTGGGACCCCAGCCCCTGGATCCCTCCCCACAAACGGAGCACCTCCCCTGGGCACGGCGTCCGACTCGGACCCCCTGACCCCCCTCCAGCCCCAGAGCTTCCGGCCCGGCCAGCCCTCTCCAGGCGGGGCTGTGGTCGTCAGGGGGTGATGAGAAGGTGGGAGGCCGGGGAGGGGGCCCCTCCAGTTTGGTGTGTCTCTCACCCCCTCCCCCCCCCTGACTCTGGAGAGGCAGCAGGCCCCCTCCCCCCTGACTCTGGAGAGGCAGGCAGGCCCCCTCCCCCCTGACTCTGGAGAGGCAGCAGGCCCCCTCCCCCTGACTCTGGAGAGGCAGCAGGCCCCCTCCCCCTGACTCTGGAGAGGCAGCAGGCCCCCTCCCCCTGACTCTGGAGGAGGCAGAAGGGCCCCCTTCTGACTCTGGAGAGGCAGCAGGCCCCCTCCCCCCTGACTCTGGAGAGGCAGCAGGCCCCCTCCCCCTGACTCTGGAGAGGCAGCAGGGCCCCTCCCCCCTGACTCTAGGGGGGCAGCAGGCCCCCTCCCCCCTGGACTCTGGAGAGGCAGCAGGCCCCTCCCCCTGACTCTGGAGAGGCAGCAGGCCCCCTCCCCCTGACTCTGGAGAGGCAGCAGGCCCCCTCCCCCCTGACTCTGGAGAGGGAAAGGATGTTCAACGACTGTGTTTCCGAGGCGCTGCTAGCGTTCTGCACGACCACTGACCTCTCACCGCAGCAGTGGGGGTGTGGGCCCTGCTGAGCCCACCACCCCCTCCCCCCCCACCGCATTCCAGCCCCGCCCTCCCCTTCTTCCTCCACAGCCTCACACACAGTGAGTTTGTGTGTGTGTGCAGATTGTCATTCACAACAATGTTTCATAATTGTTCACGTGCATATGATCTAATCATTCTTTAACCATTGACACACATTGCTGTGTGTAAGATCAGCTCCAGTAGGCACCAGTCTGATGTGTGTGGTGTGTGTGTGTGTGTGTGTGTGTACCAGATGCAGGGCAGCTGATGGGGGAAGGTGTTGACTCCCAAAGGAAGCTCCACTGATCCAGACAGAACCTTCTGGAACGCTCTGGAACTCCTCAAGGAACACTCCTGAACGCTCTGGAACTCCTCAAGGAACACTCCTGAACGCTCTGGGAACTCCTCAAGGAACACTCCTGAACGCTCTGGAACACTCCTGAACGCTCTGGAACTCACCAGGGAACGTTCTGGAAACACTGACACCACCAGCTGAGATGCTGTTTGTTTTACACGTGGTGTTTTGATGGCATGATCCCTTTGATGGGTGGAGAAGGATGGGTGGAGAAGGATGGGAGGGTTGGTGTACATTAAGTGGATGGTGGATGAAGACTTCTACCAACCCTGAGATAATGCTGTTTGAGAAGGGATCCATTTGTTGTCATAAAATTAATTTGAATAAAATATAAAGATTTATTTTAATTGCAATGCAGGCCACAGACTCTTCAATACTTTATATTTAAACAGTAACAACCTGCAGAGTTGGGGTTGTGAGAACCAGAAGTAAGCAGGGCTCCCCTGTTAGCTCACTGTGTGCATGCTCTTTCTCCTGTTAGCTCACTGTGTGCATGCTCTTTCCCCTGTTAGCTCACTGTGTGCATGCTCTTTCCCCTGTTAGCTCACTGTGTGCATGCTCTTTCCCCTGTTAGCTCAGTGTGTGCATGCTCTTTCCCCTGTTAGCTCACTGTGTGCATGCTCTTTTCCCCTGTTAGCTCATGTGTGCATGCTCTTCCCCTGTTAGCTCACTGTGTGCATGCTCTTTCCCCTGTTAGCTCACTGTGTGCATGCTCTTCCCCTGTTAGCTCACTGTGTGCATGCTCTTTCCCTGTTAGCTCACTGTGTGCATGCTCTTTCCCCTGTTAGCTCAGTGTGCATGCTCTTTCCCCTGTTAGCTCACTGTGTGCATGCTCTTTCCCCTGTTAGCTCACTGTGTGCATGCTCTTTCCCCTGTTAGCTCACTGTGTGCATGCTCTTTCCCTGTTAGCTCATGTGTGCATGCTCTTTCCCCTGTTAGCTCACTGTGTGCATGCTCTTTCCCTGTTAGCTCAGTGTGCATGCTCTTTCCCCTGTAGCTCATGTGTGCATGCTCTTTCCCCTGTTAGCTCACTGTGTGCATGCTCTTTCCCTGTTAGCTCACTGTGTGCATGCTCTTTCCCCTGTTAGCTCACTGTGTGCATGCTTTTCCCCTGTTAGCTCACTGTGTGCATGCTCTTTCCCTGTTAGCTCACTGTGTGCATGCTCTTTCCCCTGTTAGCTCACTGTGTGCATGCTCTTTCCCCTGTTAGCTCACTGTGTGCATGCTCTTTCCCCTGTTAGCTCACTGTGTGCATGCTCTTTCTCCTGTTAGCTCACTGTGTGCATGCTCTTTCCCCTGTTAGCTCACTGTGTGCATGCTCTTCCCCTGTTAGCTCACTGTGTGCATGCTCTTTCCCTGTTAGCTCACTGTGTCAATGTGTGCATGCTCTTTCCCCTGTTAGCTCACTGTGTGCATGCTCTTTCCCTGTTAGCTCACTGTGTGCATGCTCTTTCCCCTGTTAGCTCACTGTGTGTCACTGTGTGCATGCTCTTTCCCCTGTTAGCTCACTGTGTGCATGCTCTTTCTCCTGTAGCTCACTGTGTGCATGCTCTTTCCCCTGTCTAGCTCACTGTGTGTCACTTGTGTGCATGCCTCTTTCAGACATGGTGGGGCAGTAACTCAATAGCCTGGGTTCTAATTCCAACTTTTAAACTGTTTATTTTAACTTAAAAGTTGGATTTTGGTCATGTGAGATTCTTTAGGATCGAATTTACAGGCTCAAATTTTTTCAGCTGGAAAACTTTCGGAATACATTTTTTGACCCTATCAAATTTGAGCTGAAAAATTTTCCAGCTGAAAAGATTCGAGCC
>CAEFZP010001662.1:0-151194 GCA_903064625.1 Mallotus villosus
CAATTTCCCCACTGCGGGACAAATAAAGGATTATCTTATATCATACACAGGAGTATCTGACCATGGACCATACAGGATATGACAGGTATGCTTCTTTAGACTGGAGATTGGCAAATGTACACATGTACCCATGTTTCACCATCCCATCTATTACATGAGGACAAAAAATGTCAGAAATAACAGGACAGCTGGTGTCTCTTAGTATTTTATTAGTTTTTACAGAAGACCTGCAGGGAAGTCACATCTTTAGAGGTGTGAGGCTTGAAGACGCCCTATGCTGTGAGAGAGACTGAAGGTCTCCAACAACTCTCCCGCTCCCCGTTACCTTTGTCTGATGGCTTTTAACCTTTCAGTCAACACTTGAACCTTCAGAGGGAAACCAACCTCAGAGTTGTGGCACTGGGACAGGCTGGAGTGGAGCACAGGGACAGGCTGGAGTGGAGCACAGGGACAGGGTTCGACAGCTGAGGGTAGGGTGAGCTTCAGAAGTGATTGGCATTTATTGTTGGAGGCGAGGGAGGTTTTGTAAACAATGAAGGTAAGGCAACTGATCTCTAAAAAAGAGCTAGTCACAGAAAGTGGAAAAAAGTCAGGACAGTTAATGGGCTTTCAGTGCACACACATTTACATGGTGGAACATGACTACACAAATGAATAATAACAGTACAATTTGCTAGGAAATGAATCCCAAACATACATATTACATTAGCTCATATCAGCAGAACAATTCATCCAAGCTTGGACTGAAACTCACTGACCCAGGCAGGTGCTTTCCTTAATATTAGAAAATAGTCTGCCATGGTATCAGGGTCACAGAGGTGGCGAGACAGGTGAACACTGGAGTAACAGTTGTGGTGAGACAGGTGACATGTCAATGACCAGCATTATCACAGTGGCTGGACCTGTGAGCACTTCTAATACTTTTAGGGTTATTGGGGGTGGTAAATGTGGAGGTTATTCACAGGAAGACTCGCCAAAAGCCAGCTAGACTGCTTCAGACGCTGTAGGGCTTAAGACAGAGGTTCGAGGGTTGGACCAGTGACATTCTCGGCCACACATGCACACACAAGAAACAGCATTAAGGTCCAGGATGCACTGCGGCAATTTAATACACAACTCATTTCTGTTCCCTCTTCCGATTGGGTCGACAGACTGTAGATCCCACCCCTCGCTAAGCCGTCTCTGGCCTTGGATTGGTGCTCGCTCTCCCATCTGTTGCCCGGCCCCTGACTTCTTCTACTTGAGGAAGGAGTCCAGTTTACGCTCAATGTTGTCAAATGAGTCTGCGCCCATGTAGTCAGCCTGGCCTGCCTCCCATCTCTGCTTCCTCTCCTCAGATGAGACTTGGGGGGGATGAGGGGGAGCAGGGGCTGAAAGCTCCCCCGCTGCCTCTGACACCCTCCTGTAGGAGGGTTGGGGGGGGGGCACAAGAGAGGGGAGAAGCAGGAGAGGACCAGTATTAATGGGTTGTCCCTTGGGTGGATGAAAGTCAGTGATTTCCAAAACCTCAATCAGCCCTCCCTCCGTAAGGTATACCAAACCCTCCCTCAGGTAGTTGGCCAACCACAGATAGTTTCACAACCCTGCTGCTTAGCAAACTCATGTTCAGCTGACAAGTGAGCAATTTCGGAAGTTACACACACTAAACTTCCGTGTTAAGCTATATGGCGTTATCTGTGACCTACACACACACGCCTACCTCAATGCAGCCGGTATTGAAGGCAGTTTGACCATAGGCCTGTCGCAGCGCAGGCAGCACTCCACTGCTATAAAGTTTCCACCACAAGGTCAGGTAATCAGGGTGCACCTGGCGGAGGTCAGAGGGCAGAGAATGCCCTTTGACCTGGCCACTCTGGGCGTTGTACGAATAGTTCCACGGCTTCATTTTCCCCAAGAAGTGGACCACCTTGGCATCCCGCCCGTACCTGTACACACACGGTTGACAATCAGCATTTCAAACATATGGTTAACTGTGTGCATAGTACTGGGCTAGCATTAGCAAGAGTAAAATAAGGCTCAGCGTAGCTGCTCTATTTTGGAGTTGACAGTCTGTTCTCTGGTAGCAGCGCTTCTGACCCAGCCACTGCTGCACTGTAACTCAACACCACACACACCAATATTTCTCATGATCGCCAAGAAGCTCAATAGGGCTGTACTCTTGAGCCCTTGTTATGACTGGAAAAGGTGTGTGTGTACTGACTGTTTGAAGGCCGGTAGATAGGAGTAAATGGCGATGCTGCTGAGGTTGTAGATGAACGGAAGGTGTTTGGAGATGTCTGCTGTCGCCCAGGTGTTGAAGTAGCTGTTGAGAACGCCCTGGTCTCCACCTGGACACACAAACAATCGCAGACCATCTAAGAAACGCACGGAAACTTATTGTAGCAGACTTCGCAGGGCAGCTAAATTGCTAAACTAAAACTGCCCCCCGTTAGTTGCACTCCATAGCAGCATAGTTCACATCGCATGGCACAAGCACTCAATATATAGGGCACCATTGCACAAGTACACGCCTATACGCACAACAGCTCAAAGGGCAGGGGTAAGCAGAGTTGAGAAAAACACCCCTCTAACCAGGCCTTGTATCTCAGGGTAGGAGTGGCAGAGATATCAAGACCTGGACCCTTCCATGACAACGTCTCATGTTCAGCCTTATGGGACCTGCCTTAGGGCCCCTGGAGGAGTGAAGGAGAGTAGAGGAAAAGGAGGAAGAGGAGAGACCAAGAGAAAAGTAGAGGAGGAGTAGGAGGGAAAGAAGAGAAGGAGAGGAGGAGTAAAGGAAAACAGGAGGAGAGGAGCAGAGAACGAGGTAAGGCATGGTTTTCTGTGATGCAGAAGTGAATCTGCAACCCAGGCTTGCCACCAGAACTTCTAACTAGCCAAGGAGAAGGGACGGGAGAAGAGAAGGACAGAGTGTGACACCACTCACCGTCAAAGCTGCCGGTCTCCGTGCAGAGGGTGAGTAGCTTCTTGTACGTTTCATTCGACGGTTTAAACACAAACACTCCGGAGTTGAAGCAGTCCGGCCAACCAGGGTCAGGCGCTGCTGACAGTTCCTCCCTCTCAAACAGCTCATCAATGTTCGACAACACCTGAGGGCCCAAACAAACCAAACATGCATGAGTGCTCACGTAAAAGACGTGGAACCTCATTTTCCATGTTCCTTTTGGTTATTGTTTTAGTTTACAATAACAGACACTTGCTGCAGTGTGTACTCACCATGGTGTCAGCATCCATGAACACACACTTGCTGTAGCGCGTCAGGGTCCAGCAGTGCAGCTTGGTGAAGGTCACACCCAGGTCAGGCCTCTTCATCATGGCCAGGTGAGCGGCATCCCCCGAATCCAGAATGTCCACCACACACACCTCGTCATAGAGCGAACTCAGCACAGTTCTACACACAGACACACACGTTACTTGGACAGTTGTCATGAGTGGGTAAGGTGTGGATTGGATGACTGAGGTGTTGGTGTGTTACCGGCAGGGCTCTGCTACTTGTAGTCCTATCAGGGCAACCAGCTTCTTGGTTGTCTTGTGGTTGCGCAGTGACCTGCCAAGAACCATTGCACCTTTGGCATAGTTGTCGTTGGTAGCCAGCGTCACGAATGCCTCGCCTGATTGGAGACAAAAGTCTCAAAGCTAATTGACTTCACATTAACAGCAAATACCCCACCAGCCTATATGCAGATATAAAGGCTGGGGGCAGGGGCCCCCCCCAACACAGCGGCAACATTTTTTGATGCTATTTTACATACAATTATGCATTTTAAGGGGGCCCCCTCCATCATGGGCCCCTAGAATCCGTCTCCTTTACCCCCCCTTTTCGGCACCCCTGGCTGGGGGACCCTATAAGTCTGCATTAAGCCAACAACTCCCCTATCCCAACGCAAGTCCCATACCACTACAATCCACTAAGAGTTTGACTAACTCTTAATTATTCATTATTAATTAACAGGGTTCTCAAGCCTCAGGCATTGTGTGACACACGCTTATCAGCCCTTTCACACGCTCTCGCGCCACACCTAGCATTTCTCAAGGGGGGGAGGGGGGGTGACGACAAGTGAAAGCCTCGGGAATCTCACTCCAAGCTTCGATTTTTTCGTTTGTTGCGACAACTTTACCAAATACAAAAACAAATTAAAGCATTTTCTTTTAACCTTAACGATGTGGGGGGTCCGAGACAGCCCGATGGTTAAAAGAAAATGCTTCACTTTTTGTATGCGGTAAAGTTGTCGCAATACGACTGATGGGTCAGAATGACCCGAAGATAACACGGGTTTAACTTGACGACCCTGAATTAACATGCCACACATGCCACTGGAATAGTTGCATTTTGTTTTGTGTTTTTTCTTTCGGGGGGAATGAATCAACCTGCCACGGGAATCGTTTGGAGGAAGGGAGAGTCAAGTCTGTCACCATCATCATGAGGATTGACCAACTTGATGTTCAGTAAAGTGCAGTGGGCTACGGTCAACACTACCAACATATAACATTGTTTAAATACATTCCACGGCCGAATTTAATGCACACACTTGAAACCAACTAGACATGAAACCATTAGATAGCCCACATGCATGCTATAATAACCTCCGAGCCACTAGGCCATCTGAATCGCACGTACGCACGCACAGACCTGATGCAGCGACTCCATCAAAAGATAGAACACGACGTTCCGTCTGCATAGTCCCTAATAGGTGTCTAAAAATAATCGCAAAACGTCTGTTAACTGTTAGATAATCGGCGCCATTACAAATCTTGATATTGTATTATTCAAGACACGTTTCACGGAAAACGAAAAAGATTGGAATGAATTCGAAGCGGTGAATAAGGGTGTCATAAACTGGCAGTGTGTGTCTGCCTGGCTTACCAGCCATGGTCCGTGTTCGGTCTGTAAGGATGTTGAGGCAGCGAGTGGAGATCTAGGAGCGTGCTAAACTAGGAGGCAACTAGCAAACAAGAACAGAATGTAGTCCCTGACATATATTCTGGATCACGTGATTGGCGACAGATACACTCCCCTTTTATTCAGCCCTGCCGCCCTGCCGCCCCGCCCCCCTTTTCTTTCTCTCTAATTAAATGTGCACGTGGGGGACCACTGTTACCATACACTCGCGTTACTGTTTTTGACTGCATTTATACAGCATGGCATTAGCATTAGCATTAGATGTAATCCTTTGTCATGCCAAGTTATTTATAGTTTTGTCAAAATGTCTTTGCCTAAAAAGTTGTCATTTTTTACTTGATTTTATTTTAGCAGTAAACAGAACGTTTTTCTTTCAATTACATTTTCTGAATTAAAAAAATCAGTAAGATTCTGTAGTTTAACTGACCTGATTTTATTCCACGTATAGTGTAGCAAACTGTAATGATGGACATCATCACCATTGTGGTTGATTCACAAAGGTTGATTCAATGGAATTTTTTAAAGATGTGATTGCTCAGGGATGGACGAATATATGACATTTGGGACAGCTACAGTTGTCAATATCAACTCAGGCAAAACAACAACAAATGAAATGGATGGATGTTGAAACACAAATATCTATACAGTTCCAAATCAGTGCTCCGAGTTGCATCATGTCAGTTTAGGCAGTGGTAGCCACAGGTCAGGACTGGGAGGTGAAGGATCAGCACAGCATTACAGACCTCTGTGTTGTAAACCAGCAGAAAATACTCTTAGGTGGCTCCTTATGTGGTGATGTGACTGTAGTGTGCCTTGTGCCTTGATCAAATCTATCTCAGCTCACGGACGCAGTGAAGATAATGACCATCAAGGAAATGTGTGGAATGTGAAAACCACATGACCATTTGTAATAGTGTGACATTTTTAGAAACATTGGAGTTATGCACGCTTCCATGTGTTCCATGCTTCACCTATTTTTCTAATTTTCCCTGTGCCTCCCTTTCTTCCCCTTCCCTCCTCCTCTAACCTTATTTTCAAGGAGTCAGGTGGCTGAGCGGTTAGGGAGTCGGACTCGTAATCTGAAGGTTACCGGATCGATTCCCGGCTGTGCCACATGACGTTGTGTCCTTGGGCAAGGCACTTCACCCTACTTGCCTCAGGGGGAATGTCCCTGTACTTACTGTAAGTCGCTCTGGATAAGAGCGTCTGCTAAAAAAAAATGACTAAATGTAAGGCTCTGCTGAATGCCCCTCCCCACTTTCTCAATCACGTCTTAAATCTCTCACAGTATTAATGGATGGATCAGAGGGGTTGTGTGTGTGTATAAAGCATTGCTTGTTTCAAGGTAGGCCGAAATTAAACAGTAGATCATTATGAATGTATATGTGTGTGTGAGTGTGTGAGTGTGTGTGTGTGTGTGTGTGTGTGTGTGTGTGTGTGTGTGTGTGTGTGTGTGTGTGTGTGTGTGAATAATGAAGGAGGCTATGAGAACAGTCTCAGGCCAGCATTTGTGGTGACCTCAGCTACTGTTCCAGATTCAGTCTATGCAGCCAAATCCTCCTCTGTCACAGTGTGGCCCGCAGAAAGATCACCGATCCCAGACCTGTAGTTGGGATCAGAGGGTAACTGGAGAGGCCAAGAGAGCCCTGGGAGTGAAACTAGACTGATCAGGTGTCAAAGAGAGAGCTGTGTTGAGGGAAAGATGTAGACCTGAACATACAAATGGACATACTGCAGGGGTGCATAAACAGTGGCTTATTATAATAGGAGCCTGTGTGTCATTACAGTTTGTGAAGGTTTCTGATCCAGTATGTGGATTTGAGGAGTGTGTGTGAGCTTCAGGAGAGGTGAACAGGAGAGGCAACAGGTGGAAAGAGATCTGTATGAGATAGAAGGAGGATAGGGAACAAGGTGACAACACTGGGCCTGATGCCCAGCTAACAGGTCTCTTTGCTGGGTCCAGCCCTCCTGCCACCCCCCTGACCAGCCCTGGAGCCGAGGTGTTCTCATCCAGCCCGTGAGTGACGGTGAGCTACTTACATCTCCACTCTATCTCTCTTCTCCACTCTACTCTCAACTATAGATGACAGGTAAAGACAACTTCTGACTTATTTTCTCTACTACCCTATGCTTGTTTAAAGGTCACCTTAAAGTTTACTTAGAACAAGCTAGATAATTCCACACACACTGTGCTAGGTAAATTCAAGTAATACCAACAGCAATATCAATATTATATAGCAGGTTAACACAATTTAACAGTGGCATTATTACTGTTTTATATATAACAGCTAGCTCTTTCTATCTGGGCATTCCGAAGCAGATCAAATCTGACTTCCACAGTATCTCTCCGTCCTTGTCTCATTCCACACACTCAATTTCTACTGTAACAATAATACACTTGACCTCCAAACATGAAAGCAGCCTTTGCCCTGAAATCTCTCCTACCATCAATCAATCTCACTGTTTATATCGGTAGCAGAGAAAGTGGCATACAATTACAAAACCAAAACAGCTTAAGGCTGTGGCTGTAAAAATGTGTTTGCGGCAGTAGAGTGGGGCTGTTTCATGTAAGGGTTGTAGCTGGTTCTGCATCAGGTTACAGAGTTTTTTTCTAACAGGTGGCAGGGGGGAGTCAAGTCTCATGTTTTAAACATGTCTAGAAACATAAAACAGCTGTGGAGCCGCAGTGTCCATGTCTGTGTGTTTGGCGTGTGTCTGTGTGTGCGTGCACATGCCTGTGTGCGAATATAATGCCACAAACAAGATGACACAGCTGAAACAAGTGTTAAATGTTAACTCGTAGGCTGAGGAGCCACGCCTGTCCTGGGATTCATCAGGGTCAAGGTCTGTTTGAGAGAGACAGTCAGACCTACAGCCCTTTCAGAGAGACCCAGGCAGCCTCAGTCCTGTCTACCCAGAATCTCCCTCAACCTCCCAGCCCAGACCTCCACCTCTCCCCCAGCCCAGCTGAGCTGACTGACCCCCAGCCAGAGCCCCATCGTTGGACAAACTCTCAGGATTGAGCAGGACGAGGAAGATTTACAGTACTGCGCAGGATTATATGAAGGTATTGTAATGAGGAAGTGCAAGAGTCAAATACGCTTGACGCACTGGAATGTGTGTGTTACTGTGAGATGTGTTTTATGTTTTGTAATTTGTCTTCTATTATTTCATCGGACTGAATGTTTTCGTTTCCTTGTTGGTTGGCGTTGTGTCAGAACCTTTGTAACAGAAGATATGAGCTGAGGGCATTCCAGAACACAATTCTCTTATCTGTCACATACATTTCATATGCCCTCCATTTACTCCACTAGCTTGCTCCGGTTTATCACTAAAGAACCAGTGTAAACTAAGGTCATGAGAGATTGTGTTATTTAATGCCCATATCTTCTGTTCCAAAGGTTCTGACACAGTTCTGTCTGTCAAATATTTTTTCTTATGCTCTTTGTGTTGTGGTTGTGTCGTCAATGTTGTTCAAAGAATCTATGCACCATTATTTAACAGTGTAAAATGTCAGTTGGTGTATGCATCTGTTTTCAGGAATAGATAGTGGCCAACATGGACAACAGGATAACTCAGATTTCCCGAGAGGACTTGGAAGATCTCAGAGAAGCTTTCAACAAGATTGGTCAGTGCAACACACACATACACACATGAACTGATGTTGGAACGTTTATGACTAATCACAAAGCCTTCTTCTTAGGCAAAGGTTTTTCCTGGTTGTCTGTGTCAGCGGCTGACACAGCTTGAGTCATGGTTAGGCTTCAAGATAACCCTGTTTCTTCTCTCATAGAGCCCTCTTTTTTTTCTTCTTCAAATGTAATGTAATGCATCCATTTAGCAGAACATACAATTAAAAAAAACCCATACAATTCCATTCCATATGCACACACAATTTCATCCCATCGACCCTTACTTCAAATTGGCTAAATTAATGTATTATTTCACCCTCTTTACATTTCTGGGTTTCTATGTACACGTGTGCGTGTGTGGTTGTGCGCGTGTGTGTTTGCAGACATTGACAACAGTGGACATGTGAATTACTTTGAGTTGGAGGAGCTGTTTCAGAGAAGCCAGCTTCTCTCTGCCTGGATTTAAGATCAGAGAGATAGTAGAGATATTCATCGCTGGAGACACCAACAAAGATGAGAAAATCAGCTTTGAGGAGTTTGTATCGGTAAGCTATACTCACACAAACACACACACACATTTGACACCCCCTTTTGATAGTGCTGTCATCATTCTCAGTCAACCACACACCTGAAACATAAAGAACTTAAAAGATGAAGATGTATTGAAACATTATTTTACATCCAGCAGATACTGTAAACGGTTGTTCATGACCTTAGATCATACTGTTTAGTGACAGTTAAGAGAACAGGTGTCTTATGCCCATATCCTTCCAAAACAAGGAAACAAAAACAGTTTAAGGAAGGTGGAAGAATACACATTTTTATATTTAAAACACAAACAAACTAAAACTCACACACACACACGCACACTCACTGTTGTGTGCTAACTGTAGATCTACCAGGAACTAAAGAGTAAGCAGTTAAGTGAGACGTTCAGAAAGACCATCACAAAGAGAGATGGCATTTGTTCATTTGGAGGAACGTCCAACATCTCCAGTGAGGGAACCCAGCACTCTTACTCAGGTAATAAGTTCAAGAGGAAATGAGGGATAATTGATGCGTGCCAGTCTAGCAACACATTACATCAGTATCTTATTCAAATCTACAGTATATGACAGTGGGATAAAGTGTGTGCGTGTGTGTGTTAGATGAGGAGAAGGTGGCGTTTGTTAACTGGATAAACAAGGCTCTGGAGAAGGATGAGGACTGCAAGCATCTGGTCCCCATGAACCCTGACAACGACAGCCTGTTCACCTCCGTCCGCGATGGCATCCTGCTCTGGTAACACACACAGACACACACACACATGCACCCCTGTCTGTGCCTCTGTGGGATTATTTGCTGGATAAGAGTTTATTGTCTTTTTTCTCCTTCAGTAAGATGGTAAATCTCTCTCAGCCAGACACCATTGATGAAAGAGTCATCAACACCAAGAAGCGGACTACCTTCACCATGACTGTGAGTACATGTTCCTTCGCTAGGACTTTGAGTACATACTCACACTTTTTCCTTCACATTCACTCACATTTTTTCCTTTCTCCGTCAACCTGCAGGAGAATCTGGTGCTGGCTCTGAACTCAGCATCAGCTATAGGCTGTACTGTTGTGAACATTGATGCTCCTGATCTGATGGCTGGCAAACCCCACTTGGTTCTGGGGCTGCTTTGGCAGATCATCAAGATTGGTTTGTTTGCCGACATTGAAATCAGCAGAAATGAAGGTAAGTGTGCACCTTTAACCTCATATAACCTAGTGTGACCTAGTAAAACCTAGTGCAATTGAGTTCAATCTAGTTCAAAGTTTCACACAATAAATGATGACGAGTTCTGCGAGCCTCAGCTATGATCTCATTCATTTCCCAGCTCTGATTGTTCTGCTGGGAGACGGGGAGGAGATTGACCACCTTCTGTCCATGTCTCCTGAGGAGCTACTGCTGCGCTGGGTCAACTATCACCTTGGCAACGCCGGGACTGAGACAATCAAAAACTTTAGTGAGGACATCAAGGTAGGACGCCACACACACACATATGCAAACAGGTGCCCAAACACACATGCACAAACACACACATTATCACACACAGGTTTAATCACTTGTGTTTCTGCGCTGCAGGACTCCAGGGCCTACTTCCACCTGCTGGATCAGATCTCTCCGAACGGAGACGGAGATGACGAGATGAAGATTGATATCGACATGACCGGCCTCAATGTGTGTTCATCTCAAATGTTGTGCATGTATCTGAAGAAATGTGCGTGTCATGGTCAAGACCTACCCGGACTGGCCGAGGCTTTCTATGTGAGTGTGTGTGCTTTTGCGCGCGTGTGTGTTTTTGTGTTCACAATGTGTGTGTGTGTTTGTCTGCATAGGAGCGAGATTACGAGCACAGGGCTGAGCTGATGTTGCAGCAGGCTGCCAGGTTGGACTGCAGGCAGTTTGTGTCTGCCCAGGATGTTACCGCTGGCAACAGCAAACTCAACATGGCCTTCGTGGCCAACCTGTTCAACATGTACCCTGCCTTGCGGACAACACAGACCAACGGCATTGACACATTGCTGATAGAGGGTCAGAAACACACACACTCACTCACGCAAACAAACACACAGATAATAGTCACCTGCCACCATTGCTGATACACATCCGCTATTGTCACTTTACTTTCCGAGACACTGTGAATGACACATGAATGTGACACTTACATATTCGGACACAATTTTGGTACCTCTTGCACTGTACCAAATGTTTACAAAATCTTGTTTCGCTTATATTAGAACTTTTTGTTTTAGTGTTATATGTAGCAGGGAATTTTAAGAGACAATAATTGTAATGCCCAGAAAAACCTTGTGTGATCTGTGCAAAAGGTCAATAAAATACTTTGATTAACTTTGACACAGAATAGATTATTTGCTTTACAAGGTATTCTCATAAATCTATCATTCCTCGAAATGAAGAGTGTCTGGTTGATGGTATGGTGTTCTTATAGGAGAGTCCAGAGAGGAGAGAACATTCCGGAACTGGATGAACTCACTGGGAGTTTCTCCACATGTTAACCACCTTTACTGGTAATCTGTCTGTCTGGGTGTCTGGCTGCCTGGCTGTTAATCTTGCTGACTGACTATTCCTACGATGCAGGTTGTGTTGATGTTAATACATGTGTGTTGCAGTGACCTCTGTGATGCACTGGTGATTCTGCAGCTTTATGAGAAAGTGAATGTTCCTGTGGACTGGAAGAAAGTCAACAGACCCCCATACCCTGCCCTTGGAACTAACATGAAGAAGGTAAATACACACACACACACACATACTCACTCATACACACTCATACATACACACACACACACACTCACACACTCACTCATACACACTCATACATACACACAGACACTAAGACTCACACTATGTGCTATTATTAGTGACAATAATGTATGCAGATGCTTTTATCCAAAGCGACATACAGTACAAGGGGGATTTGAACATGACCTGCGGTCAAGTGCTCCAACCACTGAGCTATATTCTCCCTGTTCGAAATTCATGTCTATCTTTTATTGGATAAAAACATGAATAATCCTTGGGGTGTTTGGGACCCAGTTGGAGAACTGTAATTATGCTGTGGATCTGGGTCGCGGGAAGGCACGCTTTTCCCTTGTGGGCATTGGAGGAGAAAATCTAAATGAGGGAAGCCCCATGCACACCCTGGCTCTGGTGTGGCAGCTCATGAGAAGGTACAGCACAAAACACACATCTCACATCATCTGTTTTGTTCCTCTCTATGTACGGTATACACGTAAATGTGTTGCTCTCTCTTTCCTTCTCTTCCTTTCTCTCTCTCTCTCTCTCCTCTCTCTCTCTCTCTCTCTCTCTCTCTCTCTCTCTCTCTTTCTCTCTAACTGTCTCTTTCCGACTCGGACTCTCTGTTTCTGTCTCTCTTCTCCCCTCATCTTCTCCTCTCCTCTCCTCTACCCTCATCTTCTCCTCTCCTCTCCTCTCCTCTCCTCTGTTCTCCTCTCCTCTACCCTCATCCTCTCCTCTCCTCTCCCCTTTTCTATCAGGTACACAGTGCAGGTGTTGTCAGACTTGGGCGATGGAGAGAAGGTTGGAGACCAGGTCATCCTTGGCTGGGTCAACTCCACCCTCACTAAAGGACGCAAGGACAGTCAAATTAGCAGCTTTAAGGTGTTGGCATATGTGTCTTGATATACTGTATGCATGTGTATGTACAGAATGTATGTGTGATAATATATATGTATGTATGTGCAGTGTGTGTTAGTGTGTGCCAGTTACGGTAAACCCATTTCCTGTCCCCTCCAGGACAAGAGAATCAGTACCAGTCTGCCAGTGCTGGACCTGATTGACACCATCGCTGCAAACGCCGTCAAGCAGGAGATGGTGAAAAGAGGAGAGAATGGAGAGCTGAGCAATGACGATAAACTCAACAATGCCAAGTAAACAACCTTTTACCTTTTAACCTCTGACCCTGAACACTACCTCAGATACAGACCACTCACTAGTTAGATTTTGCTGTTAACCTTAAACTTAAACTCTCCTTTAAACCTTTTCACTCTCTCTCTCTCTCTCTCTCTCTCCCTCTCTCTCTCTCTGTCCCCCTCTCTCTCTCTCTCTCTCATCCCCCAGGTATGCAATCTCTGTGGCCCGTAAGATTGGAGCTCGTGTTTACGCCCTGCCTGAAGACCTGATGGAGGTGAAACCTAAGATGGTATTGACGGTGTTTGCCTGCCTCATGGGGCGTGGCCTAAAGAAGGCAGACGGCTAAACCACATGCACTGACTGACTGGCAGCACTACCCTAGCCACTCAGGCCTGCCTATCTGAAACTTCTCTTTCCAGTCAAAAACACCATGTGACTAAAGTCTAAAGGTTGAATTTTTTATTTTACAGATTAGGTCTACTTTATGACTGAGCACTTTTTCTCTCTCCACCCTCCATCTTTATTGGCTCTCGGTCTTTCTTCATTATCTCTTTCTATGTCTTTCTTTCTATCTTTCTGTCTCTCTTACTTTGTGTATCCATTAACTATGTATACAGTGCATTATGTGATTATGTCTATGTATGATCAATAACTTTAAATAGCTGTTAAATGTATAAATATTCCGTGCATTGACATAGAAGACATGTTGCACCTTCCTCCAAATGTCACCGACAGGCTATTTGCTGAATGTGCGCACACACCTGCTCTTACAGTAACACTCCAGTAACTAGATGTTATGTATCACTTATATTATTAAATTGATTCACCCCAAAAATGAATTTCTGCATTGCCATTATTTCTTGCAGTTGCTCAGTGACAGTGTTATTTGACAATATACTTGTGCCACTAGTTATGTGATAACCTGGTGAGAATGTGGGATCAAATAAGGGACAAATATATTTGGTATGAGTGAAAAGGTTTATCATCCGTATAAATATTTATAAAAGTATAAAAGTTATCTATCTATGGAAAAATGTGTGCATGTGTCACAACGTTTTACCTAATAACCATCTTAACATCTTGACCGCTAGAGGACGCCTTTTGTCTTGCGGGTGCGGATGAAGATTGAACCTCGGACTTCACCATACCTAAACAACGTCACTTTGGAGCGAAAGTTTTCGAAAGACAGGAGCTAAACATTTCTCAACAGTGTTTGGCAGCACTGATTTATGTGAATAACGTGGTGTTATTGTCGTGCTTTCCTCAACATCCCTGGTGTAATGATGGAGGGTTTGGAAATGTCTGCTATGATACCTGCTCTTCAAGAGCTTGCGAGGTGAGTCTTATGCCTCGATAGCTCAAAGATAGCTAAGCTAAGCGGGTTCGCATCTACAGTACGGTCAGACTCATAACAATACCAGTCAAAATGTATACAAACTAGATGATCCTCTAGCAAATGAAGTAGTGGGAAATCCTACACGTTGTTGTAAATACAATACATAGTGTGTGATACTTTACAGTGCCAACGCAGCGGACTACAATATGGTCGTCCAGAAACCACGGCAAATACTATGTCAGTTTATAGACAGGATACTGACAGACGTTAACGTCGGTAGGTGAACAGTCACGTTTTATGTCCTGAAAATTGGAGCACAGTATGGATTGTAATTGAGTCTAATTCAAACGGTGTGTGTATTCATTGCAGTGGCCTTGGAGTTAAGTAAGAAGTCCAGCTCGGAGCCGGCGTGTGTAATGCTGCTAGACTTCGTACAGCACATTATAAAGTCTTCTTCCCTGATGTTCGTTAACCCTGCCTGTCATCCTGTTCATTATAAGGACTCTGAGAAGAGCAGTGTCGGTAAAGAACCCGTCTGACAGACATGATAGTGCTTTATCAGAAAGTGTTAATATAGTCATGGATACATAGTACATTTCTCTCCCTCTCTCTCCTCTCCATCCTCCTCTTTCTGCTCCCCTTCTCTCTCCATCGTCTACTCCACCCCTCTCCTTTCTCCTCGCATCCTCCTCTTTTTATCCATCTCTCTCCTCTCCTCTCCTCTCCCCATCCTCTATCCCCCTTTTCTTTCCTCTTCACCTCCTCTCCCCTCCTCCTCTGTTTTCTCTTCTACTCCAGAATTCAGCAGGTGGGTTGTTGGCAGACTCCTGAGAGTGGCGGCAGCCCCAGACTGTAATGTCATCCACGGACGCATCACCGCTGTGCTCTGCTCCCTACTGCACACGCTCCGAACCCGAGCTCCAATCACCTTCAGCTCCCTCGCACAGGAGCTACTGGGATTGGCCCAGGACCTTGGCAACATTCTCACCACACACAGACTCACGGCTGGGAAACACACACCTCTCTCCGGAACACACACACACACCCTGTGGCCTGCGACGCTACAGCGCTTCTCCGTGTCTCCTCATGACGCCTCCGCCTACCTCACCCCCTCGCCTCTCCTCCTCTCAAGCCCCGCTGCCATGGAGACCCTGGTTGCCGTGACACTAAAAGTTCTGACCGACATCCTGAGGGGTGTCACCTCTCATGGTGACGTGGGCGTGGCTTGGGACACTGCCTGCTCTGTCCTGGGCAATGGCACGGTCAGGCTGAGGAGGGTCACCATGGTGATGCTGAGGACATTGGTGGAGCTCGGGGGATTTCCCAAGAGGCGGGGCCAGGAGTTCTTTACAGCCTTCCTTCATGTGCTGCACACACACTTCCACAAACTCTCACACCCACCAGTAGAACAGCAACCCTATGGCGGAGAACTTCTCAAATTGACAAGCTGCATTTTCAGACCTGTAGAGGGCTTCCACACACTTGACCCCGCATACACAGTCCCCTGCTTTGAGCGTGCTCACCTGGCTCTACTGTTGGAGCGAGTGTGTGTGTTAGGGGGGAAAAGGGTGGGGCTTGGTGCCGAGATCAGCCAATCGCTGTGTCTGCTCTTTGGTTTCCTGCTCTCTGTCGCCCCTGGATACGAGAGTGCCCCAGCCCTAAGGAGACAGAGGTGTGTGGAAGTCTGCAGAGCTCTCACGCAAAGTATCGGTACAGAGACACAGGCTGAGGTAAGTACACACACACACACACACACACACACAGACACATACACTTTGTGTCACACACACACACACACTGCATGTCTAGGCGTTTCACACCCGTTCCTGCGTGTTGCAGTGCGTTGAGGGGTTTCTCCACGCCGCTCTGAAAGCCGAGGTTGCCATCGTAACGCCGGAAAGGGAGGAGGCGGAGACCGTTGCCAAGAGACCCAGGATCTCCAAAATCCCCCAGACGTAGGTTACCTGTCTGCACGTTTACCACAGGTCAAAGGTCAGACGATCATGCTAAAAGTTCTCAGTGTGTAAACTGTGACTGGTGCACCGTTTCAGGTTCAGCGCCATATGTCATATCTTCTCACCCCTTCGTTTTCTGCAGACCTAATTGTGTGTGTGTTTCCAGAGAGGTGGACATGTGTGTGCGGAGCGACGTGTGGGCAGCTGTCAGCAGCAGACTGCAGGAGCTGCTGACCTCTCTGGACCCTGTCCTCGACCCTGACCGTGACCCCCAGACCACCCTCACCACCCTGAAGGGCGTGGGACTCATTCTACACCTTGCAGGCCTCTGCTACTCTCCCACCAGGTCTCGCTCTCTCTCTCACACACACACACACACACACACACACACACTTTTACAACAGACACACACTAGGGTTGGATGATAGGGGCACATTTTCCTATTGGCAGCCATCACTGCTTCAATTGGTGGTAGTGGTATAAGTGAGCACAGTTGATCCGTGATGTGTACGGATCCCTGGAATTCCCTAAATCTTGTGTACGAATTAGCTCCGCCCACTTACAGTAACCTAGGACTTAAGTGTGCATGTTATTGTGGATCTGCTGACAGAACAAGCAAGTCGCAGAGGATTTTATTTTAATTTGATAAATTGTGAACGGGGAATGTTGAATCCCAACGAATCAATCCAGGATGCTTGCGATAATAATATTTAAGATGATAATATACAGAGGTAATAATGCATTGACAGAGAGCGTAGTGAAGGAATGTAAGAACTTGAAAACCTCCTGCATCATTTAAGTCTCATGATCTTAATAATAATATTCAAATAAATGGAAATCAAAGTAAATTTGTCTCCTTTTTTGCTGATCCGAAAACGTATCTGATCAGTTACTCAAAACCGTGTTTCGATTAGCAAAAGAACGTATACAAAATATCATATTCCCATTTAAATATCCAAAACAAAGGACTTTAAATCTGCAATATACCTTCGCGAAAAATACACCACAACGGTTTCAGCCAAATTACCAGTGTCCTCGTCAGATTGTCCAACCCTAACACCCACACACACACACACACACATTCTCTCGTGTAACCCCACCCTCCTCCATCCACACACACTCTTCATAGGATACCAGCAACTTTTCACTTATTGTACCTCTTCTCCTCTCCTGCTGTCCTGCCGTGTTCCCCCCCCAGCCCCTCCCCCCTCCTCTGGGTGTCAGCTGACACTCTGGGCCAGACCCTGCAGACCTGCCAGTCCATCTTGACAGCCATGAGGACTGGTTCCCCTCACATGCAGCCTGCCTTCCAGCTCACAGTCAGGGTCTTGGATTCCATCCTCTATCTAACCAGTAAGAGGAAAGCACACATTTACACATACACACATATACACACACACACACACACACACACACACACACACACACACACACACACACACACACGTACATTCACACACACTTTATCTCTCTATCCCTCTTCTGTTTCTCTCACTACTGCCCTTCTGTTGGGCAGATTTCTGTGTACATGAAGCTCATGTCTTCGTGAGGTCAAGAGGTCATGCAGCGAGGCCCCTCGCTGAGCCAAATATAGACACGGCCCAGACAGTGAGGAGACAGTGAGGAGACAGTGAGGAGACAGTGAGGAGACAGTGAGGAGACAGTGAGGAGACAGTGAGGAGACAGTGAGGAGACAGTGAGGAGACAGTGAGGAGACAGTGAGGAGACAGTCAGGAGACAGTCAGGAGACAGTGAGGAGACAGTGAGGAGACAGTGAGGAGACAGTGAGGAGACAGTGAGGAGACAGTGAGGAGACAGTGAGGAGACAGTGAGGAGACAGTCAGGAGACAGTGAGGAGACAGTGAGGAGACAGTGAGGAGACAGTGAGGAGACAGTCAGGAGACAGTGAGGAGACAGTGAGGAGACAGTGAGGAGACAGTGAGGAGACAGTGAGGAGACAGTGAGGAGACTGTGAGGAGACAGTGAGGAGACAGTGAGGAGACAGTGAGGAGACTGTGAGGAGACTGTGAGGAGACTGTGAGGCAAAACAGGCACAAATAGGAGCTTACATGATTAACGACTACTTCACCTGTTGTACTACTGTATCAGTGCACTGACCACTGAGACCCGTTAAGGAATCGATTCTGTGCATTCTATGTTTGAACATGTCCAGTACTGTATTTAAGCCCTCTTGATAGAGAGAGTCCTCACTCATGCTAGCCACTCTGTTGTGGATTGGTGGCATGATCTGACGTTGCTAATAAAACCAAGTCAACCCTTTTTCTAATTGTTGTGCCTAATTCCGGCCTTCCTGGAGACAGACATCTCATCCTATCACCTTCTCTCTCTCCCTTCTCTCTCTCCCTTCTCTCTCTCCTTCTCTCTCTCCCTTCTCTCTCTCTCCCCTTCTCTCTCTCCTTCTCTCTCTCCCTTCACTCTCTCTCCCTCTCTCTCTCCCCCACTTCTCTCTCTCCCCCACTTCTCTCTCTCTCTCCCCCACTTCTCTCTCCCTCTCTCCAGTGAACACCCCAGAGAAGGAGAGCCTGCAGCAGAGTGTGTGTGCACTGCTGTCCCTCCCCTGGGTGTGGGAGCAAGCGTCTTCCCCGGCCTATCAGAGCGCAGCATTCCCCTCTAGTCTTCCCAGTCTGGCTCAAAACCTGGCCTCCTGCTTTTGTAAGTCCTCATCACAAAGATACCAGCTCTCTTTCTAGAGATACCAGCTTTGTTTATAGAGATAACATCTGTTTCTAGATATACCAGCTCTGCTGCTGTAAAAAATAACAGTTCAGCTTCCAGTGATACCACCTCTGCTGCTAGAGATACCAGCTCTGCTGCTAGAGACATCAGCTCTGTTGTTAGATATACCCGCTGTTTCTATAGAAGTGTGCGTGCAGCCCCACAGGTCCAGGCAGAGTGTGTGTTCCTGCTAGCGCTGCTGCGGAGGGGCGTGTGTGAGACGTGGCGCGTGTGTGTGTTCTCGCGGGCGCTGCAGAGTGAACACGAGGGTGTGAGAGCTGGAGCCGCCAGAGCCTTCCCTCTCCTACTGCATCACCTGGAAGCCCGTCACACACACCTCATACACACCACCCTGCTGTGAGTGAACACACACACACACACACCTCATACACACCACCCTGCTGTGAGTCACCAACACCTCATACACACCACCCTGCTGTGAGTGAACACACACACACACACACCTCATACACACCACCCTGCTGTGAGTCACCAACACCTCATACACACCACCCTGCTGTGAGTTAACACACACCTCATACACACCTCATACACACCACCCTGCTGTGAGTGAACACACACCTCATACACACCACCCTGCTGTGAGTGAACACACACCTCATACACACCTCATACACACCACCCTGCTGTGAGTGAACACACCTCATACACACCTCATACACACCACCCTGCTGTGAGTGAACACACACACACACACACACACCTCATACACACCACCCTGCTGTGAGTGAACACACACACACACCTCATACACACCACAGCCTGTGTATATACCCACACTCATACACACAGTTACTGCATACAGACAAACACATTATATTAAACACATACACACAGTAGAGTATATAGAGATGTACACTCACACGTACACAAATATACATACACACCATGCACAGAATACTAAAGGCAGATGAGGATGATTAAATGATGTAAACAAACATGCTTGTTTCTAGGAGGACACTTGACGACAGCTCTAACCTGGTGAAGGCGGAGCTCGCGAGGATAGCCGGTCACCTGACCTGTGTCCAATCAGGGAGTTCCCAGCTCACTGTCATTCACACGGAACTCTCAACACTACCTACAATCCTCTGCTCCGGCCTCAGTTTGTCTACGGAGCATGCTGGGAAAACAGTGACCCTGAAAGCCGATATCATCAGACCCCTCCTGCCTTTGCTCCACCCTCAGACACACTGCAGCGTCAAACAGGGTGTGTGTGGGTTCCATTTTACATTACATTACTTTTATTCATTTAGCAGACGCTTTTATCCAAAGCGACTTCCAAGAGAGAGCTTTACAAAAGGGCTTAGGTCACTGATAAACAACAAGATAGCCCGAGAAACATTGTGGGTAGCCAAAACATGAAGCATACATGAGTCATTGTTTTCCTGGAGGAAACTAACATCAGGTCCAGCAAATCATTCCTAAGTACCGCTGTACTCCCGGAACAAGTACGTCTTTAGCTTTTTCTTGAAGGTGGGGAGACAGTCAGTGTCTCTGATCGAGGTGGGGAGTTGATTCCACCATTGGGGGGCCAGACAGAAGAAGAGCTTGTGTTGGGAGCGGGCACTCTTGAGAGGTGGGGCCACCAGACGGTTGGTGGCGGGTTGGGGTGTCAGGCTGGAGGAGAGACTTGAATCTGATTCAAGACCCTGGTACTGGGCCGTGATGGGAAGCCAGTGGAGGGAGATGAGGAGCAGGGTAACATGGGAGCGTCTGGGTAGATTGTAGACCAGGCGGGCCACTGCGTTCTGAATCCTCTGGAGAGGGCAGGGTTGCGCATGCTGGGAGACCTGCGAGCAGCGAGTTGCAGTAGTCCAACTTGGAGAGGACAAGTGCTTGGACCAGCAGCTGGGTGGAATGCTTAGACAGGTGTCTCCTGATCTTCCGGATGTTGTAGAGGGTGAATCTACACGACCGGGAGACTGCAGCAATGCGGGCTGTGAGGGAGAGCTCGTCATCCATGGTAACCCCGAGGTTCCTGGCAGAGGAAGAAGGGGTGACCGTCGCAGATCCCAGGGTGATTGAGAGGTTGTGAGAGGGAGGGTTTGGTATGATGAGAGGTTCTGTTTTGGCGAGGTTCAGCTGGAGGTGGTGCTTGGTCATCCAAGCGGAGATGTCTGCGAGGGAGGAATCATAAATAATAAATGTTCCAGTAGTTTTGTGGAAGTTGTGTATATGGACATTATTTGGTTATTTTCTCATCACTTACATTCTGCGCCCTTCTTAAATGATGTATTTATATGTCATTCTTTTTCAATCTTTATAAATATATTTTTTATGTATCATTTCAGTAATGTGCAATAAGGGTTTTGTGTGTATGTTGTAACGTGTGTTGGTCTGTGTCCTAGCTTTTGTGGAAGCGCTGCCACACCTCTGTCAGCATGTGAACCTAGGGGGCGGAGACAGCGACTCGCGGGCTGTCCTGTGCGCCCTGATTGGTCTGATGGAGGATCCAGAGCCAAAGATCAGAACACTCTTCAGCCAATCAGTGCGCTTCTTACTGGCCGATGCATCCTCAAATCCTGACCAGGGTCTCCTCAGCGAGGTAAGTTCTGTCTGACCGTGAGGACGCCATGACAGTTTTCCGGGACACTTCTGAAAGGTGATCTCTCAGCTGACGTGTCTGTCTGTGTGGCTGCTTCTCCACTCAGCTCCTGGTGTGTCGCCTAAAGGAGGCGTTCACAAACGCCAAGCTGAACAGAGATGATGAGCTACGCAGCACTCTCATCCTCACCACCGGAGAGATCGGCAGGTAGGATCCACACACGGCCATAAGTAGGGGACTGTTTTTGGATTTGACAAGATTTTCACTTTTTTTCTCCCCCCTCCTTCTGTTTTTCCCTTCTCTTCCTCCCCCTCCCTCCATTTTCTCTTTCCTACTCTTCCTGCCTTTCGTCCTTCCCTCTTTCACTTTCTCTCCTCTCTCTTTTTTTCTCTCCCTCCCTTCCTCACTCTCCCCTCAATTCCCTTTCTCTCACTTTCCCTCCCTCCCTCCCTCCTTCCCTACTTCCTGCCTCCCTTTCCCCTGCTCCCCTCTCTCCCTCCCCCAGGGCAGCTCAGGGTAGTTTGGTGTCCTTCTCCCTGTTGAGGCTACTCCACTGTCTGCTGTCCAAGTCCTCCCCCGTGTCTGTAGCTGCCTACACCCAGATCCGGGCCCTGGCCACAGCCAAGAGCCTCAAACTGCAGACGCTCTTCAGCCAGTACAAGAACCCTGTCTGCCAGGTGGGGAAAAAAAACGGAATCCACAGAGAACCTGTTCCAAGTGCCAGCTGATCTAAGCAAATGTATAGAAGCTAATCCAGATTCACTACTAGTAGACTCTGAACTAGTGCATTTTGCCCAATTCAAACAGTTCAAAGGCTAACTAGTACACTAAGTCCATTCAAACGTTAGTGTACTAGTCTACGTCTAGCCAGTACGTACAAGATCCCAGGGTGACCGTACCAGGTTAACCATAGCACGCTAACCAAGTCTAACCAGTACAGACTAAGCCAGTCTAACAAGTGCATACTAGCCACAAGGTTAACAACACATGGTCATTTCTGGTCATCATTGAGAATTCATAGAGACTTTCTGATGTGGTTCTCCTGCCGCTGTCTGAACGCACAGTGGCAGTCTGAACACTGATAACTGGCAGATAACACTGGTTTGTTGTTCTCTCTCACTCTAGTTCCTGGTTGAGTCGCTGCACTCACGTCATGTGACTGCCTTGAGGAACACTCCGGAACAGAGCAGCGAGTCAGCCAATCAGAGAGAGCTAGCTCTGGACATCCTGTCTCAGGTTGCACACGCCTTCGACTTCCCGGACCTGCACCGCTTCCTCACGGTACGCACACACATGCTAAGACAGTAACGTACACGCACATCCGCTCTAGATTACAAACACACTCGTTATTACAAAAACACATTAGAATCTTGGGGTCACTTTCACAGGGTTTTTAAGGTTTTAGAGAGGTGCAACACATTGGGCTGAAAAACCTTTCTGTAGTTTCTGGGTGTGTACGTATTTACGTACGTGTGTGTGTGTGTGCGTGCAGCGAACTCTCCAGGTTCTCCTACCATACTTGGCAGCTAAGGCCAGTGCCACTGGCTCTGCCCTCATACGTACACTGGCCAATGAGCTGAAAGCAAACCGCCGGGAGATCCTCATCAACAACTTCAAGTACATCTTCAGCCACCTGGTGTGCTCCTGCACCAAGGAGGAGCTGGAGAGAGCCTTCCACTACCTCCAGGTATCACACACCCTGACCCCTGACCTTCCACGACCTCCAGGTATCACATACCCTGACCCCTGACCTTCCACGACCTCCAGGTATCACATACCCTGACCCCTGACCTTCCACGACCTCCAGGTATCACATACCCTGACCCCTGACCTTCCACTACCCCAAGGTATCACATACCCTGACCCCTGACCTTCCACGACCTCCAGGTATCACATACCCTGACCCCTGACCTTCCACTACCCCAAGGTATCACATACCCTGACCCCTGACCTTCCACGACCTAACTCATTGTAGCGTATGTGATGTTAACGGAAATCAGGCATTTGCTTGTTAACGACAATGATAAGATAATAATGTGTACTGTGTGTGCTCAGAGCGAGACAGAGATCGAGCTTGGATCCCTGCTGAGGCAGGATTTTCAAGGACTCCACAACGAGCTGCTCCTACGCCTTGGAGAGCACTACCAACAGGTCTGAACACACACGAGCATCACGTACCGTTCGCACTCAAACTCTCACATGCACACAAACAGGTTTGTTTGCACACAAACAGGTTGACACTGTTGTTATTCGTCCTGTGTGTGTGTAGGTGTTTAACGGGCTGGCCATCCTCGCCTCCTTCGCCTCTAACGACGACCCGTACCAGGGGCCGCGGGACATCACGACCCCCGGGCGAATGGTAATGACGCAATCAGCACCCACTCAGATCCCCGTAGACAACGCAGGTGTACTCCTCCTCACAGGTAGACAGGATCTTACAGAAGTCCCCCCCCCCTCCTTCTCCCCCAGGCTGACTACTTGCAGCCCAAGCTCCTGGGCATCCTGGCATTCTTCAACATGCAGCTGCTCAGCTCCAGCGCTGGGGAGAAGGACCGCAAGAAGATGGTGGGTGGAGCGTGAGGAACGCCGTGAGGAGCCTGCGTTCTTCTGTTCCTCCAAGTGAAGCTACGTCTGTATACGGTGAACAACTGGCGTGGACGTAATCTGTTGAGGTGTGTGTGTGCGTGTGAATGTCTCTGTGTGTGTGTGTGTGTGTGTGTGTAGGTCCTGACCAGTCTGATGGCTCTGATGCGTCTCATGGGACCCAAACACATCAGCTCAGTGAGGGTGAAGATGATGACCACCCTTCGCACAGGCCTGAGATACAGAGACGACTTCCCTCTGCTCTGTTGCCAGTCAGTACACGTGCACACACGCATTCCGGAGGACTGAAGGACATGTGACGACAAACGTGTTCCCTCCGGCACATCCTTGCATTCTCTCGATCATTTCGCAAACATTTATTTATTATTTACGAAAACACATACGTACGTATTTCATCTTTTTTTTCTGGGTCCACTTCCTGCTCTGTGTGGTCAGGACATGGGAGTGTTTTGTGAAGAGTGTTGACCCCACCCACTTCGGGCCTCTCCTGAGTCATGTGATCGTGGCCCTCCTCCCACTCATCCCCCTCCAGCCCAGAGAGACAGCTGCCATCATTAGCTACTTCATACTGGACAACAGGTACCACACAGACGCACGCGGACGCTCTTATAAACACACACACACATGTTATCTTATACACACAGGCACACATTCTTATAAACGCACACATTCTTATAAACGCACACATTCTTATAAACGCACACATTCTTATAAACGCACACATTCTTACGAACACACACACGTTCTTATACACACACACGCACACGTTCTTACAAACACACACACGTTCTTACGAACACACACACATGCTCGCATGCAAACACACACGTTCACACCCTCCCCTTCTCTCCTGGTGTCGTACAGAGAAGAGGTTCAGGATCATCTGCATGAGATCTATTTCCTGCCGGACCACCCTGAGCTTAAGGACATCCACGCTGTTCTGGACGAGTACAAAAAGGTCTGGCACCCTGATGATGATGATGGTATGATGATGATGATGATGATGGATGATGATGATGGTCGTCCCTGTAGCTGACGTCGAGGAGCAGTGACCTGGCTGCAGCCCTGCAGCGCTCCATGAAGGCTGTGCAGCACGAGAATGTGGACGTCAGGATCCACGCTCTCACCAGCTTGAGGGACCTGATGCACAGTAACCAGGCATGCACGCACACACACACACTCACACACACATGCACGCGCATGCACTCACATGCATGCACGCGCATGCACTCACACGCATGCACGCACACACACATACGCGCATGCACACACACGCGCACGCACACGCATGCACTCACACGCACACACACATACACCCACGCACACGCACGCACTCACACGCACACACATACACACACTCACGCACACACATACACACTCACGCACACACACATACACACACGCATGCACACACACACATACACGCACCCAATCATGCACTCACACACGCACACACACAAAATAAACATAAAAACACATACGCACACACAAAGTAAATATAAAAACACATGCTCACATTCATGCACACACATACAGTGAGGGGAAAATTATTTGATCCCCTGCTGATTTTGTAAGTTTGCCCGCTGACAAATAAATTATTAGTCTACAATTTTAATGGTAGGTTTATTTGAACAGTGACAGAATAACAACAACAAAATCTAGAAAAACTAATGTAAAATGTTTTTCATTGATTTGCATTTTAATGAGGAAAATAAGTATTTGACCCCTCTGAAAAACAAGAGTAATTCTTGGGTGGCAAAACCCTTTTTAGCAATCACAGAGGTCAAGTCAAGTCAGTTTTATTTATAGAGCACATTTAAAAACAGCCAATGCCGACCAAAGTGCTGTACAAAATCATCAAATAGGGCAAACAACAATAAATAAGAACACCAGACAAACAACACAATTACATTGAGCACAAGTGACCCTAAAGTGACTCGAAAGACAAAGAATACAAATGTTTTAAGACGAGACTTAAATGTCTCGTGGTGGGGGATGACCAGGTCAGACGTTTCTTGAAGTTGGCCACCAGGTTTGCACACATCTCAGGAGGGATTTTGTCCCACTCCTCTTTGCAGATCTTCTCCAAGTCATTAAGGTTTCGATACTGACGTTTGGCAACTCAAACCTTCAGCTCCCTCCATCGATTTTCTATGGGATTAAGGTCTGGAGACTGGAGACTGGAGACTGGCCAGGCCACTCCAGGACCTTGGACCCTAGTGCTTCTTCTTAAGCCACTCCTTTGTTGTCTTGGCTGTGTGTTTTGGGTCATTGTCATGCTGGAATACCCATCCACGTCCCAATGCCCTGACTGAGGGAAGGAGGTTCTCACCCAACATTTGACGGTACATGCCCCCGCCCAAAGTTGTCCTTTCCCCTGTGATGGAAATCTTGACGACACTGTGTACTTTGAATAGTCAAGATGCCGGTTTAATACAATGTATTTATTTTGTATGGTACATTAGCAAACAGAGTCATAACGTAGGACAACTATAATATAGTGGTTGGACAGAGTGGTGCGGAACATCATATACCTACAGCCTTATATCAACTTATAACATCACAAAACAATCAATGTAGCTGTCCCATGTCTTCTGTGATTGGCCTCCCTGACTCCCTTAAAGAATACAATATAGTGACAGCCGAAACCAAGCCCCGATGTCCAAAGATCAGGAGTCATAAACCTCAGTTAGTTAACCAATCCCAAAACCATTAACCCTTAAAACCCCAGATTTCATGTCTCCAGATCTACTCCCCTGGTTGAACTCATCTCCATGGTATAGATAAGGCCATGTAAGATGCTTCAACAGGCCATCTAAAGCCTTCTGCTAACACAACCTCTCAACCTTATGCCCCTATTGACCTGACTTCAACTATTCTCAGGGCGTTAATGAATAAAGGAGTTTACAGATTACATCATTAAAAACACATATATTGTACATATGCCCTCAAATTATTTGACAACCCTTAGCAGAAAAACACCCGCAAAGCTTAACGTTTCCACCTCCGTGTTTGACGGTGAGGATGGCGTTCTTGGGGTCATAGGCAGCATACCTCCTCCTTCAAACACAGCGAGTTGAGTTGATGCCAAAGAGCTTGATTTTGGTCTCATCTGACCACAACACTTTCTCCTCTGAATCCTTCAGATGTTCATTAGCAAACTTCAGACGGGCTTGTACATGTGCTTTCTTGGGCAGGGGGACTGCAGGACTTCAGTCCTTCACGGCGTAGTGTGTTACCAATAGTTTTCTTGGTGACCATGGTCCTATCTGCCTTAAGATCATTGACAAGATCCTCCTGTGTAGTTCTGGGCTGATTCCTCACCGTTCTCATGATCATTGAAACTCCACGAGGTGAGATCTTGCATGGAGCCCCAGACCGAGGGAGGTTGACAGTTCTTTTGTGTTTCTTCCATTCGCAAATACTCGCACCAAGTGTTGTCACCTTCTCACCAAGCTGCTTGGCGATGGTCTAGTAGCCCATTCCAGCCTTGTGTAGGTCTACAATCTTGTCCCTGACATCCTTGGACAGCTCTTTGGTCTTGGCCATGGTGGAGAGTTTGGAATCTGATTGATTGCTTCTGTGGACAGGTGTCTTTCTTTTTTTGTTATTCTGTCTCTCACTGTTCAAATACACCTACCATAAAAATGACTGACTGATCATTTCTTTGTCAGTGGGCAAACGTACAGCAGGGGATCAAATAATCACTCTACACGCACAAACACACACATACACACAAACACACCCAGTACATACATATGCAGATATAATGTCATGTGTGTGTATATGTACAGTATAATGTCATGTGTGTGTATATGTACAGTATAATGTACTGTGTATATGTACAGTATAATGTACTGTGTGTGTTCCAGGAGGACCTGTTGCTTCATGTGTGTATAACATAGTGTGTGTGTGTGTGCTCCAGGAGTGGCTGCTGCAGCAGGTGTGTGCCAGCGAGGCTGTGGAGCCGGTGATCTCGTCCCTGGTGGCGGTACTGTTACAGGGCTGCCAGGACTCCTCCCCCGATGCCAGGCTGCTCTGCGGGGAGTGTCTGGGGAGAGCTGGGCGCCGTCGACCCCGGCCGCCTTGACTTGTCGCACACACACACACACGGCAGCCGCAACACCTTCGTGGTGAGGGTCCCTCTAACACACACACACACACTCCCTTATAGACTGCAAGCAAATGGCTAAATCACTGCCAAGGTTCCCTGAAAAATATTTTGAGATTGAGATGTTTGGGCTTTATTTCTGTGAATAGAGACAGTATGAAATGACTAAATGATGAGATAGAATGGCAATGAGAGAGAGAGAGGGGGGAAGACATGCAGGAAATGGCACGGCCAAAATTGAACTCGGTGTCCCTACATTACGGCGTTAGCCCTTAGTGGTGTGTGCACTACCCAGTGAGGTGCCCCCCCAACTGAAAAAGGTCATACACACTAAAAAGACACTAAACACAACCCACTTGCATTACTAGCACATCTTCCCGTGGCGTTTGTGAGAGGGAATGGTTGACTTTACCATGCATCTGAAGGATTCAGAGTAGGTTGGCCAACCAAGGTACGTGTGTGTGTTTCAGAGTGGGGTGGAGGACTCTAACTTTGCGTATGAGCTGCTCACGGAGCTGACCAGAACATTCCTGGCGTACGCTGATGACGTCAGAGCTCAGGACTCTGCTGCTTACGCCATGCAGGTACGCTAGCACACGCTAACACCACATGCCGACTGCTGGTCCTTGAATGTGCGTGTGTATGTTCATATCTTGTGTGTGTGTTATAGGAGTTGCTGTCCATATTTGAGTGCCGTGAGGGCCGTACTGACTCCCCGGGCCGACGGCTTTGGAGAAGATTCCCCGAGCAGGTCCAGGAGATCCTGGAGCCCCACCTGAACAGCAGGTACACACACACACACACACGCCCAGGGACTCAGTCATATATATACACACACACACACACACACACGCCCAGGGACTCACAGTCATATATACACACACACACACACACACACACACATACACACACACACACACACAGTGACACACAGTCATATATATTTACACACATTCACAAACCTACAGGCATGCATGCTTCCCCTCTTCCTGACACGTACAGGTACAAAAGCAGTCAGAAGGTGTTGAACTGGTCCAAGCTGAAGAAGCCCATCTACCTGAGCAGTCGAGGCCGCAAGTTCTCTGACTGGTCTGCTACCTGGGCTGGCTACCTCATTAGCAAGGTGAGCGAGCCCGAACGCCCCCAACATTCCCAACCCTTATCGCCCCCACCCTAACACCCCACTCTCTAATGTCCCACCCCCGAACACCCCACCTCAAACACGCCACCCCTAGCGCCCCATCATCTAATGCCCCAACCCTAACCCTCACACCCCTAGCGCCCCATCATCTAATGCCCCAACCCCTAACCCTCACACCCCTAATGCCCCAACCCCTAATGCTAATCTAGACCCTTCTAGTTGTGGAACTTAAAGAAGTAGAGATATATTGAACATTTTGGTGATGCTCCATGGATGCATACAATGATTGGACGTGTTTGTTACAGTCCAAAGAACATGTTGTTTACTGTAAGAGCATTTTATTTATTGATTACTGTCAGGATGAGAAGTTTATTTCAGCATATTTATGACAAAAAGTGCTTCTCAAAAACAAGACCTACCCTGCCTTTAACGCCTAGTGGTTAGTGTTGTGAAGAAGTTCCCTCTGACCTGTGGTGTGCTGAGGTGACCTGTGGTGTGTTGAGGTGACCCCTGACCTGTGTTGTGTTGAGGTGACCCCTGACCTGTGTGTTGAAGTGCCTGTGGTGTTGAGGTGACCCCTGACCTGTGTTGTGCTGAGGTGTGCTGAGGTGACCTGTGGTGTGGAATGTTCCAGGTGAGACATGAGCTGGCCAGCAAGGTGTTCTCCTGCTGTAGCTTCATCATCAAGCACGACTACAAGGTGACCATCTACCTGCTGCCCCACATCCTGCTCTACATGCTGCTGGGATGCAGCCCCACGCAGCAGCAGGAGGTAAAGCACGCACGCACTGTACACATGCGCACGCATGCACGCACACACACTGCACACATACACACACCGTATACACACGCATAGGGCACTTGATTGGTTATAGGCACTAGCCACTTAATTCTGCAATTATTCCACCGGCATGGTGGAACCGATCTCTCCGGCTTCATTGTTTGAGCACGATGGCAAATTAGACAATAGCATTAGACCATACACTTGTGCCTTAGCTGGTAGCCAAGAGCATTAACTGGTACCATGGAGCCTTTGTGGATCCCTGTTTGCGGCCACATACTGTACACACGAGCACACTCTGTACACATGCACTTACACACTACACACCCTGCGTGAAGCTGACGTTTTCCTACCTTATGTTTAATTTTTTGAATACTTCTCTCTCTCCTTCTTTCCCCCCCCACCGCCTCACTCTTGTTCTCTTTCTCTCTCTCCCCTGGCGCCCTCTCTCCAGGTAACTGAGGAGATTTTGGCAGTGTTGACGGAGGGCGACACTCGTGGGGGATTGAACCAGGAAACGGCCTCCAGCCTATCACAGCTCAGCACTCAGACTGTGTTCAGCATGCTGGCTCACCTCACACAGTGGAGCAGACACATCCTGTCTTCCAGACACAGTGGTGAGACACATACACCCCCTTTCCACCAACCCAAACCTGGTTCTGGTTTTGTTGTTTGCCAGTTTGCACTTGGTTCAACTTGCTAACCTTCTAAGAACAGGTTTTCTTTTCCTATGGGCTAGAGAGGCTAGCTGCATACCGGCCCTTTAATTACCTGAGTGAAAAAAGGGGTGTCAAACACGACACACACACACACACACACATAACTATACCTGGCACACAAAAAATCCTCATATTGCTCATTCATACTAGACAGGGCGCAACTAACACTCACCCGTGTGTGTGCGTGTGTGTGTTTGCGTAGAGAGTGTGGAGCACCAGAGTGTCGTGGCCTTCCTGAAGAGTATCCCCCAGGACATGCTGGCCAAGGCCTCGCTGCGCTCCAAGGCCTACACACGCTCCCTCATGCACTTCGAGGCTCACATCCTGGAGAACAAGGAGAACGTCCAGGATCACCTCACCTTCCTGCAGGTCAGAGGTCACCACACAGTATGTAAGTCTCATTGACGCTGATTAGTCAAGCTTGACCTAAACGCTCGACGTGATTGGCTGGTCATAGACACTGTACGCGGCGATGCACGAGCCGGATGGAGTGAGGGGTGTGAACGCCCTGCGAAGGGAGGAGCCGTCGCTACGGGAACAGATCCTGGAGCACGAGAGCATTGGTCTGCTGAGGGACGCGACTGCATGCTACGACCGTGCCATCCAACTGGAGTCTGACCAGGTACACACACACACAGATATTTATATTAGGGCAGTCAAGACATACTTTTTTTATTGACATTAACCGCATGATTGTCCAGAGTTACTAGAAAATAATCACACTTTAATTTCAACCCGTTATTATTGTGTTAACTTTGACAAACCCTCATTTCTACAGTATATGTACTCTATACTCTATATACACATTAATGTGCATGGACAGACAGACGTAATTGCATTCAGTCCTTTCTATCTTTCCCTGTCCCTCCTTATCTTTATATATCTCTGTCTCTCTCTCTCTCTCTCTCTCTCTGTCTCTCTGTCTCTGTCTCTGTCTCTGTCTCTGTCTCTGTCTCTGTCTCTGTCTCTGTCTCTGTCTCTGTCTCTGTCTCTGTCTCTGTCTCTCTCTCTCTCTCTCTCTCTCTCTCTCTCTCTTCTCTCTCTCTCTCTCTAGATTGGACACTACCATGGGGTGATGAGCTCCATGCTTGGTCTGGGACAGCTGTCCACTGTCATTACCCAGGTCAATGGAGTACTGGCCAACAGGTGACACTCACACTCACGTATACAAACAACCTGCTGTTGTGACTTTTGAAATGTGTGTGGTGTCCCAACTCTTTTTTCTTCTCTGCGTGTGTATGTCCGCACAGGCCCAAGTGGAAGTCCGACCTGAACACGTACAGGGTCGAGGCAGCCTGGAAGCTAAGCAAGTGGGACCTACTGGAAGACTACCTGAGCTCAGGTGAACACACAGACACACACACAGACCCACACACTCAATCATTTCAGAGAATATTTGACAGTGCCGCCCCAAAAAACGACAAAGCTTGTCATGTTGATCCATGTATGTCTGTGTCACCAGACCGTAAGTCCAGTTCGTGGGGGGTGCGTCTGGGTCAGATGCTGCTGTCAGCTAAGAAGCAGGACTCTGAGAGCTTCTACAGCCAGCTGAAGGTGGTGAGGAAGGAGCAGGTGGTGCCTTTGTCGGCCGCCAGCTACGAGTGTGGCACCTATCAGAGAGGCTACGAGTACATCGTCAGGTGGGTGTGTGGGCACTTCATAGATGACCTTCTGTTCTATTGTTCCTTGTTCTGAAGGTGTAATGTTTTTGAGACTCTGTCTGTGTGTCTGTGTGTGTTTGTGTGTCTGTGTGTGTGTGTGTGTGTGTGTGTGTGTGTGTGTAATGCGTATGTTGTCTGTGTGTGGTAATCATTTATGGTATATTCTGTGGGTGTGTATTGTGTGTGTGTGTGTAGGCTGCACATGCTCAGTGAGTTGGAGCACGCATACTCAGACCTACAGAAGCAGAGAGGAAGCTCCGCCTCCAGCCCGCTTCTGCTGCCTCACCATTGGCCAGATCGGCTGGAGATGACCCAAAATTCGTTCAGGGCCAAGGAGCCAATCCTGGCCCTGCGACGTGCCATGCTCAGCCTGAGCTCTAGGTGAGGACAGCCGCACACACACACACACACACACACACACACACACACACACACACACATACACACACACACATACACACACACACACACACAAACACAGTAAATGTACACATACAGTACAGTCACAAACATACACACACAGACTGTAACTGTCTCAGAGACAGGTTTCATGAAAATGAAAAAAATATTTCACTTATGTTTCTGTAATACTGTAATCACATAGTGATTCACATTATAAAAAATTAAGATTTATGAAAGTGTCAAAAATATAATGCTTGTGTAAGTTTCCTTTTAATTTAGAGTGTAATGGGACATTATGATTTGAGTGTCGTTCATTAAGTGCATAATCAGGACATTGTGGGTCAGAGGAAAAGACGTGCCCCACATATCATTATTCAGCAGGTACTCCAGGAAGCCACACGGTCAAATGTTTCATTGGCTTCATAATGGTGTTTGTTGTGCCTTTACATGAGTACATGTAACATGTTATATGTACCTTTGATTTCAGCACGTATTTTGTTTTTTGGAGCAGCGGACGATGGCACCATATACTTTAAATGAATGAGATGTATATTTTATTGCTTCATGGTGTCCACTGTTGAGAGAGCTCAAATAAATCTTCAAAAGACGTGTGTGATACATGGCCATTTAAAATGAACAACACAATTGGTCAGAGAAACTATACAAAACTGTAGACCATAAATTTAAAAAACGATGAGCTCTTTAACCATGATACTTAGAAAAGACCTGGTCCCTTGTGTTCCTGTGTGTGCGTGTGCCAGGCCCCAGAGTGAGCAGCTAGTGGGGGAGTGTTGGCTGCAGAGTGCTCGTGTGGCCAGGAAGGCACGACACCATCAGACAGCCTTCAATGCCCTCCTGAACGGAGAGAACACACACCTGGCCGAACTCTTTACTGAGAAGGCCAAGTGGCTCTGGTCCAAGGTAGACACACACACACACACTAACCACACCATATCATGTCTGTGTGATTCGCTTTCCCTAGATTTACATTTACATTTATTCATTTAGCATTTTATCCAAATTGTCTTCCCAGAGAGAACTTTACAAAAGTGCGTAGGTCACTGATCATAACAACGAGCCCCAAAACATTGCGGGTAACCAAAGCATGAAGCATACGTTACTAAATTAAAATTAATTAAACTAAATAAGTGCCAAAGGGAAGAACTAGAAGAGCATGTAGTTACACAAGTTACAATTAAACAACATGAACCCAAAAGTGCAAAAAGAGTGTACCTGTAGAAAAGCAAGCAACAATATATTTCACAGCGAGTACAAAAATTCTTATTCATTAACTAACCAACAAGAGCAACAAGTCCCTCAATAAGAGTCATTGTGTTCCTGGAGGAAAAGTGTTCCTAGATATGAATGATACTATTAACATCTTTATGTGCAGACTATTTCAAACAATTGAACCCAGAACCTGCGTGTACTAATATTGTGTATGTGTCATGTGTGCGTGTATTGTGTGTGCTGTGTGTACTAATATTGTGTATGTGTCATGTGTCGTGTCTATATGTGTGTGCTGTGTGTGTACTAATATTGTGTATGTGTCGTGTCTGTATGTGTGCCCTGCTTGTGTCCTGTATCTGTGCGTGCGTGTAGGGGGATGTGCACCAGGCCCTGATAGTGCTCCAGAAGGGCGTGGCTCAGTGTTTCCCGGAGACCCAGGCCCTGACAGACCCCCGCATCCTGCAGACCAAGGCCAAGGCCATGCTGATGGTGGGACGCTGCATGGAGGAGACGGCCAACTTCGAGTCCAACGCCATCATGAAGGCCTACAAGGTACCTTGTGTCGACCCTTCCACCTTCCTACCATGCCTGGTGCTTGAAGCAGATCCTTTTTTGGATCAAGGCTCCTCCAGGTTCTAATGGGTGTATTCATCTTACAAATAAACCCACTTCATGCGTCATTAGTTTTATTAATACATGAATACATATTTTTCCCATTTTGTTATTATTGAAATGTAAGCCGTTAAAGTCCTGCAAATAACCTGAAATGGTTCAAAGGTAAACTGTAAAGTGCCAGAGGTAAAAATTAACTAATACAAGTTTTCGGAAAGAAAATTCATATTAAAGTTAAATATAAAACTTGAAAATGTATATTAACAATTCATACAGGAGTCCCAACTTGTTGATTACTTGCAAACCTTACACACTACATACTTTACACTCTGCACTCTCTTGAGCATTATTTGGACAAAGATAATGACCCAAAACATACTGTTCAGTTCAGACAATGTCATAACTACCATAGAAGACGAGCAAGACAGTAGACTTCAAATCATGGAATAGCATAATGAAATCATATTGACATCATAATTACATCATAATGACAGCATAATTACACCATAATTAAATCATAATGACAGCATAATTACACCATAATTAAATCATAATGACAGCATAATTAAATCATATGACAGCATAATGACAGCATAATGACAGCATAATGTCAGCTTAATGTCCTGATTTAAACCCCACTGAGATGGTTTGGGATGAACTGGTCAGAAGGGTGAAAGCAAAGCAACCTATTTTTACAACACATTTTTGTGACTTTCTGCAACAATGTTAGAAAAAGCTTTCTGAACAATATTGTTGAACCTTATTTGAATTAAATTGCAGAAAGACTGTCATGTGGTCAGCTTTGAGTGTCAACATTTAGATTTAATTATTAAAAACAAACAATTTAACGATTTAAATTGACTTCAAACTGGTTATTTGTTGTTTGTTTTAATTTCAAAGGACATGCAGACATTAAACGGCATACATTTCAATACACTATTGCAGGGCTTCAAATTGCAACCATTTGGTCACGTATGCTCCCAAAATTGTATCTGTGCTGCCTCAAAATATATTTTGGAGCATTTGTGAGAGTTCAAATAATCGTTATGGTGCGACCTGTTTTAATTTCTTTACAAAACGCTCTCTAATTAGCCTACTGCATGTGCCTGCTGTGAGCCGATACAGTGACGATCTGTTGTTCTACATAACCAGTTAAACTCATCTTTACATTCTTAACTGTGATGCAGATGTTTTGATGCGTGAGTCTCTCAGCGAATGCGTGAGACTTGAGAGCCCTGTATTTTCCTTCTTCATGCTCTGCAGTTACACCTTTTTATAAGTCCCAGATCAGTTTTTGGTCCAAGGTGTCGACTGTTGATGAAAGTAGCAGATTGTTACTTTAACATGAACACAGACTACAGGACCATTAACACTAACCCTTAAAGACTGAAGACCCATATACACATGCACAGAACTTGTTTTTCCTTTATATGGTTGTTTATATGGAGTTGATTCTGTGGTTGTTTGTTTAGGTGGTTGTTTTCTATAGCAATTTTTATTGTTGTTACATTTACATTTATTCATTTAGCAGACACTTTTATCCAAAGCGACTTCCAAGAGAGAGCTTTACAAAAGTTCATAGGTCACTGATCATAACAACGAGATATCCTCAAACATTGCAGGTAGTCAAACTTGAAGCATACATTGTGAAAAACCAAAAATAAGTGCCAAAGGGAAGAATCATAAGAGCATGTAGTTAAACAAGTTACAATTAAACAACATGAACCTCAAAGTGCAAGAGTGTACCTGTAGAAAGCAAGCAACAGTAAATATATTTCACAGCTAATTTTAAATCAGTTACTGCTAACCAACAAGAGCAGCACGTCTCTAAGTAAGAGTCATTGGGATCCCGGAGGATCACAATTGTTGTGTTGCTATTTATATTATTGTTTTGTTTGACATTGACGTTGTTGTGTGCCAGGATGTGACAAGCTTGCTGCCGGAGTGGGAGGATGGGAACTTCTACCTGGCTAAGTACTATGACAAGGTCATGCCCACGGTGACAGACAAAAAGCTGGAGAAGCAGGGGAACCTCATCCGCTACATTGTCATCTTCTTTGGGAAGTAAGCAGCTCCACAAACCCAGTCTCATACTTCTAACCCTAAGCAGCTCCACAAACCCAGTCTCATACTTCTAACCCTAAGCAGCTCCACAAACCCAGTCTCATACTTCTAATAGCCCTAAGCAGCTCCACAAACCCAGTCTCATACTTATAACCGTAAGCAGCTCCACAAACCCAGTCTCATACTTATAACCGTAAGCAGCTCCACTTCAACCCAAAACACCTTCATGCAAGAGGATGGGTCTCAAAGAGCTCATCGATGGTGCGCTTGTCTGGTTTAAAGGCTCCTACTGAGAGCCTACTTCATAGGTTTAGTGCATAAGCTTATCACTGGTCTAGTTCATTAGCTCATTGCAGGACTAGGTGGACTAGGTGTAGTGCACAAGCACATCGAGTGTCAGGCAAACAAGCCAAAACTCATTTAGACCACACAACACAGCACAGGGAAATCAAAACACAGCAACCATATCATCCCATCGCCAATAAATAAATAGCAAAAACATACAGCTGCAATTAAAAAGATTCACAATTTTGAAAGCACTTACCACTAGATAGACCCTCCAAAAGGATATTATTTGTATTGTTCTAATTGTTTGTGTTGCTGTTTATATCGTTTTTTAAATGTTGAGTTGTTTTAAGTTTATATTGTTTATTTAAGTTTGTTGTTAAAGTTGTTGTGTGCCAGGATGTGACAAGCCTGCTGCAGTTAGTTGGTTAGTCAGCTCTTAGGCCTCTTAAGTCTAGTTCCTAAGCTCATCGTAGGTCTGGCTGCTGTCCTCTGCAGAGCTCTGCAGTTTGGGAACCAGTACATCTACCAGGCCATGCCCAGGATGCTGTCCCTCTGGCTGGACTTCGGGGCCCGGGTGTACGAGCAGGAGAAAGGTGGGTGGCTCCGGCCCCTCAAGGGCTGTGGTTCCGGTACTATCTAAAGGGAGTTCACCTCGACTGTTAGGGTTTCATCGCGTGTCTCATCATGACTCCAGGTCCGTGTCTCTTCAAGGTTGTGAGGCAGTCAGTCGGGGCTTCTGGTTATAACACTGTGTGTGTGCGTGTGTGTGTGTGTGGTTCAGTGGGCCGTACGGACCGGCAGATGCGCGCAGAGCTGGGGAAGATCAACGCGGTGGTGAGCGAGCACTGCGCCAACCTGGCGCCCTACCAGTTCATCGTGGTGTTCAGCCAGCTCATCTCTCGCGTGTGTCACTCCTGCGACGAGGTGTTCGCCGTGCTCATGGCCATCGTGGCCAAGGTCCTCCTGGCCTACCCCCAGCAGGCTATGTGGCTCATGACGGCTGTGTCAAAGGTCTGGGTTCTGGGAATGTCCCACTCACAACATCTCACACACACACACACACATTCTTTATCTTTAACCAACTCCCACGTGAAATCACTCACTTTGAAATTCTCATTTTTGGTTCATCACAATCAGTTGTATGTGTTATACATTCATGGTGTTTTTCTCGTTTCGAGTTTATATCAGGTGCGCATTCACAGTCGTTGAATATGAAATGCTTGCACTACGTGTGTATGTGTGTGTTGCAGTCGACTTACCCCACCCGTATGAACCGCTGTAAGGAGATCCTCACCAAGGTGATCAGTCTGAAGGAGTCTCTCCGCAAGTTTATAGGAGATACCAACAGGCTGACCGACAAGCTGCTGGAGCTCTGTAACAAACCGGTACACACACCACGCCACACACACACCACGCAACACACACACCACGCCAACACACACACACAGATATTACATAACATACCCACATACAGGACACCCGCATACAGATGCACGTAATCACTGTGTCCCATATTCAACGTGTTTGTGTTTTGAATTGACCCTGTGTGCGTGCTCTATAAGGAAAAGCAGTACGATTGACACCAAATACACTAGTTGGAGCTTAACAAATAAGTTGCCACTACAGTGCCCATAAAAAGGACTTCTTCGAGTTGTTTTGTTCTACAACAGTGAATGTGTGTGCGCTCGCTCCAGGTGGACAGCAACAACACCACCCTGAGCATGAGTGTCCACTTCAAGCAGCTGAAGCGGCTGGTGGAGGAGCCCTCCTTCAGCGAGGTCCTCATCCCCCTGCAGGCGCTCCTCATCCCCACCCTGCCCTCCACCAGCGGGGCCAGCACCAAGCACGACGCCTTCCCCGGCCGCTGGGTCTACCTGGCCGGCTTCGAGGACACGGTCAGTGTCTGATTCCCTGTGTCCGTTTTCGACGTCGGTTGCGACCTGTTATGTGTGGGATGTGTGTGGGAGATGAAGGAGGGGATTTTTTGGTAATAAATGCGTCATTGCGTTTGTCTGTCACAGTCCTTTTCCCCCTAGGTTACCAGGTTCTGTGCTTTATATGTAGTTGTGTGTGTGTGTGGTGAGCTAGTGTTCATTTTTCTGAACGTGTATATTTGTGTCGGTTAGCAGTTTCTGTGCTTTAGATAAAGTGTGAGTAGGTGGCCGAGTGTCCATTTTGTCTAAATGTGTGGGTGCTTCAGGTGGAGATCCTGGCGTCTCTGCAGAAGCCTAAGAAGATCAGTCTGAAGGGTTCAGATGGACAGAGCTACACCATGATGTGCAAACCCAAAGATGACCTGAGGAAGGACTGTAGGCTTATGGAGTTCAACTGCCTCATCAACAAGGTAGGTGTGTGTGTGTGTTCAGACGATAACCAAGGACTGGACTGCTTATGTGTGTGTGTGTGTGTGTGGTGTGTGTGTGTGTTTGTTCGGACCATAACCAAGGACTGAACTGTGTGTGTGTGCGCGCGTGTGTGCGTCCAGTGCCTCCGTAAAGACGCTGAGTCTAGGCGGAGGGAGCTACACATCCGTACCTACGCTGTCATCCCCCTCAACGAGGAGTGCGGCATCGTGGAATGGGTCAACAACACGGCAGGACTGAGACACATCCTCATCAAGCTGTACAAGGAGAGAGGTACACACACCCCCGCCCACAGACACACACACACAATTGGGCATAACTGCACCAACAAGAATACGTCATTCTCCTGTCTGTGTGTGTGTGTGTGTGTGTGTGTGTGTGTGTGTGTGTGTGTGTGTGTGTGTGTGCGCGGGTGTGTGTGACCCAGGTATCAGCGTGTCAGGGAAGGAGTTGAGGAAGATGGTTCTTCATAAGACGGCAGCGTTTGAGGAGAAGCTGAGTGTCCACAAGGAGCTGTGTTCTCGACACCCCCCCTGTCTTCTACGAGTGGTTCCTCCGGACTTTCCCCGACCCCACCACATGGTACGACCCAAACCAGATGATCTCAATCACCACAGTCGTTGACTCTCCTCATAGAGGGTTTATTATAATGTCCAGTATTGTGGAACCCCTATTTTAAATTACATGATATGACACACTTATTACATGTGTGCTCCTCTATGTGTGTTTGTGTATGTGCCTTGCATGTGTGTTCTATATGAATGTGTGTGTGTGCAGGTACAGCAGCCGCTCAGCCTACTGTCGCTCCACAGCGGTCATGTCCATGGTGGGCTACATCCTGGGGCTGGGAGACCGCCACGGAGAGAACATCCTGTTCGACTCGCTCACCGGAGAGTGTGTACACGTTGACTTCAACTGTCTCTTCAACAGGGTGTGTGTGTGTGGTGTGGTGTGGAGGTTTCATCATTTCCATCTGGTATTACTGTCATGTTGCCCATCGGCTTTATCTTTACCCCCTTCACTCTCTCTCCCCCTCTCACTCTCTCCTCCCCTCCTCCTCCTCTCCCCCCTCCTCCTCCTCCCCTCTCCTCCTCCAGGGAGAGACATTTGATGTTCCAGAGGTGGTTCCGTTCCGTCTGACCCAGAACATGGTCCATGCTATGGGTCCCATGGGCACAGAGGGGCTGTTTAGACAGGCGTGCGAGGTCACCCTGCGCCTGATGAGAGACCAGAGGGAACCCCTTATGAGGTGTGTATACACACACACACACACACACACGTATACATGGTACTTCAAAATACACACATGTACACTGCCGGTACAAAGTTTTAGAACACCAGACTTTTCGCAGTTTTCATTGACATTTTAGCAGTCCCACAAATGACCTGAAATGGAACAAAGGTACACAGTAACTTGCCAAAGGTAAATAGAAAATACATTTTTGTATTTATTGTAAAAATAAACTAAAAACGTAAAAGTTTTGTTTAATGAAAACTGAAGAATGACTTGCATTTCAGAGTTATACACAAAGGCCTCTTTCAGGGAACACGTAATGGGTCAACAACCTAGGGCCTGCACAGATCCCGGACCTAAACCAAACAACAAATCCAACAAACCTAAATTGTACTATCCAACGCCTGCGGTTGAATGCTCTACCATTGAGCCATCTTACATCTTGTTACTCGTGTGGTTAAAACATTCAGTGTTGACGTTGTCGAATATAAAGGTCACGCATTGCATTCCATCCCCTCTCAAACACGACCACACTAGCAGCAGCAGTACAGAGTTGTGTTGTTGTCTCTCCCAGCGTGCTCAAGACCTTCCTGCACGACCCTCTGGTGGAGTGGAGTAAGTCCTCCAGGGGGCCCGCCACGAAGAACCAGGCCAGCGAGACTGGGGAGATCGTCAACGAGAAGGTACTCGTGCACACGAGCAAAATGACTTGCCATGAGAATATTGTACTTCTTGCTTACCTCTCTCTCCATATCTGTCTCTTGTTCTCTATTTTCTTTCTGTCTATTTCTCTACCTCTTTCTCTCTACCTGCCCCCTCTCTCTTTCTACCTCCCCCTCTACCTGTCTACATCCCCCTCTCTCTCTCTACCTTTCTCTCTCTACCTCCCCCTTTTTTCTACCTCCCCCCTCTACCTGTCTACCTTTCCCTCTCTCTCTCGCCACCCCCCTCCCTTCCCCCCCCTCTCTCTGTCTACCGTTCCCTCTCTCTCTCCCACCCCCTCCCTTCTCACCTCTCTCTGTCTACCTTTCCCTCTCTCTCTCCCACCCCCTCCCTTCCCCCCCTCTCTCTCTGTCTACCTGTCCCCTCTCTCTCTCTTCCTCCCCCTCTCTGTCTTCCTTTCCTTCTCTCTCTCTCTCTCTCTCTCTCTCTCTCTCTCTCTCTCTCTCTCTCTCTCTCTCTCTCTTCCTACCCCTCTCTCCCACCCTCCCCAGGCTAAGACCCATGTATGTGAGATCGAGCAGCGCCTGCAGGGGGTGATAAAGAGCAGGAACAAGGTCCTGGGCCTGCCTCTGTCCATCGAGGGCCACGCCCACTACCTCATCCAGGAGGCCACCGATAACAAGCTGCTCTGTCTTATGTACCTGGGCTGGGGGCCCTACTTGTGACGCGCATGCACACACACATGCACTCAGAAACGTAAACGCATGCATACATACATGCACATACGTACATGCTTTTTGAGAGGCTGAATTGTTTGTAAACTGTGTTGCTTTTTGGTTCTGATCTATTCTGTCCTCGGGAATAAGTGTTGTATTGCTTCACATTCTGTATACAGTGGAATAGATATGTGTACTCATAAATTATGTGATACTTTTTGCATAATTCTTGTGTTTGCGTTGGTTCTATCCTTTCTGATGTCAGGGAGGAAGGTGTGTCTGTGTGTTTTAATCTCTTAACCCTGGTCAGATTATTGTAGGAGTTAGTCTGTCTAATGGCTATTTTAATCCCAACACACAGACACACAACCATTGGAAATGGCTGCTGGACAGAATTGTCCAATCAAATCACTCCTGTTATCCTCTAACACCAAATAGAACGGGGTTACATCGTCAGGTCATAGCCTAAGAGGATGAACCAGAAGGCTATCTGTCAGAGTAGCGAACGGTGAACAAGACATTAGACTCGAAAGTGTAGTCAAGAGATTGGATCATCTGTTGCTCTGCTATGAGTTCCGACACTCAGAGGGTGACCGTCTGCTTTGTCATTGTCTTCCTCCTTTTCGTCAACGCTCTGCTGTTGTTCCAGCTTACGTTTAGGTAGGCCTAGCTGGAAGAGTGACAGACTAGGCCTGTCCAGCGGGACTGAAGAGAAGAAGGGTAGGATACCCATTGACCAAATGGCATAAATGCAGCCTAAAACAACACGAATTATTGTTTTTTTTAAAGTTAGTTGTCATGACGTGCATTACATTACAAATATGTACAACGCACCAAGACAGTCGTGAAATTGAGGATTTAAATGTTTTTAAATGCGGCGGGTTTTAATCTGCGTCACGGCGCTGGAGTTCTGCGCGGATTGCGCGCAAGCCCCTGCCGTCACCAAATCGACGCCCCAAGCCGCGAACCGGAAAGCCAGTCGTCATTTAGAGGATGAACCCAGAAAGGTATGGAGGATGTTTCAAAAGCGGCAATGTCATGTCACGTCATTGGAGTCAGTGGGGCGAAAGATGCCACCGCCGTTGTTGACATGTTTTTGAAGGATGTCACAGACACTGGAGCTTTAATCCCGTGGTGTGTGCGAAGGAACCTATGGTCGCTAATTCCTGTTACCGGTATTCTAAAGGTGTCGTAGGACATAGTTTTCAAGAGCAAGCACATTAAGAAACAACATCCTTTGCGACAAGCTACCTGGAGAAGATGGATTTCACAAGGTTGGCCGTAGACGCTGGTGCGTTTATTAACCGAGCTGTTCAGGTAAACACACGCTTTCGTCACGTATTGTGCATCAGCTACAATCGTTTGCAGGTCTGCAGCCAATTTGCAATGTCTTAACTTCAGTATACGGAGGAGACTCTGGGACAGGCGGAGAAGACAGAGTTGGATGGCAGCTTGGAGGATCTCCTAGCCAAGGCTGACGTCATCAAAACCAGGACGGATCAGATCATCTCACAGACTGAGGTTCTACTTCAGCCCAATCCAGGTTAGTCTCTATCTCCACTGGTCGTATTACCAGTGGGATGGAAGATATTTTTGTCCACCCCAGCTAGCCTTCCCCATCAAACTGGTCTTGATAAAGTAACAATGTCTTCACCTTCCATAAATTAACTTTCTGGTGAGAGACACAAGAGGGGCTAAGGGTCGAAGTATAACCTGGTATAAGCATTAGCCTAAGTTATGTCAAGGTTATGTAATAAAGGCCTACATGCGTCCTCATGCAGGAATGTGGAGTAGAACCAAAGAGCAAGCTCTAACCCTCACTGATCTTTATTGTTATTTACATTTACATGATAGTTACTGGAGCTGCTGTTGTTCCTTACAGTGAGTGGGCTTAGCTACATGCACTTTAGTATGTGGCTCTGTGCTCTGGTTTGACCCCTGACCTGCAGGAGCACGTATGGAGAACCTGCTGTATGAACATCTGGACTGGAGCGCCCCTCCAAGGCCATGCCCCCACGAGATGCTGGGAGACACCATGGGCCAGGCAGGGCTGGAACTTGGATCTAACACACCCTATGGTATTGCTCTCAACTGCACTTTAGCCTGGGCCTAGAAAACAACACACCATACGGAACATTACATGTAAATGTATTCATTTAGCAGACACTTTTATCCAAAGCGACTTCCAAGACAGAGCTTTACAAAAGTGCATAGGTCACTGATCATAACACCAAGACATCTCCAAACATTGTTGGTAGCCAAACATGAAGCATACATTGTGAAAAATCAAAAATAAGTGCCAAAGGGAAGAACCATTAGAGCATGTAGTTAAACAAGTTACACTTAAACAATATACTACTACACTGGGACTTGATCTATACCCTATCTATATGACCCAGCCATGGATCACTCCAACGGCAATAGTACTTCTAACTGGGGCTGAACACACCCACTGATAGTACCTTAACAAGATCTATACCTTTACATACCTTACTGAGATAAGGTACAACGTCCCTACTCAGGACCCAACTCAGCAACCGTGACGCCACCCATTTCTTACCTGTTAACCTGTCCCTATTGTGTGTGTGTGTGTGTGTGTGTGTGTGTATGCAGGGACTGCTCTGCTGAAGTGTGGGGAGGCTCAGAGGCAGTTTGGGAGTGCAGAGAGGAAGTTCATCCAGAGCACGGCCATACACTTCCTGTCTCCTCTACGTAGCTACACTGAAGGGGAATACAGAGACATACAGGTAACACTCACACACACACACTCTCTCTCACACTCACACACATACGCCCCAAACACACTGTGCATACAATACATACATTCTTGATCAAAACAACAGCTAACTTTGTGTGTGTGTGTACAGAATGAGCGCAAGCTGTTGGTGAACAAGCGTCTGGATCTGGACATATCCAAGACGAGGCTGAGGAAAGCTCGTGAGGCCGATGGAGAGGCCAGAGTGAGTATCAACAAAATACCGTGAAGGGTACGGAGTTAAGCACAACTGTCCATTTTATAATCCTCTCTGCCCCTCTCTCAACCCACTCTCTCAACCCACTCTCTCAACCCTCTGCCCCTCTCAACTTCTCTCTGCCCCTCTCTCACTCCTCGCTCTCTCACTCTGCCCCTCTCAACTTCTCTCTGCCCCTCTCTCAACCCACTCTCTCACCCTCTGCCCCTCTCAACTTCTCTCTGCCCCTCTCTCACTCCTCGCTCTCTCACTCTCACTCTGCCCCTCTCAACTTTATCTCTCTGCCCCTCTCTCGCTCTTGCTCTCACTCACTCTCACTCTGCCCTTCTCAATTCTCTCTGCCCTCCTGTCTGTCTCTCTGTCAGAATCTGAATGCTAACCCTTTGGGAGATGACTACGTGGTCTATGCCTCCTACATGTTCAGCTTCCTACGAGTCAAATGGCTGAAGGTGTGTTCTATTACTAATAATGTAACAAAATGACCCAAATGGTTTTGTGTCTCCATTTTCTCAGTGGCTGATATCTGTCATTCTATTGGCTGATCTCTTTGTTATCCTATTGTATTGACTGATCACCTTGCTGGCAGATGTGGGCTCAGGAGATCTCCCAGGTAAGTCCCAGAACACGTTCTCCTGGTGCATGTTTTAAGTCTGCATATTTCAAGTGTGTCTGCAGAGTAAGTTAGTAGTATCATTGTGTGTGTTTGTGTGTGTTTGTGTGTTTGTGTGTGTTTGTGTGTGTTTGTGTGTCTGTGTGTGTCTACAGGCAGAGATGGAGCTGAGGATCTGTCAGAGCCTGTTCGACCGCCAAGCTGAGGTCACCAAACGCCTACTAGACGGGATTAGCAACACTCACGTAAGTGCACACACACACACACACACGTATGTACAGTACAAACACACACAGGAAATCCTATACAGTATGAACATGCTCAGATTTGTTGACACCCCTTCAAAAAAAACGAAGAATGACAAATTTCCTCTGAAATAACTTGAAACTGACTAAAGTAATTGTTTATAATAGAAATCAGACTTCGATTTAGATTTTGTTTTCCAACATAATATTGTAAATAATAAAACAAATGAAAATGACATGAACAAAAAAGATGGGACCCTCAACCTAATATTGTTGCACAACCTTTAGAGGCAACCCTGCAGCCCAGTGTAGCTCTCAAGCCCACTCTTCCTGAGCAAACTGCTCCAGCCATCTCAGGTTTGATGGGATGCATTTTGGGTCACTATCCTGTTGGAACACCCATGACCTGCGTCTGACACAGAGCTGTCTGACGATAGGCAGTACGTCTTGCTCCAAAATGCCTTGACTGTCTGGAGATTTAATTGTGTCCTGCACAGATTCCTGGCACCGTGTGCCAGGCACAGCAAAGCAGCCCCAAAACATGACAGAGCCTCCTCCATGTTTCACTGTACGCAGGGTGTTCTTTGAAAAACAATTATCTGTCATTATCTGTCATAATTAATTGGTTTGGAAAATCACAATCAAATTATTTATTATCTTTTCTAAGGCGTACTGAAAAATGTGTCCTGGCCATTTTAGTTACCATACTTTGTAAAGTGAGCAATAATTAATCTATTTTCACATTTCCTTTGGTTTATTCTATGACATACCAAAGGCATGCAAGTATACATGATGCAATAGCTTTTAATGTTTTCACTTCAGGAGGAATAAAGCATTATTTCAATGAGCTGTAAGGTTAGCAACAAATTTGAGCAAGTCTGTGAATAGATATATATATATACATACACACACACACACACATACGGGTCCACATACACTCCTGAATGTATACTACACACATGCAAACACTTCTATGTACAGTACACACAAAGCCCTACCCTGATGGTAACATTGGCTCTGTGTGTGTGTCAGGCCAACCACATGCGTAGTCTGTGTGACTTTGTGGAGGCCCAGGCCTCGTACTACGCCCAATGTGACCAACACGCCCAAGAGCTCCAGAGGCAGATGTCCAGGTCTGGGAAACACTGTGTGTATGCATGTGTATTTGATTTACGTGGACGTGGGTTTGTGAATGTTTGTTTTTGTGTGTGTAAGTGTGTGTGTGTATTTACACATGTTTATGATTGTATGTGTGTTTCATTGCATTAACATCTGTGTCGACTCCTTGCAGAATCCCAGCTGTGTTCTGTTCCAACAACTGGCAGTCGGCACCCAATCAGAGCCTGGCAATCAACCATGGAAACGGTCAGCCAATAGCAGCCAACCAGACAGCCGACGTCACAGCAATCGAGGTGACCAACCTGCTGTTAGACATAGACCAGGCTGCCAGCCAAACCCCAAACAATCGCACGGCACAATGTGCAACAGCAACAACCAACCAGGAGACCAGCCAGCTCTTGTCAACCAACCAGCCATTAGCAACCAAACCTGAGACCAATCAAACGTCCAATGAGCCCTTGACAACCAACCAGGCAACCAATCAGTCCCCATTAGTTAATGGAGAGGTGAACCAATCAGGGGTTGAGTAGTGTGTGTATCCAAGGTGTGGTACCAGGGTTGGTGAGTTGAGAGGAGGACTCAGTTTTGCCAAAACATGTACAAGCTGTATGATCTCAATGGTTATTATGCAAATAATTATGTGACTGTATGTCAGTCGTCTGTAAACAACAGATGCATTGTGGGAGGATAATATTAGTACAGCCGCCTGTTGTTATGTGATCTATAGACTGTTAGCAAAATCACTTGGGTGGGTGCACACTGCTACACTCTAATTAATCATTTGATGAATGATGTTTGTGTTATTGTTCATTAGTAGATCGTGTTTCTTTTGAAACAGGTGGATTATATGAAACATGTCAGTCTGCCATTTTGTTATTATGCTGTGTCATCTGAGTAGAATCTGTTGTCCGAGATCATCGACATCTGTGTATACAAACAAGTGAAAAAGAATACTAGTTATTATATATTGTTATTATCAGTATTATAACTAGTGCAGTACCTTTTCTCGTGAGATCCACGGCTCCATCGTGTAGGACAGCTCAACATGCGGTGGACGCCATATTTATGTATTGCAAACCGCTCATCAAAACAATGTTACACGCATATTTTTTACTTCATACAGTGCTGGTTTGCGAGATAATCGAGCCACAGGCATTCCTGCCTTTATATTTGGATTAACATTCACTGCAACTGGTTGCTTCTCTGGTCATTAATTTGATCAGTTCCTCAGTCCTATAGATAACGACCCATTCATATGTATCAGGTGTGTTGGAACAGGGAAACATCTAGAACACACAGGACGGGGGGGCCCTAAGGACCAGGCCAGTCCTTCTGCTGATAGGGAACAGTGCCCTCGCTCTTATGTCTGTGTGTGTGTAATCTGGTGGTGTCTCAGAGTTAATTCACTCTGTTAGTGACAAGCTGTCTGTCAGTCTATCAATCTGAGTCTATCTAAACCAGTCAACTTCAACATTTGACTAGAAATCATTATTAACGGTGTAGCAACTGATGATAAACATATTATAAGTTGTTAAATGATAAATGAACTGTGCCAATATGTGGGTTTGTGTGTGTCCATAGAACCATTCAAACATCGAGGTAAATACACTGATGTTGTCTTAAGTTTGTTTGTTTGTAAATGTATGTTGATAGAGCTATTAAAATCTAAGAAGAAACACTAGTGGGTGAGATGTGTGTTTCTACATCCTGTGTGTGTACGGGTGTATGTTTTTTTAAGTGGGTGTTTGTGAGCCCCTGCACCCCAATTTCTTTCCCTGCAGTCTGAGGTCATTTTCCATGTGGTAACCTGTTGCCATGGGAACGGGGGACTGGAAGGCGGTCAACACGCTTGACAGGGTCTCTTGCATGTTCCATGTTCTCAAACATAATCTTTGTCACACATACACAATCTCTCACTCTACCCCCAACACCCCACACACACACACACACGTTCCCCCAAGCCTCCCAGTATGAAGCTAGCTTACGGTCTTTGTGTCCAGATGTTGATATATTTCTCTGCTGTGTGTCTACCAATGATACCCTCCATGGAAAGACACACAGCTTACTTTTACATCTTTTGAGGTCAGATTGGGCATTGTTTAATTGAATTATAACATTCACAAAAAAAAGGGTAAATTAACACACACACACACACAGTCACAGGGATGTCAACACCCACTGTAAAAGTCTCTAATGTGTTCTTTCCCCAGTAACAGTTATTTATAGATTCAGGGTGATGTCCACTCCTCTGGGCCAAGCATAACAATGGGTTATCTTTCCGTACACACACATACGCACATACACATACACACATACGCACATACACACATACACACATACGCACATACGCGTACAGTATCCCCCGGTCCTGCTGTGACAGAGTGAGTCAGATTCAGAGCTGGCAGCTGTGAGAGAAATTGAAGGATTTACAATTTGTATTCATCACAATCAGTAGTACAAGTCGTACTTGTACTAGTCCTACAAGTTGTACTGTGTGTGTGTTGGTGTCACCGCCCCTGCATGTGGATGTGTTCACCTCGCATGACTACGTAATGAAGTCGTCTTCTTTTTCGACTTTATTCGTATCCTATGTCATATCATTTGTTGTCTGACCACTTCCTAGTATCACGCTCTGTATTCTTCTGTGATGCCTGGTTGCTGGATCATTCTGTCCTCCGGACAGCCTCGGCATGTGATCTCAGCCCCTGGCAGTGACACAGGAAGTGAGAAGCTAGATAGATCAGCCGTGGCAGATACAGACAGACAGGTTTATGAACATCTGTCATGTTGCTGTGTCCTGTCTGTCAGCACGGTGCCTGTCTGTCAGCACGGTGCCTGTCTGTCAGCACTGTTCCTGTCTGTCAGCACGGTGCCTGTCTGTCAGCACGGTGCCTGTCTGTCAGCACGGTGCCTGTCTGTCAGCACGGTGCCTGTCTGTCAGCACTGTGCCTGTCTGTCAGCACGGTGCCTGTCTGTCAGCACGGTGCCTGTCTGTCAGCACGGTGCCTGTCTGTCAGCAGGTGCCTGTTTGTCAGCACGGTGCCTGTCTGTCAGCACGGTGCCTGTCTGTCAGCACGGTGCCTGTCTGTCAGCACGGTGCCTGTCTGTCAGCACGGTGCCTGTCTGTCAGCACGGTGCCTGTCTGTCAGCACGGTGCCTGTCTGTCAGCACGGTGCCTGTCTGTCAGCACGGTGCCTGTCTGTCAGCACTGTGCCTGTCTGTCAGCACGGTGCCTGTCTGTCAGCACGGTGCCTGTTTGTCAGCACTGTGCCTGTCTGTCAGCACGGTGCCTGTCTGTCAGCACGGTGCCTGTCTGTCAGCACGGGGTCAGAGGTCAAAGACAGGGATGCCGGGACACCTGGAACCAGGAGCAGCTTTAGGGTGGGACGAGGGTCCAGGGAGGCAGTTGGGAGTCCTGGTGTGTGTGACAGGAAGGGCATCCGTCTGATACACTGAATACTGTACAGAAATAATAATGACATGGCTGACATTTGTCTATTTAACATCCTCCCGGTGTAATAATGGTTCAGGGGCCTGTCCCTTGACGGGACATTGCTTTATTGTGTCTCAATGTGCTTTTGTGTTCAAGTACACACAGTATGTTATAGCGATTGTATAATAATGTCCAGTACAGCATGGCCACAGAGGAGTGAACACCCCACAGAACAACGCTGGCTCATTAACTGACCAGCAACTGGGCTGAGCTTAGTACAATTAGTCTGTGGTTTATTCACCAAGTTAAGTTGGGTTGAACTCATGTGTTATTTCTATATTTAGCTTTGTGTCTGTGTCGTCACTGCCCTTTTTTTCTTATTGAATCATTCTCTCCCTCCCTCCCACTCTCTCTTTCTATCTCCCTCTGCCCCATATCCATTCTATACCTTTCTCTCTCCCTTTCTCTCTTTCCATATCTCCCTCCCTGTTCCTGGGTGGGATCAGTGCTGAGAGACAGAAGTGTGTCTGGCCCAGACATGGGTGTGGTCTGCAGGTGGGGGTGTTAAAGAGCGTCTGGTGTCTGGTGATAAATATGCTTTCTCCTGTGTGTGTGTGTGTGTGTGTGTGTGTGTGTGTGTGTGTGTGTGTGTGTGTGTGTGTGTGTGTGTGTGTGTGTGTGTGTGTGTGTGTGTGTGTGTGTGTGCGTGTACATGTGTGCCTGTGCCTAACCCTGTCCCTGTGTGTGTATGTGTATGTGTGTGTTTCTGCTTGTCCCTGTCCCTGTGTGTGTATGCGTGTGTTTCTGCCATGATCAGTGTGACCCAGAGGCACATCACAGGAAGCTATCAGGGGGACAGATGAAGAGAGGAAGAGTTGATGTGGAAAACATGCGACGCACACAGCACACATAGAGTGCAGACAGATCTGTTGAATTACTTAGTGACGACAAACTGACCGCCCATCCCCCATCTCTTGTTCCCTGCACAGGTGGTGCCGCATCCTGCAGTAAACCTGCCACCGGCAGACCCAGGGATGGGGGCCTCCTCTGGCCCTGACCCCATCCAGCTCTGTTGTCTGACCCTCCAGCACACTTCCACATAGAGGCCTGACATCGGGTGTCTGTACCCAGGACTGAGTAACAGACACAACAGAGACACAGGGGCCCTTCACCTTAGCATACCTGAGTACCAGATACACAACAACCCGTGTGTCTGTGTCTGTGTGTGTGTCTTGTGCACTGCTCTTTATTTCCAGGGCTCGTAGCCGTCATGTCCTTTCCTCTCCTGCTCTCCTTTCTCCCACTCTCTCCCCCTCCCCTTTCCACCTTCCAACTCTCCGCCCTCCTCCCCCTGTCCCTCCTCCTCTCCCTGCAGGAGGTTGGGTTTGACATGCTGCCTCCATTGAAGCTCCACTCCCCCTCCCTCCCCATCCTTCCCTGGTGGCAGGGCTATAACAGTACGCGTAGCTGCTATGGGCTCAGTCTGGTTAACTTCACAGACCAGGAGGAAGAACAGAGAGAAAGAGCGAGAAGGGAGAGTAGAAAGAGACTGGAAGAAAGTGAGAAAAAGAGAAGACATAGTGTGTGTGCAGCACCATATTTAGGACCAAAAAAAAATCAGGAACAAAGAGAAACTGTCCTTTTTTTGTTTTTTGTTCAGTTCCATGCACACACACACACACTCCGGAGCATAAGTATGTGTGTGTGCTGGGTCAGCCGTCTGGCGTGTGTGCTCTGCTGGATGTGTGTGGCGCTGTGTGTGACCAAGGAAGAGTACGAGGTCAACTACACAGATCACTACGACAACGAGATCACACAGGAGCAACAGACAGGTCAGTTTCTCTTGCTTTTGGTTCATCCGTTTACCCTCTCTATTCTTCTCGTTAATGCTTTGTCTTCCAAGTTCCTCGTCTGTTTCACTTGTTATTGAGTGTCCTGTTTTCGGCTTGAATCTAAAATTAATTAACTAATTTCCTTTTGTCTTCCCCTTGAATCTAGAATTAATGAACAAATTCATGCATAAAATGAACGCACCTTCATTTCCATATCTCCTAACCTGTCAACAGAGAACACACTGTCATGGCTGTCTGGGTTCATGTGCTCTAGTGTTGCTGGTGTTCGCTATGTGTTGATGAGGCAGCCGGTTCTTGGTTTGTTTCTGGAACTCATATCGGTTATCTGGTTTTGTGGTTCTCTGCCTGTTCTTCTGTATCTTGTTCTGGTGTTCTGTATCTGTTCTGTTCCTCTGTGCATGGTTCTGTGGTCATCTGTTTTTGTCTTTAGTCTTTGGTTCTCTGTCTGTTCCAGTCCTGAGTGACTGGTTCCCTGGTTCTTTGTCCCTCCAGAGGAGTCAACAGAAACACCATGCCAGCCTGCAGAGTTAACCCGCTGGGATAAGCTGTTCGTTGCCCTGGAGGACTCCCACATGAGGCAGAACATGTTGCTGGAAGCCCTGGACAACTGCTGCGGAGGGATGGCCTCCCTCACAGCCAAGGTGGACCGGCTGACGACAGGGACCTGCCAGCAGTGTGTCCCCACCCTGGAGTCAGTGTGCCGGGGTGAGGCGGAGCAGGTGAGGCTGAGGCTGCAGCAAGGCCTAGTGGAGCTCAGTGCCGAGGGAGAGCAGAGGGAGACGAGGATCAATGCAACACTGCAGCAGCTCCTGCAGAGCAGCCGGGAGCAGAACGCCCTGCTCGGGAGGCTGGAGGCCGAGGAGCAGAGAGGTGAAGAGACAGGGGGGCAATGGCCAATGGGGCCTGGGAATGGTGGGGATGGTTCCTGGTTTGGGGGAGGGGCTTAAGGGAACGGGACAACTAGCAATGAAGCCCGGAGGTTTGGGGGCGGGATTAGCAGGGAAGCCTGTCCCATCAAGCCTGAAGGAACAGGATGTGACATCTTCAACCGACGTGCTGAAGCTGGAGAGGGCCCTGGTTAACATCGCAAAGGAGCTGCAGAAGGTGCAGGTACAACTGAGTCTGCTTATGGAAGAAGAGAAGGTGGAGGGAGGAGAGAACAGGAAAAAGAGAGGATCTTGAGAAGGAGGATCTGGGCCTACCCCAGGTACCACTTGCACATATCATACCATTTTTATACATTGGCAGAAACATCTGGAAGCTGTAGGAGTATATTATAGAACATACTTTGTATATTGTTCTGGAAGTTTGTATTATTTCTGTGAGTTTGAAGGGACTGCAGCTATATATGTTTTTATGTGGATATAATGAATAAACACTCTTCAAAACATGTTGATTAGTCTCTGGAAAAAGTCCCTCCCTCTTCCCTCCCTTCTGCTTGTGTATCTGTGCATGTGTATGTGTGTGTGTGTGTGTGTGTGAGTGTGTGTGTGTGTTAATCAGGGCTATACTGACATCACTCACACATGTTCACTAATGAAAGGTTTATGGTCATGGCAATGTGTGTGTGTGTGTGTGTGTGTATGTATGTGTGTGTGTATGTGTTTGTGCCTTTATTTTTCCACATAAATAAGAAAGCAGCTGGGTGGTGCACTGCACACCAGATCTCAGACATGTTTGAAAGAAAAACTTTACCTTGACCAAACATTTTTTATGTCACCAGGTTCATGATAAACATGGACAGAAATTGAGAAAAGAGGTGACAGGAGTAAAGAGGAGCAGAGAGGAGCAAAGAGAGGCTGCCGATGTTTTGGTGTGTGACAGGCAGTTATTAGTCTTAATCACAGCTTCCTCTGCCATTAGAGCTTCTACCAGGCTGCTGGCCAAACATACTCCCCTTCCTCCTCTCTCTCTCTCTCTCTCTCTCTCTCCTCTCTCTCTCTCTCTCTCTCTCTCTCTCTCTCTCTCTCTCTCTCTCTCTCTCTCTCTCTCTCTCACTCCCCTTCCCTCTCTCTTCTTCCTCTCCATCTGTCTCATCATCCTTGTCTCTCTCCCACACTTATCCGCCCACCCACACAGGATCATTTGTTCTCTCTTCCTCTCTCCCCCTCTCTCCCCCCTCTCTCCCCCCCTCTCTCCCCCCCCCCACCCCCCCAAGCTAATTCTCTCTCCCCCTTTTCCTTCTCTCTCTTGGTCTATCTCCCCCCACCATGTCCATGCTAACAGCCAGATAAATGCCATTGATTGGTCTGGCCAACCCTCAACAGGCTCAGAAGGACACTTCATCCTGTGATACACAGCCAACACACACACACACACACACACACATAAATACACAAGCCACGCAAAGTCTGAAATATCTGGCACTTGAGTGTGTCGTTAAGACGGCGTGGGAGTGAAAGTGGCAGCAGAAAGAGAGGGAGTGAAAGAGAGTTAGAGAGAGAAAGAGAGACAGAGAGAGAGGGCAACGTTGCACACCATTAAGACTTTAATGTCACTTCACATCACTACTAACGCACAGGACAAGAAGATTGGCACTTTTCCAACAGCAACAACAACAATACAAAATAAATACATCTGTCATTGATAATTTCCAATCCATCACAATATATACACACTGCTCTCTCAGACTCCAGAGAGGGTCTGGGTGTGACAGAGGGAGAGACAGCATCAGAGAGAGAGCGTCTGAGAGAAAGAGAGAGAGAGAGGGGGGGGACAGAGAAAGAAAGCATGAGAGAGAAGGGTAATCGCCATCATTAGAGAAAGAGAGAGAGAGAGAGATAGGAGAGAGAGAGAGAGAGAGAGAGAGAGAGAGAGAGAGAGAGAGAGCAACAAGTGTTGTCTATTTGATGGGTGAGTCCAGAATCTCCTCATACTCCTCCCTCTGTCTCCTCCCAGTTGTGCGAGAGGGGAGGAGCTTCATTGCCACCAGCAAACCCACGCTCGCCGTCACTACCACGCCCCCTATGATCTCACAGACGGTTGGCTCCCACAGCAGCACAGCCCCCTGCAGCACCATCGCCACAGGGATCTCGATGCTCTGAGAGGCGGACACCAGGGCAGGGTGTATCCGAGAGAGGGCGTGGGTGACCCCCAGGAACCCCCCCCACGGCACAGACACACAGCCCCAGGAGAAGGCACCATGCCAGGGCCCCCGAGTGCCAGACCACCCCCTCCTGGAGCAGGACCATGGAGCCCCCCGCCGACACACAGCCGGTCCAGCTGATGGCGAACAGGGCTGTGCTGACGCTGAGCCGCTCCTTGAGCGAGCGGTACCCGACCAGTGCCAGGGCCATCCACAACCCTGCCATTGCTGACAGCGACCAGCCAAACGCGCTCCTCCAGAACATGACAGACACCTCGCCGGATCCCAATCGCTCCGGCGCCCCCAGCCCGGTCTCGCCCGCGTCTGGGACCAGCGCCAGCCCCAGCCCACACACCCCCGCCGCCACCGCCACCCCATCGGCCAATCCCAGCCTCTCCTCCAGGAGCAGGAAGGCCAGCGTCGCTGATAGGGCAGTGGTCGCCAGGCGCCAGGTCACTGTGGCGTCGTCGGGGGAGATGAAGGACAAGGAGGAGTAGGTACAGCAAAGGGAGAGGGAGTAGGCGAAGCCAAACAGGGCCACGCGGAGACGGAAGCCCTCAGGGCCCAGGGGATGCTCCCCCTGCTGTAGTGGTACGGCCAAGGAGAGCAGCTGGAGCACGGACCGTACCAAGAGGAGAAACAGGGGGCCCAGGCCGAAGCGTTCTGCCGCCAGGCGGGTCAGAACCATCACGCAGCCGTTAGCCGCCGCCGCTGCCAGCACGCAAACCCATGTCAGCCGCGACGCCGACACGGACGCTTGGCCAAAGCTCGCCAGCTGCTCTCCCACCCCCCTCCCGGTGCCCTTCACCCCCCCCATCTCCCCCCTCCATCCCCACCACCGTGGGCTTGAGGGACGCGTCCTTTGCTTTTGTCCTTGCCCCCGAACAGAGTCCGACAAGGCCACTTCCTGCCCTCGGTCAGCTTCTTCCTGTCCGAGCTTTCCTCCAGGAAGGAGCCGAAGTCTTCGAAGGAGGGCGCGTCATCGTAGCCCTCGTCCCCAGGCTGGGGGAAGTGTGTGTGGACGCCGGGCTGGGGGGAGAAGGGCGCCTGGGTGGCGTACTTGGCAGTGACAGTGTGAGGGTGAATCTTCACTCGCTTCTTAGAACTTCCCAGGAGGTGGGTGGACTCCATAGCTACACCTCAGAGCAGACACACACACAACCTGTGGGGGAGAGAGAGAAGAGAGAGAGAGAGAGAGAGAGAGAGAGAGAGAGGGGAGTCACACACAAACACAGTTTATATAACCATCCATCCAGCCTCTAACTCTGCAACCTCTATTTCTACTGTATCTCTAACGCTTGATATTTACACCAGCGATTCTGATTCTCAGGTGTCTCTATTAAGTTGTTTTCTTGAGTCTAAAAGGTACTGACATTGTCGTAATGAGTGCTTTGAATAGAACGTAGGCTGGCATTGTCAGTTCACTACATGGCCACTACTTGTGTTGGCAGAAAGTAATTGGTCTGGCTGCATCCTAGCAATGTTCTGTAAAGATGTCTGTTTGAAGAAAAGGCGCAATACAGTATACCTCCTTCAAGTCAAGCTACCTCAGGTGGGTTCGAAAGTAACCCATGACTTGACCCTATGACCCTATGTGCTTTAACCCTAGCCTATGTTTCCATCCCTCCCCGTTATCCCTCCATCCTCTCTCACCTCCCCATTCCACCTTTTCTCTCCCTCGCTCCTGCTTGTTTTCTCCTCCCAACCCTCGCATCACGTCCACCCCTCTCTCTCCCCTCCCCAGTAGGGCAGCTGCGCTGACAGAGCCCTGGGATTTATATAGCAAATCAAACTCATTAGGGTTCGACCGCAGCTGCAAGTAGGTCTGGCTGGATGTCTGTCAGCCTGGCCATCTGTCTGCATCGACCTGTCTTTCTCTCCACCTGCCTCGTCTGCTGCCCGTCTGCTCTTCTGCCTGTCTATCTGTTTGTGTATTTGTATACAATGTATACTTGTATACATGTAAATGTGATGTCTCCTATCTTGGAAAGCTCACCGTGATAGTTGCTGGAACAAATACTCTCCAACAGTTATGTTTATAAGTCTTATAATGACTGCCTCATAGACAAACAGTGCATGCTCAGGCATTAGGAGTGTTGATGAAATCCTAAGAAGGTATTTCTCTTGTTCTCTCTCTCTCCTCTTCCCTCCTCCTATCTCTCTCTGGGGGAGCTAGACGGAGTCAGGTGAGACCTGCTGTGGAGGGAGTGTGGGCTGAAGAGTGGTGATCTTCACTCTTGTCTGGTTGTAATTCACCCCACTGCTGCAGACTGGTTGCTGCAATGCTGCTGTCACCAAGAGACCAGCCACACACCTCTACACAACTCTGCCTCTGCCTCTAAAGCCTGCCTCAACCCTACAGCCTGCCTCAACCCTACAGCCTCCAGCCAGCCTCTGACACATCTTCACACAACCCAACTGGCTGCCTCACCCCAGCCTGCCTCTGACACGCTGAGAAACACTCCTGGTTGAGAACAGAATACCACTACTGTCTCCCGCTAATGTTCTGATCCATGGGCCACCGAACCTATTGTCTAAAAACGGGATGGAGCAGCGCCAACGTCAGCGGCCACGTTCCTCGGACGTCTCATTCTGACCTGTCAGACCATCTCGGCCAAGACGGTAAACAGACGCTGTGGGACGCTGCACTTGCGTCATCCTGTTACTAACCGCGTGTGTGTAATGTCAAGGTTAAATCGGTCTCTTTTGGTGACGCCAGCTGATGAACACCCGCGCACATACACACACAACCAACTGCAGGCGAAGACTAAATATAGATCGACTGTAACCGGCAGTCTAACCTCCTTGTAGAAAACATAGCCTGCCTGTGCCGAATTTATGAATGGTACGGAGAGGCGCGTACCCGCCACGAAGGCAAGAACCTCATGCGCCGCAGTTGGTCTGGATCAGATCAAATGAACAGTAAAAAATCAAAGGTCACACACACAACTGGGCCAAATAGCCTACAGCACATACCTAGTGAGTTTAGTGTTACGTATAATCACAAGCGAATGTTTTACCCTGAAAATTTGCTCTTGTTTTAGCCCTAACAAGTTCGACACCTGCGATGATAACGGACCTGCCCTGCCGGCACCGAGTACGCTTCTCACCTGCTCTTTCGCAAGAAGAAAACCCCCACCGGAATAAGACTCCCTCAGCGCAAACTCCAGTCGTTTGCCGAGCACATCAATCTGATGTCGGTCGATTAGAAATCAGCCATAATTTCTTCATGCCTGTCCCTCTGCGACGGTCAACTTCTCCTCAGGGACCACGCGCCCTGGCTCAAGTCTTCTCCCCTGTGGCGCTCGCTCACTGGTCCTCGCGCCAGTGTCCAGCTTGTCGGTGCCAGAAACCGTCTTTAACCAGTCCAGACCAGAACCTCTCATTCACACATCACTGGTGCGACGCTCGCCTCTTTGTCAGCCTTGCGGAGGGCGGAAGAGGGAATGAGGGAGGGTTGAAGGGAGGGAGAGAAGGAGAGGAGGGGAGAGACTTGCTCATTGTGTCTGAGCATGCGTACGAAGAAAAACACCGTGCACCATCAGCACCAGTGATCATTGGCCAGTGACTGTCACAGTGTGTGTGTGTGTGTGTATGAGAGAGTGTCTCACATGTACATTTTATGTCTCCAATCTTGAGAATACCTGCCTTTCTTCACTGTCTCGATAGTTGCATTTGCTGGTGTAAATGATTGTTCTGCTACATTCTGTGTGTTGTTTAGTTTGAGCAGCGTTTAACCTTCCCGAGCAGCCAGTTGTTGAGTCACAATGAGAGAAATTGCAATAAGAGAGAGTAAGATGTAATTCGTTTAACCCCATTTGAAAGTAATGTAACAGAGCTTCGCAGAGCAAGACATGAAATGGGAGAGGGACAGAGTTTGTACGTGAGAGAGAAAGCAAGATGGAGACAGTGATGGAGAGACCTTAGTTGTATCCAAATGTTGCAGACTTGTCTCGGGGTGCTGTCTCTCTTCTATCAATGAGCCGACGGGTTGACCTCCTCTCCTGTCCTTTATCTCCCTTCATTTCATCCATTCATTCTTCGTTCCTCTACCGCTCTTCCCGCGACTCCCTGCACCTCCTCCGTACATCCATTTATCCTCCTTTCTCTTACTTCTCATCCCTCCATCTGGACATCCTCCTTTGTCCTTCTCCCTACAGTATCCCTCCATTTTTAAATACTCCTTTTTTCAGTGAACTGAAAGGACCTCTGGCTCTCTGCTTCTGTGGCACCTTTACTATATTTCGCTGTGGATTCAAGTCATTAGTCATTTGTGTGTGTGTGTGTGTGTGTGTTCCCAAGAGGGAAAATTGTTCACGGTTTCCATGGTAACAACCGAGAAGACTTTTTGGACTAAGCTATTTGGGGCAGTGTTGAAACTGTGTGCCAGATTTAGTGGTATGAGTTTAAGAGACAAACGGACGAGTTTGTCCGGAATGAGCAGGAATGAGACGGTACAGGAGAGGGGAGAGGCAGCGGAGGGTGCAGAGTGAGAAGGAGGGAGCAGGGGAACAAACAGGAGAGGCGAATGGGAGAAGAGAGGGGACCATTTTGGGCGAGCAAGAGAAATGTTTGCTGGAGCTGGCGCATGTGTGAGAAAGAGCAGACGTGTGTTGGGGGGGGGGATGGGTAGGGTGGGCAGGGCAGGGCAGGGAGGTACTTTTTCATCTCTCTCTCTGCTGACAAATGAATTATAGGCAAGAAGCAGATCAAGGGAAGATCTTCCAGGGAAACAGAGTCTGACAATCGTTTTTCTAAAGCAGTTTCCTGTGCTGAGGAAACTTAATCTACACACACAATCACATACAGGTCCTATGTGAGAGTCATACTAGAGGATAGAGAACATGGGGTTCAATCAGTACTCATGCTAGCAGAGCTATGGCCTCTGATAATAATAATCTCCAAGAATATCTCTACAATCTCTTTATTATCCAATCTCTCTCATTCTTAGTTCTCAATGTTCTCACACACACACACACACACACACACACACACACACACACACACACACACACACACACACACACACACACACACACACACACACACACACACACACGCTGTCACGAGAGGTGGTGGGGAGAGGATCCAGGTGCAAAGGAGATGAGGAGGCAGAATCGCTGAACGCAAAACTTTACAGTACAAAACAGGTCTGGACCAAAACAGGAACTTACATACAAAACCAAACAAGACACAGGTGGAAGCAATAACACTGACGAGAATGGAAAAAGACACAAGTGATGACAGTTGACAGAACCGGGGAACACTAGGGCAGGGAAAACAAAGGACTACACTGAGCATGAAATGGGCACAGCCGTGACAGTGACACGCATACACACACACACACACATACACACATTCATATTGTGCTGTGGGAGTCTGTGTGTGCACGTGAGCTCTGAGGGTGGGAACTAAGTCAGTCAGCAAGGCTCATTTTGATCCAAACTGATCATAAAAACATGACAGATCAAAAGGCCCTGTCCTATTGTACAGGGTTGCTACTATCCATACATCTCCCTCTCTCACACGCACGCACACACACACTCTCTCTCTCTTATGCTCGAATCTCCCTCTCTCTATCTCTCTCACACACACCCTTTCATTCTCTCTGTCTCTCTCCAGCACTCTTTCCCCCCCCCGTCGCCAGGGTGATGGGGGGTGTGTCACTGAGGCGAGTGTTGATGACCTATAAGCGCTGAATAATGATTCATAGACTGTCTGCAGTGTGAATACAGATTCCCTCGTCCCAGCAGGGAGGGACGGAGAGCAGGAACACAACCTCAGCAGGTCTCCTCAGAAAGCTCTGGAAGCTCTCTGGCCTCATAAACAGCCAGGAACCCTCCACAGCCACACAGCTCAACAGCCACCCATGATGAGACCACTCGGCAAAACAGCTCAGTGGCAGCATTGAGACGCAAGTTTCACACACACACATAAACACACATATACGACACACGTACACACACACACTTTCAGCCCTAATCTAATCTGTGCCGTATGCCCGAGGCGGAGTGGGGGCGGAGGGGATGTCGGCTGGATGATGGACTATATCTGCCCTGCTCCAGTGAAAAGGTGGTGATTTCACCATAATGTTCTCTGCCCACAAATAGAGCACTCTGCTTCTCATACATTTTACATTACCCTGTCGGAGGAGAGTGAACAGAAAGAGGCTGAGAGAGAGAGCGAGAGAGAGAGAGAGAGAGAGAGAGAGAGAGAGAGAGAGAGAGAGAGAGAGAGAGAGAGAGATAGAGAGAGATAGAGAGACAAAGAGAGGGAGGGGGGGAGAGATCAAAAGAGAAGGAAGAGAACAGAGAGATGTAAACACTGTGAGCTAGGTCAAAGAGAATAAAACATTGAGAAACCAGACCCTCATAGACATGCGTGCACACACACACGCATAGAATGACATAACTGTAACATGTCGACCATGCTGACGAGGCCCCTAACACTTCTGACACATGCATGATGCACCTTGCATTGGACAATCCAACTCGGTAACCAAATGCTAATCTATGGAATCCCTGTTTCCATGGTTACCACAGCCCCTTGTCTTAAGTTGCAGACAGGCCATGAACTTTCTCTATCTATGCGTGTGTGTGTGTGTGCCTGTGCCAAAGAAGCATGGCCTACATCCACTGGAACAACACACCTTGTCACATGGTGTGAACAGAGCATAATAAGGCCTATCTACATGACAAGAGAACAGCCCAGACCAGACAGACAGTCTCACATAGGGGAGGTCTGTATCAGGAGGAGGGGCTTAGAATGGGGTGAGGGAGGGAGTGGACAGTGAGGGAAAGAGAACAGGATAAGGTAGTGAGGGGGTTGTGTATGGAGAGTTGGTTGGGGAGGTCTATCTGAAGGTGGGGGTGGGCAGAGAGGGTGAAGGAGAGAAGATCAGCTGTGGAGGAAAGGAGAGAGTGGGGAAGGAAGGAAAGGGTGACGGATGGTAAGGGTGAGAGAGCGAGGAGAGGGGGAAAGGAGATGGTGGGAGAAAGGATAGGGTTAGGGGAAAAGGGTGTGGGAGAGAGGAGAGGATGGGAAGAGAGGGAGAGGGTAGGGGAGAGAAGAGTGGGTAGGAATGAGGAGAGGGTGGGAGAGGAAAGGAGAAGGTGCTGAAGGAAGGAAGGACTGGGTGAAGGAGAGAGGAGAGGATGGGAGAGAAGAGAGGGTGAGGGGGAGAGAAGAGATTGGGAGAGAGAGGAGAGGGTGGGAGAGAGTGAGGGACAGAGAGAAGAGGGAGGGGAATAGAGGAGAGGATGGGAGAGAGGAGAGGGAGAGAGTAGAGAAAAGGTGGGGTGGAGAGAGAGGAGAGGGTGGGAGAGAGAGAGACTTTAAAAATATATTTATATAGCAGTCAAAACTTTCCCCCCACACAGCAATAAACTCTTCCATCTTTCCCACCACCAACAATATGAAAACACAATACGTAACCTTTCCATGACCAGCCCCAGCAATACTGCCTTTGCATCAAGTGACCCGACTCCCAGCCTACTCTTCCATGTTTTCTATATTGCAAACTTAGCCTTCCCAGATAAATAGAAAGAAAGAGATGAAGGTGGGGGGGGGGAGAGGGGAGAGGTGGGGTGGGGGAGAGAGGAAAGGTTGGGAGACATGAAAGGGTGAGGGAGAGAGAGGAGTGGTAGGGTGAGAGTAGAGGGTGGGGGGGGAAAAGAGAGGGTCGGGAAAAGAGAAATGAGAGGGAGAGGGTAAGGGAGGAGCTGCTGAAGAAAGGAAAAGGTAGGGGAGAGAGGGAGTGGGTGGGGAAGAGAGGAGAAGGTGAGGCAGAGGGAAGGTGAGGCAGAGAGGAGAAGGTGAGGCAGAGAGGAGAAGGTGAGGCAGAGAGGAGAAGGTGAGGCAGAGAGGAGAAGGTGAGGCAGAGAGGAGAAGGTGAGGCACCTCCTGTAGAGATGGAGTCAGTCTTTCTAGGAGATGAATGGACAACTGTAAGATTGTTCCAGATCCTTGAACATGGATTACTGATCAGTTCTTCACTGGTATATTTCAGAAATGAATGCCAGTGAGAGACAGGGGGAGAAGGGGAAAGAGAGAGAAGGAGTGGATGGAGGTATGTTGTCTGTGTGGCAAGATACAACCTGCATGGATCCTGCGTATAGAGGGACCAGGTGCCGTTGTGAGAGGCTGCAATGCAACATGTGTACTTGTGTGTGTCCAACTTTTGGGAAAATCTCAAATTTCTGTTGATTTACATAATGGAGGAGAGAATAAGTAAAATATTGAGAAGGAGGAGCAGAAGAGAGAGAGAGAGAGAGAGAGAGAGAAGAGAGAGAGACGAGAGAGAGAGAGAGAGAGCGAGAGATGAGAGAGAGAGAGCGAGAGCGAGTAGAGAGAGAGAGAGAGAGAGAGAGAGAGAGAGAATATATTACCATTTCAGTAAGCTTCTAGGTATGGTGCACATGGGTCAGCAGTGGGTAACTGCTAAACCATCCTGCAAACTAACAGCATGATTGAAAGTTTGAATAAAAAGCTTACACTTTTGACTTTTGACAGACTTACACCTTGCTGACTCATGACTTGTATTTGAGGGCTGCCTGCAGTAGGCTATATGTGTTATGCATTAGGCCTTTTGTGTTGCATTGCACCGATTGATGTAACGCGCCCGGCGCTGTCACTGTCAAGTCTTCACACCGTCAAATCAATCCACAGACATAACACACACACACACACACTCCCTTTCCTTTGCAGCGCGCTCCCGCGAGTGCAACGTTGGCGGGGTCTTGCAGTCCCTCCCTCTCCTCGTTCCCGGGGCGCGCTCCCGACGCGGTACTTTGTGTCCGCCAGGGGGCGCTGTGGTTCCGGTGTGGAGCTGCGCCATTCCATCTGCATTACAGCGAGGAAAATACCACCAGATGGCGGTTTAGGATTGCTGCTCTTCTCAAAGGCGCGGTTCTGCTCGCATAGCCAATTTTCAATATTAAAATCCTTTCGGTCTAAATAATAATATCGATCGAATAATTCGGGAGATTGTAATTTTGTCAGCGATGGTTGGTGAAGGTGAGTTTCTCGTGTTTTGGGGATGTTTTGGAGCAGTGGAAAGAGGGACGGGGCGCCTATTAAAGATGGTGGACATTGAAGCCTGGTGATGTTGTGGGGGATGGGCAGAAGAGCTAGCGGGGGTGAATGTGCTCTCTCTCTTTCTCAGTTACGTTTTTCAGAGCTATTAGCTTGCTAGCTAGCTGCTATATTTCGGCATGACAACCTGCAGGAACGTGATCGATCAACTAATATTGTCTGACATTACAGGGTGCACACGCCGTTATAAATGTCATGCATTGCTTGAGTTTTTTTAGTCAACAAACCAGCGGAGATCTAAGCATCATGTTTCGCTGGCGGAATCCCTTCAGTGTCACCCACTAATACTAGCTAACTAGCCTACCGATGCTCATGGTCATAGTTCCTTAGTTTGTGTCCAGTGTGCTGCTCAGCTCAATGCATATTTGCTTACTGTATTCATTGGGGTTTTGGGGGTACACGTTTGGATTGAGAGATCGTGCTTTGTATCACTGACAACATTTGATGTCGGTGTCAATTGTCGCTAAACGAGGCTTCAGATTGTGCTTCAGGTGTTTACATTTGCCCTGTTCATGATCCTTGACTCCATTAGTGACACATTTCTGGCTTTATTTGACTGTAATCCAACATAGGGCTTTAGAATTGATATTTTTTGTCCATTCTTCCCGCCCCCTTCTTTGCTATGAAACGGGGGAATGCGTGTCTACTTGTGGGGGATGGGTGTCGAGTCCTAACTCATAGTTACCGTCTACTCCTACAGGTTTTCCTAAGCATTGGCCACCCCCCCCCCTTTCTCCAGGAGTCACAGCTTGTGTTGATAGATAAATAATTGTGGTTGTTTGGAGTTGTATCCAGGCAGACTTTGTGCCCTTGGTAATCCCTTGCAGGTTGTAAACAAAGCTGTTATGTAACAGTCTAAGAGAGCCATGTGATTTCTTACCATGCAGACTTATTCTCCAGTCTGTGGCCAGAGAAGACTGTTGAAGCAAGTTGTGAATGATCACATTCATTTGGACGAAGAATGAGTTATAGGAGGCACTCATCCTAGAGTATGCTACATGCTTGGCAAAGCTGTTTACATTCAAACATTTTGACGCACTCTACCAAATGTTTAGTTTTGTATTATTTCCAACGTTGACGCACAAACATGTGAGATGCACAAGCTTTTGGGAATGTTGTCAGATGCAAAACTGATTTATTTCTAAAGTTGGAGCCTGGCTTTCTGTTCACATGTGAATCTAGAGTGGAGTACATGTTGTTCTAGGTCATAGCTGAGCTAAGGGAGGGGTAGAGAGGGCTGCATGAGGAAGCGTGTTGGCGGGAGTCAAGATCTCATATCACTGCAAGGTGTGTGATTCGAGTCTTGTGTCAACCTTTGACCTGTCACTGAAGCCTATTGCTGGAGCAGTAATTACCATGTAGCAGCCATGGCATGCTGGGTTTATGGCAACATAATTTCATTTAATAAAAAAAAAGGTTTTTAAAAGGCGTTTAGGTATTATTTCTATAGGGCTCTTTATTTTGTTCTGTTTATTGATCTTGTTGAATGGGTCTGATTTAAGTGTCGTTTCAGTTCTGTTGATTCAGGAAGTCTTGACTGTGGCCGAGGGCCTGGTTCTACGATGTCCTGTTCCCATAGATGCTCACAAGTACTTCAACTGAAAGGTTTTTCCTGCCTCATTCTTTACCCCTGCAGCCCCTCCCCTACAGGATAGCTTGGCCAAGTAGCAGGTGTAGGTATTGTTATGAAAGCAAATATAAAAGGCAAAGCTGTTGTTATGGATGCAGGGCGTAGATGGTGGGATGGATGTGGCTACAGAAATGGGTGTAGAAGGTATAGGCGTTGGTACAGAAGCAGGTAATAGAAGGTGTAGAGGCTGGTACAGAAATAGCTATAATAGAAGGTGTAGAGGCTGGTACAGAAACGGGTATAATAGAAGGTGTAGAGGCTGGAACAGAAACGGGTATAATAGAATGTGTAGAGGCTGGTACAGAAATAGCTATAATAGAAGGTGTAGAGGCTGGTACAGAAACGGGTATAATAGAAGGTGTAGAGGCTGGAACAGAAACGGGTATAATAGAATGTGTAGAGGCTGGTACAGAAATAGCTATAATAGAAGGTGTAGAGGCTGGTACAGAAACGGGTATAATAGAAGGTGTAGAGGCTGGAACAGAAACTGGTATGGATAGTATAGAATAATGGCAGGCTTAGAGAGGATAACAGCATAACTGCCTCCTCTTACCCTGTCAAAGACAAGGTCGTAATCATAGCAACAAGACCAACTGGAGAGAGAGGGAGAGAGATGTGTGTGTGACAACACAGGAGGCGATGTGGAAATGGTTTCTTGTGTCAACAGATGGCTGATTATCATAGAGCTGTAATCTCCTGTTGAACAAAGAGAAAGAACTGAGTGTTTGTTCTGATCTGGAAGAGACCAGTACCAGCATTGATCCTCCCATCTGGGGAGTGTTATAGACCAGTACCAGCATTGATCCTCCCATCTGGGGAGTGTTATAGACCAGTACCAGCATTGATCCTCCCATCTGGGGAGTGTTATAGGGAAGGAAATTGAAAAATCTGTTTGTAAGTATTGATGTCCCCCCCTGTGACATTCTGGTTACGATGCTATCTATCTAGCTTGATTGGTTCTGAGGGAGCTAGCACGCAGTTAGCTCTGCCTGGTCTTATTTGAGCTTGCTAGTATTTCAGTTAAGACATCTTAGTGACATCAATGATTAGTATTTGATTACGTCTAATTGTGTTTTGGTTGCTTGGGAGCATAATAAAACTGTACAGTTTAAATTAGTCATACTAATATATTTAACCCAATTATAATGTTATTACGTACCTGTTGATACATCACTGATTAGATGAATTTTAGCAGTGTTGTATTTACATACATTACAATTAGGGCTGGGCAATATATATATATATATATATATATATATAAAATAACATCTTGATATTGTCAAGATTTTTACAATATTTGATATATATCTCGATATGTTTGCATTTGCTTTTAAATAATAAGAAAACAATGATTTTCTTTTGCCCCCATTAGAAAACAACAAAAACAATTTAGATAGAACAGCTATTGTTACAAGTACAAAATATGTAGTGCAAATTTAAGCTGGGGAAAAAAAGAAGACCCTCCCCCACCTCACGTCTCTTGCGCGGGAATACGTGACAAGACGAAAAGGGGACCTAATATTGGACGTTTGGCGCGTTCTTTGGGAAAGTTTGCTTGAATTTGATATATTCAATATTCCTGATATTTTCAAATTTTACATCGTCGTCAAAATGATTGCGATATTATCGCTAATATTCGATATATCGCCCAGCCCTAATTACAGTTGATGTACAAACTGATGTGGAGCAACGTCATGTGTCCCGACAGGTCCTGCCTCTATTGCCAGGCAGGTTAGCTGTTTAGGAGACTAGCTAGGTTATGACACATTGGCCGGTGCCCTTTTTTGAATTCACTTAGATTTCGATTTCGCGTGGGTCACGATTGCTGCTTCTTAGAGAGCCCCAAGTCTGGGAATCTCGTCAGTAATAGGAGTGCACTGCCAGTCATTTAGACGGGCTGTTTGCATTTGACCATGTGAGACAGCCCCTGTCAGCGGGAAAGGGGAACCCTGTAGCCTAAAACCCCTTTTTCCTGGGAATCTGCATGAAACTCATCTATAAGACAGCTTCTGTTACTGCCGAGGACACTGGGGAATTTAAGTATAGGGTGTACTTCTGTGGACTGTTCACACACACTGTCATTAACCCCAAGCCCTGAGGTAATGAGGGGCTGCCTGTGCGTGCGTTGTGCAGGAATACAGTAGTAATGTGTGAATGAGAGAATTGAGGAGCTATTGATCCTAGGGAAGTGTTAATGCTTGCCGCCAGCAGTAGCAGTGACAGCCAGCCCTTCAGTAATGTGCTCTGAAATAAGCACTTGAGCTAAGACAGCACAGCCTGGAGTGTTATGCCATTCAGTACAGAGTAAGCTTGTAAACTGTCAAACAGCTGGCTGCTAGGTCAGTAATTCTCATACAAGCATGGCTATCATACCCATCATCACATAAGCTTACAGTAGGCCATTAAACTCTGTACATTTACATTTAGCAGACGCTCTTATCCAGAGCGATTTACAGTAAGTACAGGGATATTCCCCCAAGGCAAGTAGGGTGAAGTGCCTTGCCCAAGGACACAACGTCATATTGCACGGCCGGGATCGAACCGGCAACATTCTGATTACTAGCCCGATTCCCTAACCGCTCAGCCACCTGACTCCCTATACAGTATATGCTGTAATGGTATCTCTTGGTTATCTTCAAGGATGGAAACAATTTACAGTCACATTTGTCATTTTATAAATACAACAGATGCTTTTATGCAAAGCAACATACGAATATGGCATGTAATAAATACTACAGATAATCAGACAGGCGACGATCAACACAACAACATACTAAAATGACATTTCAATCTCACAAGACCCACACAATCATACATGGTGTCTCTGTATCTGTATATCTGTTAGCCTACCACAATTGTCATAGAAACTTAGTCATGGCTGGTTAGCCTAGATGAATATTGATGCCCTTGCTGAGAATAACCAACCCTAGGCTGGTTGGGAATGGGGCCTGCTCTGATGCATCACCAATTGCCACTCTCCCCTGATGTCACACAACAGTCCACAGTCTAGACCGGATTGGACCATCCGTTGTTTGCCCTTTCTCTTTCTGGCCCACACCCAGATTAACCCTGCAGGTTTATCCTGACCCAGTGTGCTCTCCTAGCCTCCAGTGAGATTAGAGGAGATTACGTTGTGCTCCATGGAGATCTCAGATTGCCACTGATTGATAGTGTTCGTATGGGGTCTGGGGCTGTGGCCTGGGGTTGTATCCTTTCCTGTTTTATAAAGGGTCTGTCTTCATCTGGTTGTGTAGTCTCTCCTGTCTTCATCTGGTTGTGTAGTCTCTCCTGTCTTCATCTGGTTGTGTAGTCTCTCCCGTCTACTTCTGGTTGTGTAGTCTCTCCTGTCTACTTCTGGTCGTGTAGTCTCTCCTGTCTACTTCTGGTTGTGTAGTCTCTCCTGTCTACTTCTGGTTGTGTAGTCTCTCCTGTCTTCATCTGGTCGTGTAGTCTCTCCTGTTTTTATCTAGTTATGTAGTCTCCTGTTTTCACCTGGTTGTGTAGTCTCTCCTGTTTCCACCTGGTTGTGTAGTCTCTCCTGTCTTCATCTGGTCATGTAGTCTCTCCTGTTTTCACCTGGTTGTGTAGTCTCTCCTGTTTTCACCTGGTTGTGTAGTCTCTCCTGTCTTCATCTGGTCGTGTAGTCTCTCCTGTTTCCACCTGGTTGTGTAGTCTCTCCTGTTTCACCTGGTTGTGTAGTCTCCCCTGTTTCACCTGGTTGTGTAGTCTCTCCTGTGCCTCAGGGCTGGTCTCTTTAGCAGGCTACTCTCACCTTGCTGCTTAGATGCTCATCAGGTCATCAGGGGACAATGGCAATCACACACAGTCGCTGGATGGGATTGCAAGAGAGTATTCTTGTAATTGTGTGGGGTTTGTGTGTGTCTGTGCGAGTAGGCCTGTGTGTGTGGGGGCTTGTGTGCGGTGTGCGGTGCCCTCAATCAACTCAGATTCTCGCTCCATTCTTCATAAGAGTAGCAACCGGAGTGAATCTGGGCCAAGGTGAGAGAGCAGACAGACAGAGATGAGAGAACGAACAAATGAGCCTTTTTCTGTCCTCTCTCTCAGCACCCCCCCTCCCACCCCCTCCTCCTCTCCTCTCACTGCTTTCCCTCCCTCCCTTCCTTCTTTCCGGCTCCATTTTGTCTCAGCTGCAGTGGAGCAGGCAGCCATTGCAGAGAGAGCAGGGCTGTGAACAGCCAGTCAGAGAGGGAGATGGAGAGGGAGGGAGGGAGGGAGGGAGGGAGGGAGGGAGGAAGAAGAGAGCTCCTCCATGCGCTACTAAAAAATTCTTAATCTCTCTTTCGGTCTGACACTCTAATTTATCTATCTTTTATTTAAACAGGTGATGCAGGGAGATTGAAAATCAATGTTTCAACAGAGACTCTGCCCCCACCCCCCATTTAAATAAGGAGTGCTCATATTAGACCCCAGAACTGAGAAGACCTCAGAGAAAAGAGAGAAGGGGGGGGGTTGTCACTAGCGCTATATCTGGTCAGAATGAGCTGGTTTATTGTCAGACCACTAGAGCAAGGTAGCAAGGTTAACTTTGGCCGTCAAAGAGAGAGAGATGAAAAGAGCTTGCAATCATAAAGGGTTTGGATATGAAAAGAAAGAGATAAGAAAAGAGGGAGAAGGTGAATATAGATATCGAAAGGGACAATGGTTGGAAGTGGAAGCCTGCTGGCATGGGTAGGAATTGAATCCCATGTTCTCTGTCCTCTGTAGTGCTGAGGACGTCTGTGTGATACAGGCATGCCGTCTTGTAAGATCCTAATATGGTTAAACCAGACTGGAGGACCCTTTTTACACTTGGTTTTAAAATGCGTTTTGGTGATCCGAACATAAGTGGACGACCGAGACACACCACTGTTCCCACCTTGTGTCTATCATGTGTCTATCATGTGTCTATCATGTGTCTATCATGTGTCTATCATGTGTCTATCATGTGTCTATCATGTGTCTATCATGTGTCTATCATGTGTCTATCATGTGTCTATCATGTGTCTATCATGTGTCTCCAAGGTGTCCGTCTGACCGCTTGGGTTTTGTTAAAGCCTTCTAGAGGTAGTTCATAAAAGCGTCACATTGGTTTCGCACGGGCTAGCTACGATTCTTTGTTTTCTTTCAAGAACTCGTACTGGCCTTTCCAACTGTTGAGGTTGACAGGACAAACAGGGAATGTTGGAAATGCAGTGTCTTTTCAGCGTCTTCTCAGCGTCTTCTCCTGTGACTTAACCCCTTGTTGGGTCCAAGTCCACCTCAGGTGAGGGTTTGAGTGATTGGAACACAGTGCATCTTAGTGGTCGGATATTTATTTTGCGCTGTCCACTTCACTCTGGTTGCATTTCAAAACCAAGTTTAAACTCTGGAGAGTGGCTTTTGGTCCCTTTCTCTTGCTTGCCACAGACACAGCCATAATGAACTATTATCTGAACCTTTGTTTTCATGGAGGAATCGGGTTATCTGGTGGAGCGGGATTCAGAACTCAAGTGTACAGAGCTCCTCTTCTTTTCAGAGCCTTTAGTCTTTTTTTGGACGCAGCAAAAAGCCGTCTCGGCCGACGCAAACCCTTGGAAATAATGGGTTTCTGGTCGCAGTAGGTGCCCTTGTCGTTTTGGGTCTCAAAGAGCAATAACACTTCAGACAAAAGTCGCCTTCGGGTGTTGAGGGACATGGATTGTTTTTAATAATGTCACAATAAATCAACACTACACATCCCATATGGAACCTGAAGTTTAATCGGTGTCGAGTATCGTTTGGGTTCTTTCGATGCGGGTGCCACAAAGATACTTTTGAAACGGTACCGGTGCATAAACGGTGCCTGAACTGATACAAAAAGAAAATGACAGTATCATTAAACTAGCGATCAGGTGTTCATAAGCGATCATCTTACGTCCGTTTCGGAGCACCAGAAGCAGCTCAGGCATTTAAGTGGCACCGTAAATGAGGCACTGAAATCTGCGTTCTGATTTGGTCCGGAACATAGGCTACCAGTTTTATACGTAGGTTTTGGTACCCAACCCTAAATATAATGCTGTCTCTAATCGTCCCAGTGGTAGAGCACATTTGTCTATGATTGCCAATATTTAAAGAAAAAACGAGCTAGAAAGTGCATTATAGCGATCGGCACCCTTTTGTCAAATTGGAATGCAAACAAGGATGCTGATAGCTGCCAAACGTAACTAGTTGGCTGTACGTCACTGTTAGCTGTGTCGAGACCTAACACAGCGTTGAATTGGTACCAGCGTTGCGTTGCAGAGCATGGAATCTACAATTCACTGTATGTGAATGTTAGATAACTGTATCCTGGCTGGTCTTTTAGCTTCCTAATTCTGAGAACCACACTAATTATTTAACTTTTCTTTCACTTTTTCTGTACTTCCCTCTTTCTTTCTTTCCTTCTCTTTCATTTTCACTTTGTCATTCATTCACAATGAAATACCTTTTCTTCTTTCATTTGTTTCTCTCGCTCTCACTGTCTTCCTCTGTTTCTCCCTCCCTCTCCCGCTCGCTCTCTCTCTCTGTGGTATTTCCTGTCTCAGGTTGAAAGTCTTGTGTACATCTGAAGAACACGCCTGCTTCCTGTCCTGTCAGTTCTTTTTCCGTCTTTCATTTTCTCTTTTCATTGTTCTGTCATGGGTTTCGAAGCCTGCAGGTGTAGGCCTGTGTGTGTGTGTGTGTGTGTGTATATGCTTGTGTGGAAAAGATCCTCAGGACAGTTCACTTACCTGATGGTTCGAGCTTCTTAACTGTCTGGAGTTGTTCCTGCACTGCCTAGCAGCATGGCCAGCCTATCATTAAAGGACAGTCTAGGCTTTTCTGCGGTCTCCTGGCTCTCATACCTGCCCCTCTCCAAGCGTCCTTAGGTTCTCTTCCCCAGCCATACCTGGCTTCCAGCCCCTCTGTGGGGTTCTGGAACCACCCATTGGATTCTTGACTTTTTAAGGGCCAGCCTCCTGCCTCACCTGGATTACCTCTCTGTGGGCCGCTGACTCTGGTGCTGAGTCAGCGAGTGCAGAAGCAGTAAGCAGCTGGTGTGGGAGCTGGTTGAATGGCTGACAGTTATGAGGACTGTCCTGCTCTACCCTGCCCTGCTCTACCCTACCCTGCTCTACCCTGCCCTGCCCTGCCCCTCCCTGCTCTACCTCGCTCTACCCTACCCTGCTCTAACCCTGCTCTGCCCTGCTCTACCCTCCTGCTCTACCCTACCCTGCCCTGCTCTGCCCTCTACCCTGCTCTGCCTACCCTGCTCTACCCTGCTCTACCCTACCCTGCTCTACCCTACCCCGCTGTACCCTGCTCTACCCTACCCTGCTGTACCCTGCTCTACCCTACCCTGCTCTACCCTGCTCAGCCTGCTCTACCCTACCCTGCTGTACCCTGCTCTACCCTACCCTGCTCTACCCTGCTGTACCCTGCTCTAGCCTGCTCTACCCTACCCTGTACCCTGCTCTACCCTACCCTGCTCTACCCTGCTGTACCCTGCTCTACCCTACCCTGCTCTACCCTACCCTGCTCTACCCTACCCTACCCTACCCTGCTCTACCCTGCTGTACCCTGCTCTACCCTACCCTGCTGTACCCTGCTCTACCCTACCCTGCTCTACCCTGATGTACCCTGCTCTACTCTGCTCTACCCTACCCTGCTCTACTTTTTTTAAATGAAACTGAAATTCAATCATTTATTTCCAAATCATTTTAGGAAACAACTTTCGTTGTACATACAACTTAGTTAACTCAGTTCAAGCTATTTCTGTGAATGCACGTACGAGTAGGTGCGTGCTGTTAGCTCAACCAATAGGATAAAACGGACATATTGTAAAATGATTGCCATAGCTCTACGATACATATTATAACATTTTGTATCGCAATATATTGTGCCACCCCTACTTTTAAACATTTGATTGCTTTTGTGTTACCTGTGAACCAGTAAAACAAATAAATCCCATAACATTGGGATGTAATTTGTCTCTCTGAATTAATTTAAGCAGTTGCACCGAGCAGGATAGGGAATTAAATAAGTGTTGCTGTTGAAGGACTGCAGACAGGGGCAGGTGCAGAACAGGAACCGTGCAGAGCTCTGGTGTTCGAGTGCTGTTTGTGCTGCTTTGTTTGTGGGAATCCTAACTGTACCCGAGAGACTTGGTCATTAAAGTGCAATTTTGGCAGAAACACTTTTAAGGTAATATAGGTCACGATTCTAGTCCTCCTTGGTTGAGTGACCCGGTGGAGCGGGGGTGTAATGGATCCCTGGGAGATCTCAGTAGATCTATTACTTGGTGTTGTTGCCCCCCCCCTCTCCCCTTCACATTCGACCAATCACATACTCCACCGGGCTTATGACCCGTACGGGTTGCCACGGCAACGCCTGCCTCCCGGAATACATGTCATGCATGTTAAGTGGCTTCCAGACGCTCCTTCTCTCCTGCTCTCTCTCTGACACACACACACACACACATTTTATGTAACTCCACAGACCGCAAATACTAAATGTGAGTGTGTGTGTGGACTGTAAGGAGCGGTGTTCTACATGCTGTGTCTCCTGCCTCAGGCTGTCTGTCACTAGCACTGCAGCTGGGCTGAAGAAGGTCTGCGCCTCTCTGTTTGACTGGGTGGATAGGAAGCGTAACTCGCCCTAACCCGGGTGTGACACATTCCTAGACAACATGCACACACACACGCTCATGCTCGCACACAGAGATACACACATTCCCAAACGACAGACACACACACACACGCAGAGATACACACGTTCCCAAACGACAGTCACACACGAGATACACACGTTCCCAAACGACAGACACTCACACACAGAGATACACACGTTCAAATGACAGTCACACACAGACATACACACATTCCACAGCGTCCACCTGGACTTTACGGTAGAGGTCTTAGAGCAGCAAAGCAGCTTCTCTCAACCAGAGCTGACAGCATTCCTAGTACTGGAAAATATGTGTGTGAGTGTAAGAGGAGGGTGATGGTGGTTGGCTACTTTTGGGAGTGGAAAACAGAATTCATGAGAGGACTGCCTGCAAATGATGTATAGCCGACCGTTCATTGAAACGCACACACAGGCGTCAATGTTTAAAGGAGTGGTATTCATTTGGTCGTCAAGAACAAGTCTGGCTTCCAGTCATCTCTGGACTTCTCCCCATGACACACACACACTCAGGTCTGTGTGTTCCCATGACACAAACACACACACACACACACTCAGGTCTGTGTGTTCCCATGACACAAACACACACACTCAGGTCTGTGTGTTCCCATGACACAAACACACACACTCAGGTCTGTGTGTTCCCATGACACAAACACACACACTCAGGTCTGTGTGTTCCCATGACACAAACACACACACTCAGGTCTGTGTGTTCCCATGACACAAACACACACACTCAGGTCTGTGTTCCCATGACACAAACACACACACACTCAGGTCTGTGTGTTCCCATGACACAAACACACACTCAGTCTGTGTTCCCATGACACAAACACACACACACTCAGGTCTGTGTTCCCATGACACACACACACTCGTCTGTTCCCATGACACAAACACACACTCAGGTCTGTGTGTTCCCATGACACAAACACACACACACTCAGGTCTGTGTTCCCATGACACACACACCACTCGTCTGTTCCCATGACACAAACACACACACTCAGGTCTGTGTTCCCATGACACCAAAACACACACTCAGGTCTGTGTGTTCCCATGACACAAACACACACACTCAGGTCTGTGTGTTCCCATCCTTCCTGAGCACACAATCAATTAGATATCATTATATCTGTAGAGTAGAGACAGTTGAACAGACAGGGGGAGACATAGGGGTGTGTGTGTGTGGGGTTCTGCGAGGGGATGGATGGATGGAGAGGAAGAGGAGGGACATAATCAGACCACTTCCTTGTTCCCCTCTGTGTGAACATGTGTCCGGTCTTCAGACATGGTTGTGGATGGTGTCTGTCTAACTGTGTACAGCCCTTCTCAGCATGGTTGCTGTTCTGCAAGCTGGACATGCCTGTGTTCTTCCTTCCACCAGAAACACATGCTGTCCTTGTTCTAGCGCATTGAAAATGTGTTCTGAAGCTCCTATTTAACTGTGGAAGCATGTCAATGTTTTAAGAAAAAACATTGATTTCATCATCTTGGCTCTCTTAGTCAGACTACTCGTCTGTGGAATAGTTTGTGTGTGTGTGAGAGTGTGTGAGAAGCAGAAAGTTGCCAGCATGTGCTGTTCTACCGTCCAGGACTAGTACATTTAAATACACACTCTCTTAGCCTGCCCCCTACTGTTACCCTGTCCCTGGCTCATACACACACACTCGCACTCTAACACACTCTGTTCTAAATACAACCCAGACACACACTATAAAAAGAGAAAAATACACATAAACATGTCTGTAGCTTAATTAGTTTTTAGTTTAAAAAAAATGACGATTGTTTTGCTCTTTTAAAGCTTCAAAGCAGTGTGGATGTTGACTTGTGGAAAAGGACTTTGTGGTTCCTACTGCCCCCGGTGGCTCAGTGTGGTACTGTGCCCTTTGTTCTTCACACTTTAAAATAGTTTTGCGGGAAATTATATTAGCTGCAGAACTTTTGCTCTCCAACTCTGCATCTTTCTATTTTTAGTTAAAGGCATGTTGCTTATCGAGTTGCCAGTTCCCATCTCTCTCTGCTTGAGAATGAATTGAAGTTCAAACATGTTTTAATTCATAACTATTTGGGTGTCCTGTCAGTAAATGAAGAGCTCTGTTTCAGTTTAGGAAGTGTTGGGTAAATGTGTTGTTATGACTGGAAACATAGGATTAGTTGCCTCAGCTTCTCAACTGCACACATTTCCCCAATAATTTGTTTCTGCAGTTCTCCACATGGCCAGTTGGGGTCTCTATTTCCCCTACCCCTCCTCCCTGCTTTCAGAGTAAAGTGTGTCAGTGCTTCTCATTAATTGCTCTACTGAACGCATTCTCGTGGATTTGTAGAGGAAAACACTAAGCAATCGACAGTTTATGGGAGATATGTTACCACTTGAGTTAAACCCTCTCTCTTCCTCTCCCTTTCCTCCCTCCCTCCTTCCACCTTCAGGGGCTGGTGTGTTGTGAGTGTGCTGGTTTTCTGCAGTGTTGAGTACATTTGTTCCAGAACTCCTGCCATCCTGCCCAGCTGACCTCCACCCTAATCCTGTGGACGGCACACCCACACACACACCCCCACACACACACACACCCTACAGCAGTCAGGATGATCACCTCAGAGCTTCCTGTTCTGCAGTGAGTAGCTTTTTTATTTTCTCTTATAAAGTGTGTGTACATTTGTGTTGGGTCTTGTGGATGTGAAAATGTGTGTGTGTCTCTCTCTCTCTGCCTGTCTGTCTGCTCCTCTGTCCCTCTCTCTGTCTCTCTCAGGGACTCGTCTAACGAGTCAGGAGCTACAGACGCTGTCAGTCTCAGTATGAGTGTGAGTGAGATAGAGGACCCCGCAGAGGCCAAGGGCAAGAAGAGGAGAGGAAGGCCGGTCAAACCTGCGGTAAGATCGCCGCCGCTTCTCTATCTACATTTAGTCATTTAGCAGAAGTTCTTATCCAGAGCGACTTACAGTAAGTACAGGGACATTCCCTGTGGCCTTTCCCAAGGACACAACATCATTTTGCACGGCCGGGAATCGAACCAACAACCTTCTGATTACTAGCCCGATTCCTTAACCGCTCAGCCACCTGACACACACTAGCTAGCTGGCTGCTTCTCTTTCTGGCTGGCTGGCTGACTGGCATGCTAACTAGCTAGCTAGCTGCTGACCTATCTACATAAGTCTGTCTATGTCTTTCTATCTGTTTTTGTCTCCATATTTCTCTGTCTCAGAGTCTGTTTCTTTGTCTGTATTATTCTGGGTCTGTCTTTCTTGCAAGCCTGATTTTAGTCTCCTTTGGCCGAGATGTAGAAGTGGCACTACCATTGGTTCCTTTCTAGGTGTTTTGACCTCCATGTCCCCCCCCCTTTTCTCCCCCCTCCAGACGGCCAATAAGAAGCCCCGTAAATCCCCGTCGGAAAAAGGTGTGGGCGGGGCGAGAGGGCGGAAGGCCAATGGCGTGGCCCAGCATAATGGAGAAGGCGGAGACCCTGTCACACTGTTCGAGGTCGTCAAGCTGGGGAAGAGCGCCATGCAGGTACGTTGTGGTGAGAGGGGTGGTGTGTAGGGGTAGGGTTAGAGGTAGGAGGAGTGGGATGAGGGGTATTAGTAGTGGGATGAGGGGTATTAGTAGTGGGATGAGGGGTATTAGTAGTGGGATGTAGGTCGTTTAGTGAGAGGTAGGAACATATTTGTGAGAGAAGCGCACCACACCTGTATGTACTTCTGTAGTAGCTTTAAAAGCCAAGACTGTAAGTTAGTAACATTGGTGTATGTGTGTGTGTGCCTCTACCTAGTCTGTGGTGGACGACTGGATAGAGTCATACAAGCAGGACAGAGACATCGCTCTTCTGGACCTAATCAACTTCTTCATCCAGTGCTCTGGGTGCAAAGGTACGCATGATGATCCTGCTGTGCTGTGCTCCATCTGTTCTCATCGTGTGCGTGTTCCCTCTGACCTTTCCTTGGTTCTCCCACCAGGAACCGTGAGGATCGAGATGTTCCGCAACATGCAGAACGCTGAGATCATCCGCAAGATGACGGAGGAATTCGATGAGGTAGATGGGATGGATGGATAAGCAAATGAATGTGAGGAGGGAGGGAGGGGATGGATGTGGAAGTCTGACCCGGTCATCCTGTGCTGCCTGCTCCAGGACAGCGGTGACTACCCCCTCACCATGCCTGGGCCCCTGTGGAAGAAGTTCAGGTACAACTTCTGCGAGTTCATCGGCGTGCTCATCCGCCAGTGTCAGTACAGCATCATCTACGACGAGTACATGATGGACACGGTCATCTCCCTGCTCACTGGACTCTCAGACTCGCAGGTCCGAGCCTTCAGACACACCAGCACGCTCGCAGGTGAGGACGAGGAGGGGAGAGAGAAAGGCGCTGAGAGCAATGTTGTACAGGAATATCCCGTATCATGTATTTATCATTTGCTACCGGAATTTGGGGGGTCGTTTGTCTCCAAAAACACTCTCCTGCACATGAAGTATCGGAAATCTTGACACACGGGCACCCCACTCCTCGAGAACAGCCGCGACTGAGCAACACAAAAAAGAGAAGAAGATAGAAACAGATCACAAAGGAGCAAAGAAGTCTCAAAACGCTATATCATCCACACCCAAAGCTCATAACAAAACCGCAAAACCCTATCCTCTCTCCACACAAAACATCTCACGCCCTTCTCACACACCTATCTCTCTATCACCACACCCTCTCCCCTCTCCTCCTCTCTCCCTGCCCTCTCTTCCCAGCCATGAAGCTGATGACGGCGTTGGTAAACGTGGCGTTGAACCTGAGCATCCACCAGGACAACACCCAGAGGCAGTACGAGGCGGAGAGGAGAGGAACAAGATGGCTGGCAAACGGGCCAATGACAGCTGGAACTGCTGCTACAAAAGAGGAAGGAGGTATGCTGTTGGTTTAGCTAGCCTTCAGGAAGGACAGGGATCTTGACGGTTTAGTGACGCCCTCTGTGATTGGTCCGTCCTGTGTTGGTGTCTGCCAGGGGTTGTTTAGTAAGATCCTTTGTGATTGGCCCCTGCAGCTCCAGGAGAACCAGGATGAGATAGAGAACATGATGAACTCCATCTTCAAGGGAATATTTGTCCACCGCTACAGGTAAAACTCACACACTGAAGAAGATGATGGTGGCAGGGATGATGATGATCGTGATGATGCGGGGGGGATCATGATGATGATAATAATAGCAATGATGGTGATGGTTGTTCTCAGAGATGCGATAGCGGAGATCCGGGCCATCTGTATTGAGGAGATCGGAGTCTGGATGAAGATGTACAGCGATGCCTTTCTCAACGACAGCTACCTGAAATATGTGGGCTGGGACACTACATGATAGAGTAGGCGCGCGCTCACACACACTCCCTAGACAACGTCTTTTCCAGAAACCAATATTGTCTCACTGTCCATCGTCTCCCCAGCAAGGCGAGGTGCGTCTCAAGTGTCTGAAGGCGCTGCAGAACTTGTACACCAACAGAGAGCTGTTCCCCAAGCTGGAGCTGTTCACCAACCGCTTCAAGGACCGCATCGTGTCCATGACCCTGGACAAGGAATACGATGTGGCTGTGGAGGCTATCCGCCTGGTCACCCTCATCCTACAGTAAGTACCACAATAACAGTCCACAATGGAACAGTCTAGAAAGGAAGGGACTGTGAGAGCAAACAAAAGTACCTGCTTGTGTTTTGTCCTGGTGTGGCGTTAGTGTCCCACCTGCCTTTTGTCCGGGTCTGTGCTGAGAGGAACGTTTTCTGATTGGCTGTTTCAGGGGCAGCGAGGATGCGCTGTCCAATGAGGACTGCGAGAAGGTGTACCACTTGGTTTACTCTGCCCACCGTCCGGTTGCCGTTGCGGCGGGGGAGTTTCTTCACAGGAAGTGAGTCTTGTTTCAGAGGATGAGCTGGGTGTTTTAATGCCAATGTCAAGGGCAGAATATATGCTCTAAATAGTAGGTAAAAGATTTTTACAAGGAAAAATACTACCCTCCCAGAAACCAGCGAGGAGAGGAAAGAGAGAGAAAGAAAGGAGAAGGAAAAGAGAGAGAAAGAAAGAGAAAAGAGAAAGAAAAGAGAGGAGAGGAGGGGAAAAGAGAGAGAAAGAAAGGAGAAGGAAGAGAGGAAAAAAAAGAAAGAGAAAAGAGAAAGAAAAGAGAGGAGAGGAAAGAGAGAGAAGAGATAAAAGGAGAAGGAAGAGAAAGAAAGAAAAAGAGCGTAAAAGAATAACACTAAGATAGAAGCATGAGGGCATAAAGATCCCGACTATCAAATATCAGCTCTCAGAGTATCCATAGCCTCATGCCCCACTCCCTCTCACCTCTCCCTCTCTCCCCCTCTCTCCTCTTCCCCTCTCTCTCTCTCCCTCCCTTCTCCTTCCTCTGCCCCCCCTCTCACCTCTCCCTCCCTCCCCCAGACTGTTCAGCAGACATGACCCCCTGGCAGAGGAGGCCTTGGCTAAGAGGAGAGGGAGGAGCAGTCCAAACGGAAACCTCATCCGCATGTTGGTGCTCTTCTTCCTGGAGAGCGAGGTGACACACACACCCTCGGTTACACACACACATACACACACACACTCTTGGTTACTTTCACACACCCTCGGTTACACACACACACATTCTTGGTTAAACACATACATGCTCTCACACGTTCAGTTAAAAACGCACACACACCATCAGTTACACATTTACAGACTTGCTTACACACACACACACGGTTGCACATACACACAAACACACACACTGGCTCTGACATACACACACTTGCATATATTCACACACAGACAAAATGTAAAGTCCCACGCTAAGGGCTGTGTGTGTGTGTGTGTGTGTGTGTGTGTGTGTGTGTGTGTGTGTGCAGCTCCACGAACACGCGGCCTACCTAGTGGACTCCCTGTGGGAGAGCTCCCAGGAGCTGCTGAAGGACTGGGAGTGTATGACCGAACTGCTGCTGGAGGAGGCTGTACAGGGGGAGGAGGGTGAGACACACACACACGCAGGCACACACACACACAGGCACATACACACACACACAGGCACATACACACACTTTTCACGCTCACTAAATGATCTCCTCACATGCATCTGTCCACACACACACACACACACAAGGGTTTCCCGCCACACTTTTCGGTTAAGACGGCCGCCTCAGTCACACGCCTGCCGCCTTAACTACGTCGTCAAAAAAGATGATGGCGATATCCGCCGTTGCCCTTTCCCCCCCCCGTCAAACCCCACCCTACCACCTTAACCTTATCCATTCTGATTCTGATTCTTCTGAACTAACACCGTTTCTGCGGGAAACCCTGCACATGGTTGTGTTAGCTCCTTTGACAGGAAGGCTGTTTTGGCCATCATTGAGTGTGTCGTGCAGATCTAACGGTTTTAGTTCTATTTTGCTGCATTTACGACAACATGCTCTATTTTCCCGTCACTATGGATATGTGGCCTCGTGGTGGATGGATGGATGCTAATGCACGGTGTGATGTCTCCAGTGTTATCAGACAGACAGGAGAGCGCTCTTATAGAGCTGATGGTGTGTACCATACGACAGGCCGCAGAAGCACATCCCCCAGTAGGCAGGGGTACCGGCAAACGGGTAGGTAGACACACACATGCCTCACACACACACACACGCTTCACACACACGCCTCACACACGCACACACATGCTTCACACACACACACACACACACACACGCTTCACACACACGCCTCACACACACACACACACACGCCTCACACACACACACATGCCTCACACACAAACACACACACACGCTTCACACACACACACACACACACGCCTCACACACACACACGCCTCTCATACACACACCAAAAAATTCTCAACATCACACTTCTATACTGCCGCACAAATACTGAAGACAAAGAAATACACATCCAAGACAATCTTCACATTAATATCTTGTGTGCCTGAGACTTTTGCTCAGTACTGTACGTGCCATGCACCATAACCGCACACCTCACACACACACCTCACACACACACACATCCCCACCTGTCGGACACGCCTATCACCGTCACATATGGGAAGCGCTGGCCTGGTTGTAGAGGTGTGTGTGATGTGCTTGCGTGTGTCTGTGTCCCCAGGTCCTCACAGCGAAAGAGAGGAAGACACAGATAGACGACAAGAACAAACTGACAGAGCACTACATCATGGCCCTGCCCATGCTGCTGTCCAAGGTAACACACGCACACATGCACACACGCACACACACGCACACACGCACACACGCACACACACACACACACTTTTGGATCAGGGCTCACGCTAGCCGGTATCACATGTGGCTGTCCCGCAGATGAAGATATTAACGATTTAAAATAAGTAAATGTATGAATTGCATATTAAATAGCCTGATATTGTGTGACCTATAAAATATGCTGCCATGGCAACTTAAATCTAACATTGCTTTTCCTCCACTGTTAACGCCAGGGAGTGTTTGGGCGTGTGGCTGAGTGGGCTTGGAATGCAAAGACACTTTTACTGAAGGCTAGATGTCTTTATTGCCTTCGGCAAGGGCACAATCTTTGTTCTCTCACATATATAATTATTCTTTCTTTTCCCACCCCTAAGCATCCGTCAATATTTAGACTACATTGAAAACGTTGGTGTCAAAAGTTTCGTCTTGGTAGTGATTGAGTTGCTTGTATTTTTATTTATGTTCCGTTGCATGGTTTAAGTTGAAATTACGTTTTTGTGGCGAAAAGTGAAGCTAACGCTGGCTAACTTGCTAGCCACAGTCACTAACGTCACGACAACACGCGTGACTACCTCTAGCGGAACATTAGTTTAGCAGCTCGTTAACTTCTGGGAGATAGCTAGGCTAACTATAGCTTTACTGCAAGGCAGCTGCGGAAACGCCACAAGCAAATAGGCCAGGGTGATAACTATTTACTCATTTTACTTTGTGATATGAAACACAATTGTGAGGTGTACAATATAAGCTGATATAAGTCTACTTTTTCACTGAAGCATTAGCATCATGACATAAGCCTCTGTTGCCCGGGCAACACATACCATAGCGGCCTATGATGCATCTGTTTTCAATCGTTAAAATAAACATTCCTCACACATACATTTTCATTGTAGGATTTATTATGACATTAGATTACAAGTAAACGATTTGTTGGTCAAATTATCATTACCTGTGGTTTCAAACCAGTGTATCTCACTGCAACGCTGTAGCCTACGCGAGACACACTATTAGCTAACAAGAACATCTCCACAGCTGTTTAGGAAGTCAAGGCGACAGAACATGGTTCCTTATTAATGAATGAATGCAATATGAGTAGGCTAAATGCCTGAAAATACCACGAGAAGGGAAAAACTTAAAAGGATGTTTAAGTCATAGAGATTAGCTCAAGCAAGCACACCTTACAATTCCCCCAGAAATTGTACCCTCTCTAGTTTAATTAACAATAACAAGGATATCAGTTTTATTTTTGTTGTTCTTATTTTCAGTTTGCAAAGTTTTGTCAACGTTTTGTGAAGTGTAAATTTGAGCTGTTGCTTGAACTCAAATAAATGTGTTGGATCATAGCCAAATTATTACCGGCCATATTAGCCGTCAAAAAAAATTATTTGGTAAACTGGTGTGGATATATTATCTCTCTTAAGCTACGATGTCTCATGAAGCCGTGGTATTGGTTGATTTTGACATTGTGTGTTTGTGTGTACAGTACCAGGCTGACTCTGAGAAGGTGGCCAACCTGCTGCAGATCCCCCAGTTTTTTGACCTCGACGTCTACAGCGCCGGAAGGATGGAGAAGGTAGGATTGTGTGTGTGTGTGAGAGAGAGAGGGAGAGCAAGGAAGGGAGCAGTGTGTGTGTGTGAGAGAGAGAGGGAGAGCAAGGAAGGGAGCAGTGATGAGAGAGAGAGAGAGAGAGAGCAAGGAAGGAGAGAGTGGTGTGAGAGAGAGAGAGGGAGAGCAAGGAAGGGAACAGTGTGTGTGTGAGAGAGAGGGAGAGAGCTGACAGAAGGCCGCAACTTGGATGTTGTACCTCAAGGTACCTAACCCGCTTCGAGATGGTGACTGAAAGGCGATTGTTTCTCTACCCCTCCACCCCTGCTGTCTCTTTCCTGCCGCCCCAGCACCTGGACGCGCTGCTGAAGCAGATCCGGCTGGTGGTGGAGAAGCACATTGAGATGGACGTGCTGGAGGCGTGCAGTAAGACCTACAGCATCCTGTGCTCGGAGGAGTACACCATCATGAACCGCGTGGACATCGCCCGCTCACAGCTCATCGACGAGATGACCGACCGCTTCACACACTCCGTGGAAGACCTGCTGCAGGAGGTAGACAGTTGGGGGAGTGTGTGGGCGTGGGCATGTGTGTGGGTGTGCGTGGTTGTGTCTGTCTACTTTGGTGTGTGCATTTATAGTCTGGTGTGTGTTGCAGGGTGAGGAAGCAGATGAAGATGACATCTACAACGTTCTCTCAACCCTCAAGAGACTCACAGCCTTCCACAAGTAAGTCACCCTTCTCCTTGTGCCTTCCATTATAATAATCGTGATCATAAAATTGTAATGCTACAGTACAGTAAAAAGTTAAAGTTACAATCATAAAACATAATGTACAATAATAAGAAGCACATTTAAGAACAAGATATTTAACCATATAGTGCATAAAACAAATATTTGTAATAAATGTTGTGTGTGTGTGTGTGTGTGCCCACAGCGCCCACGACCTGACGCGGTGGGACCTGTTTGGGCACTGCTACCGGCTGCTGAAGGCGGGGATCGAGCAGGGCTCCATGCCGGAGCAGATCGCCACCCAGGCCCTGCAGTGCTCCCACTACTCCATCCTCTGGCAGCTGGTCAAGATCACCGAGGGAGCACCCTCCAAGGTGCTGGCCCAGCCCCGGCCACCTGCCCACACAGACACACACACACACACACATCTGCTGAAGCTACGCTGGTTGACGGTTTTTGTGTGTGTGTGTGTGTGTGTGTGTGCAGGATGACCTGGTGGCTCTCAGGAGAGTGGTGAAGTCCTTCCTGGCCGTGTGTCAGCAGTGTCTGTCCAACGTCAACACTCCAGTCAAGGAGCAGGTACAGCACACTGGCTGTAGCCAGGGGAGGAGGAGGAAGGGGGAGACGGGGAGGGGAGGAGGAAGAAGGGGGAGACGGGGAGGGGAGGAGGAAGAGGGGGGGGACGGGGAGGGGAGGAGGGGAGAGGGGAGGAGAGGAGGAGGAAGGGGGAGACGGGGAGGGGAGGAGGAGGAAGAGGGAGACGGGGAGGAGGAGGAAGGGGGAGACGGGGGAGGGGAGGAGGAGGAAGAGGGGAGACGGGGAGGAGGAGGAGGAAGGGGGAGACGGGGAGGAGGAGGAAGGGGGAGACGGGGAGGAGGAGGAAGGGGGAGACGGGGAAGGGGAGGAGGAGGAAGAGGGGAGACGGGGAGGGGAGGAGGAGGAAGAAGGGGGAGACGGGGAGGGGAGGAGGAGGAAGGGGGGGAGACGGGGGAGGGGAGGAGGAGGAAGAGAAGTGATGGCGGTACTTGCATGAGGAGGATGGTTATGATGGTGGTTAGGGTCTTGGTCCGTTTAAGAGATGGATAAACATGACAAACTGAGGTTGGAGAACTTCAAACAGTGAAGAACTGTGTGTGTGCTCCCGCCAGGCATTCATGCTGCTGTGTGACCTGCTGATGATCTTCAGCCACCAGCTGGTGTCGGGGAGCAGGGAGGGGCTGCAGCCCCTGGTGTTCAACCCTGACGCCCCCCTCCAGAAGGAGCTGCTGTCCTTTGTGCTGGACCACGTCTTCGTAGACCAGGACGATGACAGCCAGAGCATGGGTCCGCCACGCGCTCGTGCACACACTCCATACACGCTCGCACACACACCGCAAGCGCTCACACACACACACGCTCGTATACACACGCTCATACACACACATGCTTGTATACGCATGGATCGTCTGGGATCTGATGGGACCTAATGTTTTATTGTTCTCTTCCTGCGTCTCTCCCTCTATCTTACTCCCTCCCATGTCTCTCCCTCTATCTCTCCCTCTATCTCTCCCTCCATGTCTCCCACTGTCTCTCCCTCTCTGTCTCCCCTTGTGTGTCTGTCTGAACAGAGGGAGATGAGGAGGACGAGGCCAATAAGATTGAAGCGCTCCATAAGAGGAGGAACCTGCTGGCAGCCTTCAGCAAGCTCATCATCTACGACATCGTGGACATGCCCGCTGCGGCAGACATCTTCAAACACTACATGAAGGTCTGTCTGCATGATGGGGCTTCATCCTTAGAAAGTCGTCTCACTGGTCTCACTCTCCTCGGGTCTATCTTTCTTTCCTTTTAGTCTCTCTTCTCTGGTCTCTCCCCACTGGTCTCTCTTCTCTGGTCTCTCCTATGGTTGCTCTCTCTCTCATTTGGCCTTTTCTCTGGTCTCTGTCTTTTAGTCTCTCTTTGTTCTCTCCCCACTGGTCTCTCTTCTCTGGTCTCCTATGGTTGCTCTCTCTCTCATTTGGCCTTTCTCCTCTGGTCTCTGTCTTTTAGTCTCTCTTCTATGGTTTCTCTTTCCTTTGGTCTCTATCTCGTGGTCTTGCTTCGGTCTCACTCCTATGGTCTCACTCCCCACTGGTCTTTCTTCTCTGGTCTCTCCGTTGGCCCCTCTATCTCCTATAATAACATCCTTCCCTGTCTCTCTGTAGTACTATAACGACTATGGAGATATCATCAAGGAGACCTTAAGTAAGACCAGACAGACAGACAAGATCCTGTGTGCCAAGACCCTCATCCTCAGTCTGCAGCAGGTGGGCTTCTCTCTCTCACACACACACACACACACAGACACACCACACACACACACACAAAGCTGCATAGAGACTAACTGTGTGTGTGTGTCCCAGCTGTTTAATGAGCTGCTGCAGGACCAGGGGCCCAACCTGGACCGGACTTCATCCCACGTGAGCGGCATCAAGGAGCTGGCTCGGCGCTTCGCCCTCACCTTCGGCCTGGACCAGATCAAGACCCGCGAGGCTGTGGCTACCCTGCACAAGTACGGCCCCCAGGCACCCACCACCAGGCACCCACCACATCTCGGCTCCTCCGCGTCACAATAGGGTGCACGCGTTTGACGTCTCACCGTTACCTTTCTCTCTGTCTCCTGGTTTCTCTTCCTGTCTCCTTTCCCCTCCTTCCCTCCCTTCTCCTTCCCCGTCCTCCTTCCCCCCCTCCCTCCCCCACAGGGATGGGATCGAGTTTGCGTTTAAGTACCAGAACCCTCGAGGCGCTGAGTTCCCCCCTCCTAACCTGGCCTTCCTGGAGGTGCTCAGTGAGTTCTCCTCCAAGCTGCTGCGCCAGGACAAGAAGACTGTGTAAGCCCTCAGTCACTAGAGAGAGTGTGTGTGTGTGTGTGTTTGAGTCTGTGTCTCTGTGCCTGTGTGTCTCTGTCTGTCTGAGTGTGTGTTTGTCTGTGTGTGTGTATATATATGCTCGTGTGTGTGTGTGTGTGTGTGTGTGTGTGTAACATCTCCCCCCTCCTCCTCCTGTCAGCCACTCGTACCTGGAGAAGTTCATGTCGGAGTCCATGTCGGAGCGCAGGGAGGATGTGTGGCTGCCCCTCATCTCCTACCGGAACAGTCTGCTGACAGGGGGGGACGAGGACCGCCTGTCCGTCACCTCGGGGACCAGCAGCAAGACCAGCTCCATCCGCAGCAAGAAGGGACGGCCGCCGCCGCCGCTGCACAAGAAACGCATCGACGGTGAGCACATATATATATATATATATTACACACACATGAGCATATATACAGTAGTGTACAAACTCTTAGACACAATTACAATAAATAATCAAGTAAAAGCAGAAAATGCTTAAGAAATAATTATATGAAAAGACTAAACCCAAAAATATTTTACGATAACATTCATGTAAAAAATCTTGGCTGGCTAAGACTTCTACACAGTACTGTATACACACACACGGGCCCGTCACCGAGCCACATTGGTTACACTCACAACTTTAGTCCAAAAACCGCCCCCCCACCCGAGTGTGCTGATGAGCTACACGATGACTTCTGTGACACGCCTGTACATCGAGGGTGTGGGTGGAGGTTTGTTGGATATGAAAGGTGTCACAAAGACGGAAATCCGATTGTTCCTGGGATTTCTCTCGTTGTTTAAGATGGCCTTTTTGAACTTGGAAGAGAGAGAGAAAAAAAAGCCACAACATGAGCTGTGAACTGTGTGTGATTCCAGAGGAGAGTGTGGAGGGCTCGTGGATGATGCGTAACGACACCCTCCAGACACCGGGGGCGCTGCAGACGCCCCAGCTCACCTCCACCGTGCTCCGAGAGAACAGACCCACGGAACACATCCCCGACCCCGACTCGGAACCTGGCTCCGAGAACGACTACGTACACAAGTAAGAATGGAATCCACATACACAAGCCGTGTGTGCACATGTGTTTACACGTGTGTGTGTGAGTGAGAGAGAGTGTATGAGGTTAAATCCTGTGTTGCTGCAGTCCCCAGATGCAGATGTCTTGGCTGGGCCAGCAGAAGATGGAGGAGGTTGGCCGGAAAGACCGGTCCAACATCAACTACATGAAGGCACGCAGCAATCAGGGCGTCAGGCAGACTGTGTAAGTGGGTGTGGATGTGAGAGAGAGACCAGACAAATGACTTGAAAACTGAAAGAGAGCAGAAAAGGACCCCAGATAGTGAGATCGAGAGAGACCGAGAGAGACAGACGGAGACAGACAGAGACAGACGGAGAGAGAGAGACAGAGAGAGAGACAGAGAGAGAGACAGAGAGAGAGACAGAGACAGAGACAGACAGAAAGACAGAGACAGACAGAAAGACAGAGACACAGACAGAGAGAGTCACTGCTTGGTCTGATGTCTCTGTGTGTCTGTGTTAGACGTGGGCTAATGGAGGATGACGCAGAGCCTATCTTCGAGGATGTGATGATGTCATCGCGAGGTCAGCTGGAAGACATGAATGAGGAGTTCGAGGACACTATGGTCATTGATCTGGTGAGTGGCATCACTTCTTGTTGCATGTATTCTCTATTGCCTTGTAGGGGAGCAAGCATGAGTTACATACCGCTGTGCTAATTATCCTCGTCATTGTTTCCTCATTCGGTTTTTCAAGCCACCGTCAAGAAACAGACGTGAGAGGGCGGAATTAAGACCGGACTTCTTTGACTCAGCAGCGATGATTGAGGACGAGTCGGTAAGTTTGATGCGCACAACCTGACCGCCTTCATTCACCTGCTATGTTAGCATATCACCATAGCTAAAGTTAGCTCTGCTCTGTTAGCATAGTACACACTGTCCATTAAACTAGCTGAAGTTAGCTCTGCTCTGTTAGCATAGCACACACTGTCCATTAAACTAGCTGAAGTTAGCTCTGCTCTGTTAGCATAGCACACACTGTCCATTAAACTAGCTGAGGTTTGCTGTGCTCTGTTGTTCCAGGGATTCACCATGCCCATGTTCTGATCTGGGAGACACAGCCTTCCTGAGGAACAAGATGACCGGAATCACCTGTCAATCATACTGTCAAAAACAAAACAAAAACCCCTTCTCTCTCTCTTGGTTGGACACCTGGTGGGTTTGAAGTGGATCAGGGATCTGTTGGGATCCACCTCGTGGACGTCAGGGATCCGGTCTCTACAGAGCAGCCAGAGGATCACTCCCAACCCTCAGAATGTCATAACAGGTCATAGTGAATATTGTCCCTATAGGAAGTCTCACTCACCCTGCTGCTAACCTTAGCACAGTTAGCGTTAGCTCTGGTAGCCTTGTGGCTAATCGGTCTCTGGGCTGACGCTATGGGACTTGAGGCCCGGTGCGTCCGCCTGGCTGGTACCCCGTCACACAGACGTGAGGTTGTTTTGGTTCCACTACCCCAGTGCTAACACCCTGTACAGTCCCTGTCAGTGTGGCACCTGTTGGTTTCATTTAACCTGAAGAGAATCTAGATATTAACTGTTCTAAATCTCTACTCTTTTATTTAGCCACTCACTCTTCTCCCCCCCCACCCCCCCCCATCGTTTTCCTTGTCTGTGATGATTGTGTACTGTATCGATGGTTACACACATGCACACACACAAACAGCTGTGAATGGTTGACGAAGGACTTTGGATAAGTGGAGAAATGTGTATGTTTTTGTGTTGTGGGTGTGGGCCTGAGAGAGGAGAGTGTTGTGGTTTGATAGCTGTTTGACAGACAGCCTTTGTGTCCCTCATCCCCCTCCCCCTTACCGCCATCTCAGACTCCTCCCACATCCAAGCTCAAGACACTTGCCACAGAATCACGGCTTTTTAAACATAAAAGGAGTAAAAAAATCAAACAAAAAAGTATTTTGAATTCTGTAGCTTTAGTACAAAGTTTTAAATCAAGTGACTTTTGTTTTGTTTTTTTGTCTGATGTTTGTACAGCTCTTTCTGAATATATATCTTGTTCGTTGCCAAATTGTGGCCTACATGCTTATATCTTGTCCCAACAACTTATATCTGATTGGTTGAATCCAAGGTGTGGCTATGAAGGTTAGCGGGTTTATCGTACAAGTCTAGTTGTGGAATTTTTATGGCTGCGCCTTAGTGTAACTAGGAGCTGATTAGTCCACCGCCTTTGGCTCCATGGGATAGACCAATCATGTCGATCTAATGGTTGTTTTTATCATGGATACCTGTCAGCCCTGTGCTCCTAATGGTAGGTTTGGCTGTCCTGTAAATATCAAAGACGACTGTCTCTTTTATTGTAGTGTCAACGACATCACTTGCCCTTAAATGCTTTTTTTCTGTGAACTTAATGAAATTCTTTTTAAGAAAATAAAATCAGTAATCAATTTATGGATTGTTTTAGTGCTTTGCTGCGGGGGATACAACTGTCAGTGTTCATCAGAGAGTTGTGTGAGAGAGCCAAGCAGATGTCACTCAAAAAAGGTTTTCATATCAAACTAGTCATTCGAAGATACAGCAGGAATTAGTTTGAAGTAACACTGATCTTCACAGATGGGGGCATCCAAGAGTTCAGTTTACAAATGAGCAGATCAGGACTTGCATAAGGTGCACTGAGAGAAGGCACAGCACTCTGACTATGGACCTTCTGAACAACACATGCCAGAAAAGGTCCCACATGATTTGGAAGAACCGTCAACCATTTAAAACAGTATGCTCAGTATGGCTATTTCAGGTTCACTGCATCCATTCTGTGGGTGTATTCTAGACAGGGGCACACAGGTGTGAGTGTTTTACAGAGGAATGTTTGCATGTTTTTTCCAGGGGTTGGTTTGCTTCTTGCTGGACAAAACCTCCAGATCTCTACAGATCCTCTTACGAGTGGTCGACGGCTCAATGATGTCATCAACAAACCCTGCAAGACAATCACAGAGTCACTAAAAGGAACGTGTCATTTGTGTGTGTGTGTAGATGTCATGTTAGGGGTGTTTGTGTATGGATGTCATGGTCCTGCATGTGTTCACACACCTCTGACTGCAGCAGGGAAGGGGTTGGCAAACTTCTCCACGTATTCAGCCTCGGCCTCTGCCTGGTTCTCCTTCCCTCTGAAGATGATCTGCACTGCACCCTGGGAATATGACCAAGACAAGGTCATGGTAACATCTGCCACCAAGACTGGAGTATGTACAGTAGGGCAGTGGTCTTCAACCCTGGTCCTCAGGGCTAGCTATGAAGCTCTGTAGAAGCCAGATAATGACCCATTCTTCTGAATCAGGTGTGTTGGAGCAGGAAAGCATCTAAAACATGCCGGACAGTGGGGCCTTGAGGACGAAGGTTGAAGACCACTGGTATAGGGGATCGAGGCTTGATTTGCCCAGCGACTGGAGTATCTGCGTGTGTCGTGTTTGAGAGAGGGGATAGATGTGTTTACCTTGGCTCCCATGACCGCCACCTCTGCTGAGGGCCAGGCATAGTTCAGGTCCCCTCTCAGGTGCTTGGAGCTCATCACGTCATACGCACCTCCGTAGGCCTGGAACAACATAGCACAGTCTTAGCCACCGCTGCCACACACACACACACAAGTAGAGGCATGCGACTTCACACACACAGACAGAGCTCCCTAGCAGAATGATCAGACTCCCCACACACACACACACACACTGTATCTGGACAGTGTGATGCGACTACACACACACACCTTCCTGGTGATGATGGTGATCTTGGGCACGGTGGCCTCAGCAAAGGCGTAGAGAAGCTTGGCCCCGTGTCTGATGATGCCCCCGTATTCCTGGGCAGTGCCAGGCAGGAACCCGGGCACGTCCACGAAGGTGATGATGGGGATGTTGAACGCATCACAGAAGCGGACAAAGCGAGCCCCTTTAACTGACGAGTTGATGTCCAGACATCCTGAACGGTGACAGAGGAAATGCTTTTGGTTGTTTGACAGAAAACGGAAAATAAACTTACAAAGTTCAAAGTAAAAAATAATAGGAATTTGATGTATCTTTTACTTGAATATTATCTTTATATGATCATGTTTTCCTTCTGTATTTTTATAAAAGGGCCATGTTGAGAACCTTGTTGTTTAGTCTTTTCACTTCAGTGTATTTTTTGCCCAAGACTTCTGCACAGGACTGTACATGTATGAAATAACCTAAACTTGATCTTATTTTCCTTTCACCATCCCACTCCCTCTGCTAACCTGATGCCACTTTAGGCTGGTTTCCCACAATGCCCACTGTCCGTCCATTCATGCGGGCGAAGCCCACCACAATGTTCTTGGCGTAGCTCGGCATGATCTCAAAGAAGTCCTGCTCGTCCACAACCTAGGAGAAATCCCACACGGGTTGTTCTTAGTGTGTCACTGTCACAGTCAGGACTAGGTAGTTCTCATTATTTCATGTCTAACAAATCGGCTGAGTGGGTGCATCTGTACCCCATGGATGATGTCCAGCATGTCATAGGCTTTCGTCGTTTCCAGAGGAACAATGGTGTCCAGTCCAGGAACCAGACGGTTGCTAGAGAGGAAGAAGATGAGCTTATCATAGGTAAAGGGGATATCTGATTGGCTGATCTGTCTTAAAGGCAGTTTGTTGGTAATGTTGTTGAGAAGCACTGTTTGTCATATTGGCTGAACTTCACATCCTGATGGCAACCAATACATCTAAAGGGTTAATTAAATCAATCTGATATCTGTGAGTTGAAGGACTGTAATAAACACAACCAATAATTAAGGTTGGACCGGCACTAATGATTGGACGGGCTACTTGTCTGTCTACCTACCTCCTGGCAGTAGTCAGGCAGGTTCATGTGTTTTGGGGGAGTGGCTTTGAAGGCAGGGTATTTTGGTTGGAATCCTTTCGAACTCAAGCTAAAATTGCAAGGTTCGCAAAACGTATCTACCCTGCTTTTAAGAAAACCATGTGATGAAATACCTGGGGTCGTGGCACTCAGTCACAGGGGGCAGGTCTTTGTTACTGAGAGGCAGGAAGTTAAAGAAATCTCGGAGATTGAGCAGAGCATCGATGTCATTCTCAAAGGCACGGTGGGCCACACCTGCAAGAGACATGGAGATGCACGCATGTCACACACCTCTTTCGCGTGCGTGTGTGTAGACGCTTGTGTAGCCTAGTGTGTGTTGGAGAGAGGCACTGACCAGACACAGCAGTGTGAGTCTTGGCTCCTCCCAGCTCCTCCTGAGTCACGTCCTCATTGGTGACGGACTTGACCACATCTGGTCCTGTGATGAACAGGTACGAGGTGTCCTACACACACACACACGAGCGAGCATTAGTGTTATTCTCTCACTCATTTCACCCAGCATGTTCCCTTGTCACCCAGCATGTCCCCTTGTCACCCAGCATGTCCCCTTGTCACCCAGCATGTTCCCTTGTCACCCAGCATGTTCCCTTGTCACCCAGCATGTCCCCTTGTCACCCAGCATGTTCCCTTGTCACCCAGCATGTTCCCTTGTCACCCAGCATGTTCCCTTGTCACCCAGCATGTCCCCTTGTCACCCAGCATGTCCCCTTGTCACCCAGCATGTCCCCTTGTCACCCAGCATGTCCCCTTGTCACCCAGCATGTCCCCTTGTCGCCCAGCATGTTCCCTTGTCGCCCAGCATGTTCCCTTGTCACCCAGCATGTTCCCTTGTCACCCAGCATGTCCCCTTGTCACCCAGCATGTCCCCTTGTCACCCAGCATGTCCCCTTGTCACCCAGCATGTTCCCTTGTCACCCAGCATGTCCCCTTGTCACCCAGCATGTTCCCTTGTCACCCAGCATGTCCCCTTGTCACCCAGCATGTTCCCTTGTCACCCAGCATGTTCCCTTGTCACCCAGCATGTTCCCTTGTCACCCAGCATGTCCCCTTGTCACCCAGCATGTTCCCTTGTCACCCAGCATGTTCCCTTGTCACCCAGCATGTTCCCTTGTCACCCAGCATGTCCCCTTGTCGCCCAGCATGTTCCCTTGTCACCCAGCATGTTCCCTTGTCACCCAGCATGTTCCCTGGTCCCAGGGAGGCCCCTTACCTTGACCATGAAGGTGAAGTCTGTCAGGGCAGGAGAGTAAACAGCCCCTCCGGCACAAGGACCCATTATCATGGAGATCTGGGGAACCACCCCTGACGCCATGACATTCCTCTGCATGAACAGAGACCGGGAGAGAGGGAGGAGGGGAGGAAGAGAAACCGACAAGACATTTCAGAACCACTTCAGGATATCCATGCATGTATGTTTACAAGACAGGCCTGTAACACAGAACAAACGACTGAATATATATGCTCTGTTTTGTTTTTTCCATGTGTGTCTTCATGCCTGTCTGCAAGACTGATTGTATTTGATGGTAATTCGTGTTTTCATGTACAGCACATTGGTCAATGGTAGTGGTTTTTAATCATGCTCTATAAATAATTGATTGATTTACTAGGAAGATATCAGCATATCCGGCCAGAGACTCCACCCCCTCCTGAATCCTGGCTCCACCAGAGTCATTCAGGCCGATGACTGGAGCGCCAACCATCATTGCCTGGTCCATGATCTACAAACACAAACCCAGTGATTACATGACATGGTATCATGACCATGTTAACCCGTGCCGATTTTACCAGCCTGGATATCCTACCTTACAGATCTTCTGGGCATGTGCACCAGACAAACTGCCCCCAAACACTGTGAAATCCTGGGAGAAAGGCAGACGCATTAAGCTATCAATCAACTAGGCTATTTTACCAGTGCTGTACATTAGGTTTGTTTCCGCAGTTACGTACCTGACTGAAAACGTACACCAGCCTTCCGTTGATTCTTCCCTGCCCCGTTACAACACTGTCACCAGCGAACTACAAGGATACGGGGCCAGATTAGCGATTCGTTTCTTTACAACTTGGTACAGAGACACAATGGGCGGGATGTGAATGTGTGGCAGATACCTTATTTCTGTCCTCCTCCATGCCGAAGTCGGAGCATCTGTGCTCCACAAACATGTCGTACTCTACAAAAGAGTCGGGGTCCAGGAGAAGATCGACTCTCTCACGAGCTGTCAGTTTGCCCTGAGAGGATTCAAGATTAGCTACTTAGCTGACTCGTTCAAGGAAATGGTACTGCCAAAAACAGTGGCTTACTTTGTGTATTCATTTGCACGTGTATTTATTTACCTTTTTGTGCTGGGCATCAATCCTCTTTTGACCTCCCCCGACCAGCGCCGCCCTTCGTTTCTGATCAATTCTTTCTTGAACGGAGAGGTGACTGATGGAATACCATCGGCAGTTCTGTTGGAGGCTTCTTCGAGCCACGGAAGCTGTGGCCATGCCATGCTTTACCTGTGTCAATCCCTTCACGGAGGCTTTAAATCCACTCAGAAGACCGCAGCTTTTCCGTGCAACTGCGAAGGCCGCCATTGCTGTGCTCCAGAGTGAGGATGGGCGTATCTACATATAACTGACACAAGTTTAAGCCAATGACTTGTATGTATTTTTAGCATATGACCAATCATCAAGAATGTAATTGTTGTGATGGTTGAACTCAACCCGTCGAGTTTCCAGCAGTGTGCTTTTGACCTAACTTGAATATTTGTAGTTAATTGTCTGAATGTCACAGCTGTAAAACTACACTTCCCTGACATCATATCCGTTTAGTTGGAAATCTCCGTGAATGGTCGTTTCGACCGACGCCCCCCCATACGCCCACAATTCATCCGAAAGAGCGCGATACGGGTAATAAGGTTATTGGTCAATTTAGGGAGCCGTTTCTTTTGGGAGTTTGGTATTTTAGAGTAAGTGTTAGAAGTACGCACAATTTGCTGCTTTTGATGTAGCTAGGCTAGGCTATTTGTCAGCGAATAACTCCGTTCATTCAGGAAAGCGTAACCAAGGTAACTAGCCAGTTAGCCTCGCGTGATTCGTCCAATATCTCGCGAGAGTCCTGGTAGGGGAGAAAAATAATGGTGGGCGATGATGTTTATGGATATCTAGCCTTGTAAAGTAGCCTATTTCAATTAGCCTAGCGATATCTCCCACCACGCAAATAATAGAACGTGTTTAGCGTTAACCCCACTCTAAAGTACTGAATAATAAGTTGTCCCAAGATACTCTTCTTATCTTTATTGTAGCTAGCTATTGAAGCTTGTTCGACTAATGTTACTTTTACGCTGTAGCGAGCTAGCGAGCCCTTGCTAACATTATGGAGTTAGCTTGCTAACGTTAGCTAGCTAGTGCTAATTTCCAGTGGGATTTGCTCAATCAAATGTAGGGCTAGTTCTGCTAGTTGGGTCGCAGATGTATGTGCACATAGATTCGAATAGCCTTTCACAACAGTGTGCTTAGGAGTTCTAGCTTGCGACACCTCCATGATTTTAAGTGGACCTAGTACTAACTGGCCAAACTGAAGACGAGACTAGCGTTTGTTTACATAAAGAAGAGCGCGCGTGGGATTCCCAGGCAGGTTTCACAGTCTACTAACTTTAGATAGGTGGAGATTGGTTGCGGTATCCGTATTGCTACGTGTATTTCTAGAAGAAGTCGACATGCATTGCCTCGGTCTTCACATTTGCTTAGACCAGTGTCAAAATGCGTGAGGAAACGGGATGTTCATCCACCTGCACTCGTCGTCGGAGTCGAGACAAAGAGAGGATTGTACACGCGCCTGTGGCTCCAATGTTACTAGAATTGAACATGCCTATTAGTTTGCTACTGTCCGATGTGGTTCTTCTGGCATCCAAATAGTTATCTATTTAGCATATGTAATAACAGATTGCAGTGTAATGAGCTTTGATAGCTTACTATCAAACCCGTGATGAACAGCATCCAGCCTGTGTAAAACGGCAGTTTAAATTGTGGCTAACTAGCTTGAGAAGCTGGGTGCTTTACAGTTGAACGGGTTGCTTTCTAGTTAACACATGTAGCTAACTAACCATCATTCACATACCGGGACGGTATTACATGATAATGCAAGCGCATTTTCAGCTGTATAAAGTAATGGAGAGAACAGCAGTCAATGGTGATGCCTCTTCTAGTCTAGCCAACTGGCTAGCTAGCTACATTTGCTTGATTTGATTCGGCAGTGACGGTAGCATGCATGCAGTTGCGTGCAAAAGCTATTGAGCCATCGCTCATTAACAAATTGGGCGATTGACGTTCCACGGGGACCAGATTTAGCCGAGACAGCACCTTGTCGGTGAAAGGGGGATCCCCTCTGTCTCGCAACGTCTGGATTTGTCGGTGTGTGTTTTCCCCGGGCCTGGCTGACACTTTGATTCCGATATGAACCCCGAGAATGCCACCGCTTTGTACGTGTCCGCCTGCCGGTCCGTGCTGCAGTGCGACCCGCGGCAGCACCAGACCTTCTCGGAGATGTACAAGCTGTTGCCTTTCTTCCGACAGTCCCTCTCCTGCCTGGTTTGCGGTGAGTAAACACTAACGTCAAGGTGCTTGAATGACATCGAAATGGTGTCGATGCTAGAATGTTGGCCAGTGTGTGTACTGTTGGTCTTAAACGGAATATATGTTGCATGCACATCCGACACAGTCATCTTTGACTTACAACTCGGAAGCTCCTTTCAGTTTATTATTCAGTCATGATGCAAATATATGCATTTTCATATTTTCTTTCCAGCGACCGTGTGCTTAAAACGAGCTAGTGCGCTGCTCATTAATAGTTGCTATAATAACGGTGCTGCTGACACGGTGTGTCAGATTCGCCACTGGGTCTCCTAGGCAACCGCGGCTCAGCCCCAGCGGCAGCTGGTCTCCAGTGTTGCTAAGCAAGTCTGTCTGGACTCACTGCCCTGCAATGAGCGGCCTACTCAAACAACACACACCCGTTTGTGGCCTCCAGGTGTCAAAATAAATATTCCAGACAGATTTATATTTGATAGTCTAGGGGTAGAGCCACCCAGGGCGTATTATAACACTTGAATCTATTTAGTGTTGTATGTCTGCAACCTTTTCTATTGTCAGTCCGCCTATAAAATTATATTTGAATTCATCTAGATGGTGATGGAAAAAATAATGTTGATTTTTGATGGATAGGTGGATAAATCTCACTTCTTATCTCTACCCCATACACACGCATACAGGAAGCCTGGTTCAGGACCCTATAGCCCCCACTAACTCTTCATGTCAGCACTACGTGTGCCGGGCCTGTAAGGGCCAGAAGATGCTTCTGAAGCCCTCCTGTAGCTGGTGTAAAGACTACTCCTGCTTCCAGGAGAACCGACAGCTGTCCCTGCTGGTTCACTGCTATAGGCAGCTGTGCCTGTACATCACCCACTCTCCGCTGCTCAAGCAAATCAACAGCCAGGTGGGCGGGTCTCCAGAGGTGATGACTCTGCTGGAGGAGGTGCTGGTCTCCAAGGAGGAGGAAAAGGAGGAGACGGAGGAGTCTAGCCCAGACACAGAAGAACTAAAGCCTTCTCCCGCTCTGACACCTATCGCTCCTCCCCCCGCCGACAACCCTCCGGAGCGATCTCATCCGACCTCCTCGAGCCTGAACTGGCCGCTGGGCTGCAACGGAGTGGGGTTGGAGGACCTGGAGCCGTCGTCACCAGAGCTGGAGGTGTGTGAGCCAGTGGAGGAGATGCTGCAGGCTCCAGGGCCGCTCTCCGAGCCGGGGTCTGGGTCCAGGGCTGGGTGCAAGGAGAGGGACTCTGGGCCTGGCTGTGGGGCACTGGAAGTGACCCCTGGACCCCTGGTTTCCACACGTGTGTGCTCTTTCGGGGAGGGGCGCTCTGCCAGGGTGGAGGACGGCGAGGTGTTGCTGCTCAGTGTCGAGGAGGTGTTACAGACTCTGGATCCCGGTCTCCCCCACTAGAGACTCCCTCGTTCAGAGTCCCATATACACACACACACAGCCCGACAGGACACACACTCCTTTGCACGCGCAGTCCGACCGGTCGCACACTCACACACACCACCCGTCCAACAGGACGTGCGCCCCCCCCGCGGCCCGCTCCTACCACTGCCCTCCAGCCCCCCCCTGGCGCGCCCCAACAGGAAACGCTCTCGTTCAGAGAGTGACCGTGAGAGAGTCCAGCCCCTGCCCATCTCCAGCATTCTGCAAGGGCCCCCCCCTCAGGCCCCCACCCAGCCCACCCCCTCACAGAGCCTCCCCGCCCACACGTACTCCGCCCTTTCCAACGGTGGGTCTCCTCCCAAGCCCGCTCGTCCGCCCCTGACCTCCAGCAAGGCTGGGAGGAAACACCCGGAGCAGGGCCCCAAGAGGCCCCATGCCAAGGCCCGAGCCGGAGGCCCCAAGGCCAAGGACAGGAGCCGGGATCACCGCCTGCTCTCTGGCTGCCTGCTGCCCCCCATCCCTGCCAAGCCCCTCTACAAGAAGCCCGCGGAGAAGAAGGGCTGCAAGTGTGGCAGGGCCACCCAGAACCCCTCGGTACTCACCTGCCGGGGCCAGCGCTGCCCCTGTTACTCCAACCGCAAGGTGAGCCAGTACCGAGAGAGACCAGCGGAGGGCGGCCCCACGGCACCAATCTGTATTGTTTCTGTGAGAAAAGGGGGGGGGGACATAAGTGTGAAAAGTTTGAGAAGCTTATGTGTTACCAGGGAAAAGGCTCTTTTTTAATCTCATGGTGTGTGTGTCTCCCCTTCCCTCCTCCAGGCGTGTCTGGACTGCATCTGTCGGGGCTGCCAGAACTCCTACATGGCCAACGGAGAGAAGAAGCTGGAGGCATTTGCCGTGCCGGAGAAGGCCCTGGAGCAGACTCGCCTCACGCTCGGCATCAACCTCACCAGCATCGCTGCCGCCGCTGCCCTGCGCAGCCCACCCGCCAACAGCGTCCATGGCAACAGCCTCCTCAATGTCACCACGGCGACAGGGACACCCGTGGCCGCTGCCTTTCTGTCGCCCAGCCCTCCCCGAGACCCCGCCTACCAGGACGCCCTGGACCTTGGCTTCCACTGCTGATTGGAGGACGGTTCGGACTCCTGATTGGTCGATGAGCTATTACGTTCGGTGCTGATTCACCGATGGTGGTTCCAGATGGGTGTCAGTCCCCTGGCTTCTCCTATAGGGAGTTGAGGCACCTATAGGCCTGAGCTGTCCTCTCTTGACTTCTCCTGTAATGTAGAATGTGTGTGAATGGAATTGTGTGAGCGCTACTGAACCGGTGGGTCATACAGCATGCTACCAGATCACACTCCACACACTTGGAGAAGCCGCCCTGCAGTGTTTGTGTGTCAGCCGTCCTCGGTGTGATGTATAGGGGGATGGGAGAGACCGGAGGGACCCTGGGATGGGCTTTCCACAGCTGTCTACCGACAAGATGAGGATGTCGTCTGTATGAGCAGTGAAGGAATCATCTAGGTGTTCAGGAAGACAGATTGTGACATAACTGTCGGGTGCATTCTTGCAGGTACTCGAAGACAACGCATGATGCCGGCAAAAGGGGGCAGGACCTAAGCACTTACTGATTAATTGGCCAAATAACAACGGAGCCCCTAGTTACTATAGTAACAGCACCACTCTACCCTTATAAGTACCATTTCAACCGGTATTAAATCAGATACTCACACGCACCCCTACCCCACCTCACAGAGACATAGATAGTATTGTTTACATTGTCACTCATTGACATAAAGATAGGACCTAGGTGTGTGAGTGTGGAGGCAGGAGGGAGAGTCAGGTAGATAATGAATTCATAGACCGAATGGTTGTTTTTGTCCCGACAGAGCACTCTCTCTCTCTCTCTGTGTCCAGTCTTTGCTGTTGTAGTGTTCTGACTGACCCGTGACAAAACTAGAGACTATTTTTGATATTGCGTGTCGGGGTCTCGTTGGAGAGACTAGCACCGTGTGAAGATTTCTGTGTTTCCTGTTCAAACACCTTGAAGCCCTCATATACCTCCGAGGGCATGTCGGTGTTTGTGTTCCTCTGTCTGTCTGTCTGTCTGTGTCTGTCTGTGTCTGTCTGTGTCTGTCTGTCACTCCTGTGACCAAAAAGAAGGGAGATGTTTACCGTGTACCTGTGCCATCAGAAGTCTCAATTGAACGGCAACCTGTTGCTATGATTACAGAAAAACTGTTTGAACACCTGACATGTGGACTCGGACAGAACCAAGCCCTTATTGGCCCTCCATCTGTAGACCTTGGAGGAAGTGGGGCAGGACACCGTAGGGGACCCGCGTCTGTCAGTGTGTTACTGCTGGGCATTACTTGAACTCCCGATTTAAAGTTTTAATTTGTATTTTTTTTTCTGTAGGTTTTGTTGCAATAGAGCCTCTGGTTTTACTGTTGTTGGAATATTCACTGCCACATTAGGAAACATATATAATGCAACATGAAAGGAAATAAATTGACCTTTGTCTAGACTGGACTGTGTGTGTCTGTGCGTGCGTGCGTGAATTAAGGTCAAGTATGGAAGAGAGAGTCCTTGGGTATAAAGAACAAAACTATATTCACATTATTTGGGAAACACACACACCTCCAGTTTAAGGACTTAACTGTTGTAGCCAACAAACATAGAAACAGAATTCTGATGAGATAATAATGAGAGTAGTATCAGACACTACATAGACCACACTAGAAGCTCTTTACTGGATGTGTTACGTTGTCATAAAGCAAAAACACATTCACACACATCCACTGCCTGAATACCTCATCCCAAACAAACAAACCATAACCACACATCCATTCATCTCCTAATCACTCTTCCACCCCCATCAAACACGCATCACTGGCACCATGTGTGTGACGCTGAAGTCCCCAGCCCCACTCCTGCACACATGACGGAGAAGACGTCTGCTCCCTAGAGACACGTGGTCTCTGGGAGACTGAACAATCCTTGCTTCCTCCATAGCGCCGCACTCCACACCTCCACTCAGGCACCCTCCCTGGGCACCATCTCCCTGCCAGGGCCCCTCTAGCCCACCAGGAAGGCTCCCGAAGTAGCTGGCCCTCGCGTCTGTCTCCACGGCACTGGCGTTGCTCACGGTGACGAACAGGCGGTCCGAGGGCTGCAGGCGAGCAGTGCCGGCCTGGTGGAGGGAGAACAGGCCCGACTCCTGACGCTGGAACCAGCAGGCACTTCTGGACGACTTCATCAGAAGGATGGGCACCGAGTACGAGTTCATCTACAACAGGAAATGACCACAGATGACCTGGAAGTAGATCACTTCTTCTCTGTTTAAGACTTTCTGTTTGTCCCATTCCACCAGAAATTCACCTGTTAAGCTTTTAAAGAGTGAGTATTAAATATTTCCAATGGCCCCCACAGCATAAGTTATTTTTCCGAAATGGTAGCAAGCCAGCTTAGTTAGCTGGCATTATAAATGACCTTGCATTTTACTTGTAGCAATGCTACTACCATGCTAATGTTACTTGCCATCTAAAGCAATGGTTGCTTTGTTTTTTGTCTATCAGAATATATTCAATTGGACTGTTCCAATCACAATGTCCAATGTCACACTGTGGCGCCCACATTCCAACGCTCACGTGACGCTACTCCTTAGAGGGTTAAAGCGTCAAAAGAGCACAGCTCACCTTCTTGTAAATGTACTGGACGAGCTGCGTCTCCTCCTCCCTCGCCTCCCCCTCCGTGTCCCCCGTGGGGCGGGGAGGCTGAAGTACGTCTGGGCGTAGATGAAGTAGAGGCCGGCGCGAGGAACCAGCAGCTCTCCCCCCTTCAGCTCCACGTTCTGGAGGAAGGACAACCCCCTCTGCCCGTCCCACTCACGGATACGCTCTCCCAGAAAGCCCCTGCTGCTGGGAGAACCTGCACACACACACAAGCATAGTGTGTGGAGAAGAGAAGGGTGAGTTGGCAAATAGCTCTTTCTATTCCAAACAGGCAGGCCAACAGCGACAGACAGATAATACATAATGAATTTAATTTATAGTGCCCTTTTCATCCGAAGATCTCAAAGGGCTAACAGAGTCAAGTATTCATTCAGACCCAGTCATACGGGGTGCAGAAGCGAGGCTGCCATTCAGCGCCATACGGCACTGACCACCAACATTCATCAACATTCATACGCATTCATACGCATGTCTTTATGATGGTGGGGGAAACCGGAGTACCCGAGGACAACCCACGCAGGCACGGGGAGAACATGTAAACTCCACACAGAAAGGACCTGGAGCGACCGGGGTTCGAACCAGGGACCTTCTGCTGTGAGGCGACAGTGCTAACCACTGCGCCACCGTGCTGCAGACAGACAGACAGACAGACAGACAGACAGACAGACAGACAGACAGACAGACAGACAGACAGACAGACAGACAGACAGACAGACAGACAGACAGACAGACAGACAGACAGACAGACAGACAGACAGTGTGAGCTAGCCATCGCCTGGCCCGAGAGGGAGAAAGAAACTGAAACATCTGCTGTCCATTCAGGAATGAAGACATGCTGGATCTCGGACAGGCCAGCCAGGATGCCTCAAGTTTGTTTCCTCTTCTCAGACTCTTTCTGTCTCACAGATGTGATGCCACAGGGATACGAGAAAGCATTATGGCACTCCGTTAAATAAACCGGATTAGGAGAATATTAAGGGAGTATGAGCCAAGGGGAGAAACAGCGAGATAGCAGAGAGGACAGGAGACTGCATGGCTCACCCTCTTTTGGCAGCTGTTTCTGTTGGAGGCCTCCTGTCACGTGAGCAGACACCCCAAGACTAAGGTCACTGCAGAACCCCTGGACGGGAAACACCCCAGATACCTGGTCTGGAGGAACGGAGACAGAGAGAAAAAATACTGTGAGATTTTGAGGAGAAAAAAGAGAGGCGATGATGGGGAGAAAGGTGGGATGGAAGACAACTTCAACTCCGGTCATGAGGTACTTTGGCTCTATGGATCAATATCAGTCAGGTCACATTGAAAGGATCTTACTTATCACTGGGGCAGACACTTCCCGCTGCAACCGCTCGGCCATGGTCTGCAAGTAAGGACGAGAAGTCAAACGCAGCCTCTGTTTAATCCTCCGCAGCTTCCGTTTATTGACAACAAACTACAACAAAATCTACGAGATAAACAGCTGTGTACCTTCTCAATGCGGTAGTGGAGTTGTTGCATGACCTGCCAACACGGGTCGGCCTTTTGCTCCCCCCCTGCTGAGTTCACGGGCTCGGGGTGCACGTTGGGGTTCAACAGACACGAGACACTACTCCGCGAGAAGCTCTGATGCATCTGATAAGAGAGAAGTAGGTATGTGGCTTTAAATTTACGCACAGAATAACAGATTCATGAATAGACGCTTTGCTCCACATGTGACGAGCAAAGTGTTGAAATCAAATGCCTTGCGTCAAACTATGGTAACCAGGTTGGTTTTCATTTCGGAATTTCAGGGGACATATTGCAGCATTTAAACCTTCGATTTGCCCATCGTTTGGGTGTTCACTGTTCACAGTCCTAAGGATATTCCAACTCACGCGGAATCATGGAGGCAAAAACAATCCATCTGCTGAATGCTCTACTTGCGAGTGTAAAGTTACAAGTCGACTGTATTTCCTAACGGCCTGCCTCGTTCAGTTTAAAGTTGACTGCAAGTGCGTGCATAGTGGTGTGATACTCAACCAGAACATGGACGAAAGATCAATTGGCCAAATCAATACTCTAAACCGTCCAAACGTTCTGTGTTCTTACCGTCTCCAGGACGTTGTTGAAGTACAGAAAACTGATTGCGACTGCGATTGTTTGCAGAAAGATCGTTCCCAGTACAATCAGACCCAGGCATTGCTGAGAGAGGGAGAAAGGCATGCTCGTCGATAATCGATAGTCCGCTCGAAAGACGGGGATCCATGCAGTAGTCAGTTCATCAAGGGGGTTTCTCCGCAGCTGTAGCTCAGGGCAGGGGAGAGTGGAGTTGAGGGAGCAGTACTATTAATCTACAGGGTAAGTATGGAGGACGTTTAGGCAAATTATGTCTCTGAACACCTCCCATGTCCCATCCCTTTTATGTTGGGGAGAGAGGCCAACAAATGTTCTATGCCCTTCTTCAAAACATTACAGGGCTCTTCCTTTTTCATAAAATGCATTGTGAGAACCAAGTGCTGATAAAATTGTTGATCAATCATTATTTAGGAAATGTCTTTGGTCTGTTTGATAATCATTATTAAAGCTTCCCTCTTTTTCTTAAGATGCAGTGTATTTGGTCAGATATAGTCACAGCTTCTACTCTTCTTTTGCTAAGTATTTTCATGTTCCAAATAAGCTCCTATATCTACTACACCTTCTCCTCCACCTTCTCATCGACCTTCTCCACCTTCGTCTGGAATGAGGAAGAGAGAGACTGAGGTAGAGGCTTTCTGTGCTGGAGGATGTTACCCTTGGATGGTGCCAAAACCAGCGTGATAGCAGGTACACACACGCACAAACAGAAGCCTACTTACTTACTTACACACACACACACACACACACCACACACACACACACACCACACACACACCACACACACACACACACACACACACACACACTCTTACACTTCCTGTCCTGGCAGGTTCACACGACCAGAGAAGAATGGAAACAACTGTGCCAAGTTCATATGAGTTTTCATCATCATACTTAAATGTTGTAATTGGAGACTGTAGACCAGAAGTATGTTTTACTGTTTTCTAACAGATTGGTATCCTGAGTCGGATGTGACTGTTGCAGGAGATAACTGAGAGGTTTGATTCCCATGGCTGTCAGCTTACCTGATGACTTTACCCTGGGGTGGTGAAGCTGACACCCTGAGACACACACACACACACACAAACACACACACACACACACACACACACACACACACACACACACACACACAAACACACACACACACATTGTTGACCTAAGGAATGTGGACTAGTCTAATGAATCAAAGTTCCTTCCAAATCACCTTTGACATCTGTAACCCCCCTTTCCTCTTCTTCCATCCTCCTCCCTCTCCTCCCACCCACTTTACAAGTCTTCAGTCTGTGAACCCAGGGATGTACCATCGACCAATGAGACGCATCCTCTCCACCAGCACTAATCCCTCCCAGGCATTCGGGCTGTTTTGTTCTGTGGAAGGGAGAGGAGGTCCCCAATCTTCCTACCCTCTTCTCTCTCTTCCTCCCTATATCCCCATCACCCTCTTCCCCAGTGATCTCTCCTCGTTCCTGTTCTAATGCAGTCATGGAATTCCCCCAGTCTAGAGAGGGAGTGTTTCTCCTCGGTTTGAATGTGAACTGGCACATTACACCAAAATGAAGATTCTAAGAGGTTATGGAGATCTAGAATAGATATATATACATATAGCAAAAATGTGTGTGTGTGAGAGAGATGCAGGTGCATGTGCTCTTTTGAGAGGGTTCTATTCTGGCCAGTATAGTTGAAGCAGTAACAAAACTGTCCTGTCTCCAGACAGTTTGTTGTTATGACATTATTTCACCACAGGGGGGCAAGGTTTCACTTTCTAGATTTTGTTGTTTGCTGGACTGGGTATTGTGGGAAGGGGTTGTTTTGTGATGTGGCATAGTGTGTGTGTCTCTCTGTGTGTGTGTTTTAGCCTTGGGATTGAGTTTGAGTGTGTAGGTGAAAGGTGAAGCTGTCCCTCCATATGTGAGACTGGGCAGATGTGTGATGTGCTTATGAATCCACTTCAGTCATAAACAATTTATTGAACTAATGTTGAAATGAAAACATTATTCCTACTTTGTGTTTTTTCTCCCCTGTAACTTCAACACTATGTCCTTGTCTGTGTACGTGGGTTTGTGTGTGTGTGTGTGTGTCTCAGATTGGGTGGGTTTAAGTATTTCGTCATGGCGATTTATGATCTTGAGAGCTTGAGGAAGAGCAGATCCTACACCCTTCTCCTTTCCTCTCCTCCCCTTTTCCTCTCCACCTCTACCCTCCTCTTGCCTCCCCCATCCTCCTCCTCTCCCCTTCTCTTTCCACCTCCTCTCCCCTACTCTTCTCCTACCCTCCATCCCCCTCCCTGCCTCACCCCTCCTCTCCCCTCAGACCTGTACCAGGGCGGAAGCAGGACAGATACAGCCTGTCAGGTTTCTGTTTATTAACACTCCCAGAAGTTTGTAGGCTACTGATAGAGCCACAGAACAGCATGGCTGAGAGGATTTGCACTGACGCCTGAGGGATGTGACCGACTGTAGACACTTCAACCTTTCTGTGACTTTTGTTCAGGACAATGGGCCTGACTCAAACCCCAGTGATCCTCCTGACCACCGCAGATCAAACACATTTCTCTCAGCTAATACATTTCATAAAATGTTGACTTAACCACTAAAAATATAAGAGGTGGGAAAAGAGTTGTAGTCTCAGTGACAGACCACACACACCAATGACAGGACATGCCAAGTGCAAAGAGATGAGGAATGCTGTAAGTGCCTTTGTGGACCAAGTGCTAGTGCAACCATCTGCTATCTATGATAACAATCATAGTGTATCTATGATACCAATCACACAGTATCTATGGTAACAACCATATTGTATCAATAACAACCATTACATATCCATGATTACAACACACTGGATGTGAGAGTAGGTTTAGTGCCTGGGAATGGGTTCTAACATTCATATAAGCCCAAACACACACACAGACACACACACAAACCCTACAGGTTCTCTTGCAGCCAAGCGATATACCCCCTGCAAGCCCGCTTCCCAATTTCAAGGTGGTTGAAGCTCAGGCAGCCATGGAAACCGTCGTCCAAGTGATGGCTGGTAACTGTGATGCCGGCGTCCTGCAGCCGCCTGACGTACATCAGCCCGTCATCCCTCAGCACGTCATGCTCACAGGTCAGCACGTACGCCCGCGGACACCTGGCCAGGACGGCCGGCTCCGCCAGCAGGGGCGAGACCCGTACATCCCCCACACCTTCCACCTCCTTCCCCACCCACCCCCGGGACCCCCCCGCCCCTCCGCCCGGCCGGTACTGTCCCCTGTGCTTGGCTGGGAGCAGGACACTCCAGTCCACTCGGGCCCGCATGTCCTCCGTGATGCTCGGCTGGTGGAGGAAGCTGTGGTTGTTGGCTACCAGCAGGGGCAGGATGGCAGGGTCGGCCCCCAGGTAATGCAGCCAGAAGCGGACCATGAAGGGCCGGTACAGGATGGGGATGGCCTGGTTCTGCTGGTAGGACGGGGTGTTGAGGTCCAGAACCTGGAGGGCGGGATACACCAGTGCCTGCACGCTGAACTTCACGCTCACGCTGTCGTCTATGGCGATCTGACGGAAAGAGGAGTACTTTCAGTCTGTGCGTTTATGTGTGTTGTGTGTATGAATGTATGCATGAGTGTGTATGTGGTGTGTATGTGTGGTGTGTATATGTGTGTGAGTGTTTACCTGCTGAGCAACTGCTGCTGCTAGGTTTCCTCCCGCGCTGTCTCCAGACACAGCCACACGCTGGGGATCCACCAAGTACTTACCCAGAACCCCTTTCTCCAGGAAGTGTTTGGCTGCACTTAAACAGTCCTCATATGGCACAGGAAACAGAACCTCTGGAGCCAGGCGATACCTGCAACACACACAGACACACTCAAACTTCTGAGCTGGCGTAATAACAGCTTCATACCGTCAAGTGTCATTCTTTGGTGGTATGCAACAAAACACCTAGCGTAGCCTAGCGTACGACCCGTGTATCCTGTCTATGGGATGTGGATGTGACGGGTATGTAACAGACGTGGTCTTGCAAGTTCCGTCAGAGTTTTCCGGACCGCGTTCATCATCCATCACCGTGAATCGAACACCGCCATCTCTGACTTCCCAAGCGCCACCACTACCAGCTACGCCAAAGAAAAGCTAGCTGTTCAAGGACGAGGGTGGCCTGTTACATACTTGAGGACTGAGTTTCACCGATTCACACCGGCTACATGGACAAGGCAGCATCCTGGTAGTGTTTAAAGAGGCACACTTACTCCACAGACACCACTACTGCATTCAGCTCATCAGACATCTGCCTGGTCAACATGTCATAAGAACCATCCTCTGGACAGGAAACAGACAAGGCCAGAGCAGTAATAAGTAGCCCATTTCTAAACACACACATACACACAATGGTTTACAGGTGTGACCTCACACATTAATTAGGACCCTTTTTTAATGTAGTTTCTTTATAAATGCACCGACTGGGGAGGTGCTTCTAACTTTGTTGTATGCAGATATACAATGACTGTGAAGTCTTTCATTAATACACAAACAACACATATACAGACAGCTCAGACTCAAACAGTGCTTTCACATCAACCATGGTTGTTCTTACATGTTTTATAAAGAAATATCGATTGATTGAATGAAGTGATATGAAGGTTTACTCACTGGCACTGCCCAGGGCCCAGCCCCCTCCATGATAGTACATCACTGCCCTCCGTAGCTGCCCCTCCCCTCCGGCGGGGGGCTCGTACACCCGCACTGGCACACCTCCGAAGGTGTCTTCGCTGACCCTCACCCCTCCGCCCCCGCCTCCTGCCAACCCGGATGCCTCCACTAGGTCCTTCAGCCCTTCCAAGCCCCACATAGACCCCCTGACCAACGATAAGGCATTGCCCAGGCCCAGCCACTCCCCCACGTCACCCTGGGGAGACAGGGAGAGGGAGGGGGAGAGGCATTTCAACAGTTTCTTCATCTTCGTCTGTTAATGTCAGTCAGTCTGTTTTCAGTATGTCTGTCCACCCTTTTACCCAGTCTGCATTTTGTTTGTGTTCTCCACACCCTCTCAGCACAGCACCGGAGAGAGAGCGGTCACATGGGAGCCCAGGGAGGTGGCCTGTCACCTCCTCTGTAGCTGTGAAACTGTACCTCTCTCCACCCCTCACACTAGTCACTAGTGCCAATGGGGTGAAGGTTATGGCTGGGAGGAAAATGAGAACACAGTTCACTGTATACATACACACTCTCCACACACACATTTGTCACAGATATCTTCACGTAGGCTACACACTGTCTCTACACACGCTCTCCACAAAAACATAGTTTCTACACATTCACGCACACACCGTTACCAGTTTGGCGCGCTTTGTGGCAAAGTCTCTTGTCCAGATATGAAGAACTCTTATACTGGTCCAAGGCTAGTTAATTATTTACACTAAGGTGTAACAACTGTGTGAGGGTCGATGTGTGTGTCTTATCTTGATCATCTGCAATTGTTGACTTTGCCTCAGCAGGCGAAAGTTCATGGGAGCAAAGGAAGAAATCATCCAACACATTTAAATCATGATGGCTTCACGGTATCAACAGCAAAATTGTTTATTAATGTATAAGGGTACTGTCAACTATTTGATTTGATCATACACAGCCTCTTATCACTCTCTCACACACACGTGTCCCCCAAAACTACGAAGCAGTAAGAATATCTGCTACATAGCAATCGTCATATTCATCGTCACTGTAGCTTACTGAAGGCTGCGAGGAAGAAATTACAACTGGGTTAAGCCATCACAGCAGCACATAGCAGCGAATTCCCCGAAACCGACAGAGTGTGCCCTCACACATGGGCTGATTCAGATTGTCACATTGATAATAACATTATATGTAGCCTCCTGTTCTTACCATTTTAATAACAGTGCGGAGTCCAGCATCCAACAACATCAACTTCCACTGTTCATTGATGGTGGCGGGTAAAGGTATGTAAACATAATAAGCGATGGCCACTGTCCATAACAATGTCACTATGACAAATGATGAGCGCATCTTTCCAGTTGGTGATTTGATATTTCAGCGACATGGACGTCAAACGCTCAAAGGCTGCGCGAAATGAACCGGTTTCAGATTATAGGCTCGTATGACCTCTTCAGTTGGGACCACAAACTACACCCCTTTTCTCCACAGCAGTGAGTTGGGTATGGCTGAAGCCTGGCCTCCCGTGTCATACCCTCCCGTGTCATGCCCAGGTGTGTCCAACGATAAATTCGAGGGACAAAAATACGAAATCGCGAATTATTTTCCAGATGGAGTCACGGGTAAATTCGTAAGGACGTTTGTTGCAATCAATTGAAAAACGTTGAAATATTTTTGTTTAGCCATACATATAGTGTAGTTTGCTGATTTCTGGATGTTATTGTTGTGTCCCTGATGTTAACGTGGGCTATATTTGATGAAACCTGTATGACTTCCATTTAAAACTGCATCAGCGTTTTATGTTGACATGTGTTATATATTAGTTAACATTAACTAGAGCAATTTATGGTTGCAGACTTTGATGGTTTCTTCAGTGATGTTTCTGTGATTTTGTGATCAGCAGCCATTTCTGCCAATTAAGGGCAGGATTTCCCGAGGAGGGATAACGAGGATCTGCACACACAACAATACAAAAATAAACATGTTACACTCTTTCAAAGACTCCTTTTTATTTGTATATTCTCTATTGTTTTCACACTTCACTGGGATATTGCTGCAAATACAATTGCTTATCAGCAAGGACACGAGACGGGAGGCTCCAGGCTGCAGCCGTAGAATGGATCTTTAGTTTGTCTATCTGTATTTATTTTACGGACATTTTTAAGTATTTGGCATGATAGTCTACATTTATATTATAGACTGATATTTTATTATCTATTACAGCATTTTATTATTTTTGTGATTGCCGTTACTGTTTAGTTAAAAAACACCCAAAAAACACCGAAAACACAAAATGTAGGAAGGAGCGGACCAGACGCGAGCTTTTACTTTGAAAAGTAGAAGCTCGGGGACGGCATGAGACAGGAGGGCATGACACGGGAGGCTCCAGGCTGCAGCCAGAGCCTGTCTATAGCCTGTCCACTCCCTATTTACAACTAAGCCCCACAATACTTTCAGATCCATAGATACTATGTTGCCCACTTGTTAGTTTACAATTGATTAGCTAAAGACAACTGTACAGTGATTAATCATTTAGGTAAGTATGTTGTTACCACAAATGTTTAGGGAGGCAGCAGATGGAGACATAAACTAATACACGGACACTGTTTCCAGCTACATTCAACACTGCATTGATGACGTCGTCCCCAAGAAGGTCGTCCGGTCTTTCCCCAATCAGAAGCCCTGGGTTGATGCCGCTGTCCGGGCCAACCTGAGAGTCCCGGTCCGTCGCCTTTAAATCTGGGGACCATGATCAGTACAGGAAGGCCAGATACAACTTGTGTTGTGTTTTTTTCCTTTTAGGACACACCGTCTGTGCTGCGATACTCTTGCTCCCCTACCTGTTCCATGAAAATCCAGCCAGACTCTATGTAATTGACAAGGTAAGAGCATCACCAGTCATTCATAGGTAGGGCTCTGTCTGTCGTGTTTTGTTTGTTATATTGGAAATCTGGAGTGTATTTCTCCTTTGGTGTGGTTCATATTGATAGGCGAGTACAGAAATACATCCCACTAACTAACATCCCACATTCATTGAGATTTCTATGTATTTATTTTTGCAAATTAGAAATGATCAACCCCGAATCGTTATTGTTGTATACTTTTCAAAAGTCTGTTATGTAAATAAAAACATGCTTAAAAACACCTGCTGTTTCACAATTTGTTATTGTTATTATTGTTATTACTACTACTACTACTACTACTACTACTACTACTACTACTACTACTACTACTATTACTACCACTACTACCACTACTACCACTACCACTACTACGACTACTACTATTACTACTACTACTACTACTAATACTAATACTTATACTAATACTACTACTACTACTACTACTACACAACTTCTAAAGGTTGTTCACAGAGCTTCAAAGGGTTCTCCAAGTGTGCCAGTGATCCAAATGACTGAGCAAAGGTGTAGACGTTTTAAGTGTTTGGAAGGGTCAGCAGCACAAAAACCCTTGCTTGATGACAGAAAAGAGGGCAGTCCCTGATGTTTGTCACGGTTGGTGTTACCGTAGATGGAAAGTCTCTCTTATCAGTGGAAATGAAAGGCCCTCTTTATCTTCTCGAAGAAGCCAAGTTTTCCTTTTTCTGCCTTTTTCTCTTCCTTTTCCTTCTTCTTCATTTCCTTTCTTTGCTCTTCTGATAACCTTTGGATCTCTTTCCTTTCTAGATCTTTCATTTTGCGTCTCTCATTCTCCAACTTTGTTCGAATCTCCATGTTACTTTTTTCTGCCTGCTGCAGCTGCTTCCTCTGTTTCTTCTCCATATTCTCCTGCGCCAGCTTTTCTGCTTTCTTCTGCTTTTCTATGAACTCCCTCTCTTTCTTTGGTGTTTTCCCCTCCTCAGCCTTTATCTCATTTTCAATTTTCATCAACATGTCACTGTTGGAACTCTCCTCAACAGATGCCTCCAGTACTTGCATCTCCGCCAGTCCACTCTCTAATCCTTCCTCCTGGTTGGAAGGGGGGTGGGTGTAGATTTGAGTATCGTCAGGAAGAGGTGTGCAGGTGGGATGCTTGACCCCGGTGGGGTGCCTGGCCTGAGCTTCCAGGGGTTTGGTGATGGTGAGGCCCAAGTATGGTCCATCTTTACCCAGTGGGAGGGGTGTGGGGGTTTGGGAGACTGACTGATGGATGGGGGACATGGATGGAAGTCGATATCTGCTGCCTGTGTTGGAGACAAGAAAATTGTTAGCACTGTAATGTAATATCCAACACAAAGGACACTTTTCTGAAGTAAAAAACGAATGACATGTTGGCCTCTTACCTCCTCAAGCAGTTCATCAAAGATCTTCAACTCCTCCAAGATGGTAAGAGACCTGTGTGGCACCTGTGTGTGAGGTGTCTTGGTCTCCTGCATATCTTTTTTTTTGGAGTTGAGCTCCAGCTCCTCTTTCTGTCTCTGCTCTGCCTTCCACAGCTCTCCCTCCTTCTGCAGCCACTCTGTCAACCTCTCCTGCCTCTGCATGTCCTCAAGGTCTTCTGTCAGCCTTTTACCTGCCTCCCTTAACTCTGCCAGCCTCTTTTCACGCGGCTTCTGTAAGGTGTTTTTCAGGTCGACCCACCTTTTAATTTTATGCAGCGTTTCAGCATCCTTCTGTGCCTTCTGCATCTTCCGGTATGCTCTCAGTGCTGCACATACCTGTGGCCCGGTTCTTACCACCGGTGTCCGTTCTTTCTTTTTCTTATCCATCTGCTTCTTTCCTGGAAATCCGCTCATGTTCTCTGTTCTGTTGGAAAAGAAAGTGACTGCAGTGTTGACTGTTGACATAGACTTTTATAGTTACTTTACTCATTATGACCAACAGATATGACACATTAGAAATGACACATTGCTTTGTGACATCATAGCTATTGTGACAAAATTCTGACTCGCCCGCTGAACATTTAATTCTCCGATGTGCTATAGGCTCTTGCATGGCAAAAACACGGCGCATGTATCTTCAAGTAAAAAAATGACTTGGTTTACGGCATGTTCTGAAGTGCCCAAAAAAGTCACAGAAACGTTTTTATACTGGATTTCTGAAAAGGTCTTTCATTTCTACTAAGGCTTTTTTGTGTGTGAATTGGCTAGTAATAAACACAATATTCTCTAAAGCAAAGTAACTGTAAATAGTAATTTTCTTTAATATATTGCTGACATGCATGGGGTCCCTCTTGCCTGTCTTAAAAACATGAGAACCCTGTTTCTACATTCTATATTTAGATTAAAGTCAAATCTTTAGATTACTGTTTAGATGAGTAGCCTACCAAGTTAAACTGCGCACATTGTACCTAAGGTTGTTGACCGTAGTAAAGTTGGTTGGAAGTTCGATATTCAACAGACATTCGAACGCCCGGTATTGTGTCAATGTAGCCGGGGTTTAGCGACGCTACGACCGGCCACTTAGTTTATGTGTTTGGCTGCCTAAACAACGCGTATGTTTAGGGACCATCAACAAATTACACATTAAAATGTTTAAAACTTCAATAGCTTTTTCATCATGTGACCTATCATCCTAAAATCTATTTCAGACTGTTCACTGACTACGTATACATGTTGCACAGCCTTTAGTTTTTTCAGATTTACCTAACACTTTTTTCAATGAATTTATTAGTATTTAAAACTTCAATAGCTTTTTCATCATGTGACCTATCATCCTAAAATTCATTTCAGAGTGTTCACTGACTATGCATACATGTTGCACAGCCTTTAGTTTTTTCAGTTTTACCTCACACTTTTTTCAATGAACTTTTCAGTATTTAAAACTTCAATAGCTTTTTCATCATGTGACCTATCATCCTAAAATCCATATCAGAGTGTTCATTGACTTTGCATACATGCTGCACAGCCTATCCCCGGCTACATTGACACAATACCGGGCGTTCGAATGTCTGTTGAATATCAAACTTCCAACCAACTTTACCACAGTATGTTGTTGCAGTTACACCCGAGTTCCACTGGAGGTGATCGCGATCGAGTACAAAATGAATGCGAGTCTATGGAGCTAAATGGCTAAATCTCAGATTTGATTGTAGTTGCATGTTCATCATGGATTATAGGTCGAAATTTGAATGAAATTTGAATTAAAGAGTATTTATGTCCTTTTGATTTCTTACAGGATGAGTCGTTGTTGCACATAACACGCTAGCATTCTGCTAATAAATGCTGATTGGTTAGTGAAGGACTGACTACGACCAGAGATCCCGCTTGATGGCATCCGAAGTGGAACCTGAATGTCAGAGCAATAGCAACTTTAGCAACAACATTAGCAAGCCAAAACTCTTTCAAGCGTGTGTATTGACAGGGAGAGCCTGACCTGTCAGCTGTGTTGTCATGCCTCGAGAGAGAAAAGGAAGTGTCCAGAGCTTGCCATATAGCAGTATCTCTGGTCGTACGATGTGTCATTGACGTTTTAAAAGGCTTTTTAAGACCAAAAATTTTACTTTTTATGGAAGCAAAATTAAAAAGCATTCTGAGCGGCGCAGCAGATTTTGATTATGGCATAAAATGTGCAGTGTTGAAGAAAATGCTAATGAAAATAGGATGATTGATTACTAATTTCATTTATGAGTCAAATAATGCAGCCACATTCTTAAAATTAAAAAGCATTTCTGCAAATGCATTTGAATTTTCAAATTGTACATTTCAAATAGAATTTTGGTATCTATTTGCTGGGGCATGTTTTGAAAATTAAATCTCAAATGTCTATTGCTTTTTCATTTTAATTAAGTGAATGATTGAGCACTCTTGAAGAAGAAAATTCAAATGCAAATAGGATGATTACATCCTAATAATAATTCATTTATGAGTCAAATAATGCATAACACATTCTTAAAATGAAAAAGCATTTCTGCAAATGCATTTGAATTTTGGTCACTATTTGCTTCCATAGTATAGCGCCATATACCTCTATTCATTCTGCACTCGACCGTTAGCGCCTTCATATGAAACTAGAGTGGAAGTGCAACCAGTTCAGAACCCGGAAGTTTCCCGAGAGTCGCAGTTCTCCCTTATTAAACATTCTCTGCTGCAGCCATACAGTCATGACAGCAGTTGGGCACTACTGCATTACGAATGGAAGTCTGGGTGGTGAAGTCTGAAAAAAAAGATGGAGGAGGGATGTTGCAGTTCATTCGTATATCCTCTTAGAGGCACTGTTGCCTGTTTGCAAATTTTGAATAAGCCTTAATAATGTCTCTCTAATTCACTGTTTGAGTTTCAGAATATTTTAACTCTAGACTTAGATAATGGTTCAGGCAGGGGGCTTCCTCAACCGGTGACGGCTCTCCTGGACCTTGTAGTTTCTCCAAACGCTTGCTAACTGCTGTGTGCTGCAAGAGTGATCCATACAGCACAGCAACTCCTGATTGGGCTAATAACTGGGTTATTTCAAAGAAACGTTCAGTCATGTCTCGTAGCTCAAGTTACTAGTCCCCACCTTATGACTCCACTACCCCTGGTAGTACCACTTGTGAAACCCCCAAATTCCTATACCTTGACTGGGAACACAGCACGTGCAAAGACAGGCTCTTTGAAGCCAGTTCTCCTGTAAACATCAGTATCTTTTACTGGGCTCCATTACATCAGTGAGCTGGCACCAGATCTGTCCCAGCAAGGTCCAGTCTATCAGGGCTCCCTTTGAAACCCTCTGACTGTCCCAAGCACTGTGTCTCTCTATTTCTCTCTCTCTCAAACCCTTTGTTGCTATCTGTCTTTCTCTCTCTCTCTCTCTCTCTCTCTCTCTCTCTCTCTCTCTCTCTCTCTCTCTCTCTCTCTCTCTCTCTCTCTCTCTCTGTCTCTCTTATTCTCTCTCTGTTTCTCATTCCCTACATTTATCTCCCTCCTTCTCTCTCCTTTTATTTCTCTCTCCCCCCTCTATCTCCAGCGCTCCAGTCTAACTGTAATCTTCAGTGTGCCCTCTGAGAGCCTCAGTGGAAACATAAACCAGCAGGAGATCTGATCATCTGACCCCTAGCCTCACATTTCCAAAACACGTCTGGACACCACTAGACTAAGTGAGATTAGCACTGTCCCCCAGCTGTGCTTGTGTTATGTGTGTTCTGACTCTTACCACACCTAAAGAGGAGACATCAGTGTTTCAGGTATATACTCTTGGCTCCCATGAGCCTGATACAGTGAAGACAGGAGCAACAGGCAGACAGACTGTTTAGAACATCAACTGGAGTGCTCGCAGATGATGGTGATGTCAGCCATGACTCCCCTAACAACACTAACAACACTTTAGAAGCATTCTCTATTTTCTCAACCTGACCAATGTACCAGATGCACCCTTCCCTTTGCCTTCACTCTTCCCCCAAAATACTTGGGGCTATGGATAGAATACACGCACGTACGCACGCACGCCCACACACACACACACACACACACACACACACACACACACACACACACACACACACACACACACACACACACACACACACACACACACACACACACACACACACACACACACACACACACAGCAATAACCAGTGTAATGCTTCTTACCTATTCAGTTCAGCTCAGAGGATATGCCATGCCACGCATATATGCACCTGTCCATATTTCTAACCTGTACCAACCTGTCCCATGATCCAACAGGACGCCCATAAAATCACAGTCCTCACTGATCATCAGATACAGTTACATGTTCCTTACTGCACGACCCAGGAATGCTACTGCAAGATGTTACTTCAATCATCCACTGACTGATCCATGCGCCCACACGTGCGTAGATGTTTGCATGTCTGCATGTTCCATCCAACTACTAGCTCTGACTCTGACACTATATCAAGGAAAAAAAGGGAGGTAGAAGTTGATAATGATGTTTTGTATAACTAAAAGGAGATATCTGTGTATCAGATACTCTTTGTTGTCATCAGATTGACACAGTGACAGACTCCACTGACAGAGACAGACTGTGTGGATCCATCTGGAAGCAGAATGACAGCAGCTACAAGGTTCAGTTACTTCTTCAAATTCTTCTATGAAGAGCTCCTCCTAAACAGACAGCACAGTGCTACATGCAGAAGTCTGTTTGCCTGGGATCATCTAAACTCCTTTGCCTGTTTGCTGTGAAGCCCTCTGTGACATGCTTGCGTGTAAAAAGGGCTATACAAATACATTTAGATTTGAGGAACTACCTTCAAAATATCAACATGCTGCCTCCCCAACATTTGTCTAAGATTAAGTTTCCTACAGAGTGTTTAGGACCAGCAGAACCTACTGGAACCACAGTTTGCACAAATTTGACCTTTACAAAAGTACACCAGCTTGTTGAGAATAGAAAGGAGGTAGACATGCATTGTGAGGGTGAAGTTATTCACACAACAACACAGAGATGCATTGGTCTGAAACAAACCCTGCAATGTCACACTCCAAGAATCCCCATGCACCCAATGTTCAAGTGCAACATTCTATGTCGGTGAGTTTGGAGGGAAAAGGCCCCTTTCTCTGTGTCACCAACCTCATTTGCAAGAAGCTGGGCTTTTACAGGCGCAGAGAGATGAGTCAAGATAGATGTGCTTCTATCCCGACTGTTAAGCTGAGCTGTAAGGAGAACTTCTTACAGGAAGAGGTATTTGGCACCGTGGGGATACCAATGATACTTCCTTATTATAATCCCATGCTAAATGGGAAAATAACCGAGAATCAAAGGGCTCAAGAAAGAAGGCTCACACTTTCATAGAACCTGACTGAGGCTGGAACACACAGCGACCAGTATTCGACGAATGTCGGAACGGTGACGTAAAATTTGTCCCACTGGTGTGTTCTACGGGAGGGTTCTAAGGGGTTCTAAGTTCTTCTGAAGGAGATGCTTCCCCCATCTGCTGTCACAGTAGCCCCAAAATCTGGATCAAAGAGATAATTCTTCTCCAAATCCCTTTGCCGGCCAGCTTCTTACAAAGTCTCTTAAAGGTCCCATGACATGCTGTTTTTGGATGCTTTTATTTCGGCCTTAGTGGTCCCCTAATACTGTATTTAAAGTCTCTTTCCTAAAATTCAGCCTTGGTGCAGAATTACAGCCACTACGAGCAGTCCTACAATGAGCTTTCCTCAGGACGTGCCGTTTTTGTGTCTGTAGCTTTAAATGCTAAGGAGGAAGAGAGAGAAGGTAACCATATACAGTAAAGCAACTAAAGGATATAGTGTTAGTTGACTTACTTGTCCGAGGTTTGTAGCCAGACCAAGGAGAGTTGGTACTGATCCAGACTTTAATTTCAGACAGTCAGCAAGGCCAGCTTTGTATTAGCCCAAGTTGAGGAAGTTGTCGCTGAAATGTTTGGCGCAGACACTTTGGGAAGTTGTGTCGGCGCATTTCCAGAGAAAATACAATGAAGACACTGTTTCTTCAGAGGCTCGGATGAACATCCAAACACTGATCAACTGCTATGCTTCGTTCGGTTGCAAGCCATGATGTCTCTCAAGGAAAAAACAATATCGCTCTTGCACGGTCGTAGCTCAGTTTCTCATGGGCAGGCCAGATTCTCTGGGCGGGCAAAGCAGAGAAAGGGGAGGTAACCTTGCCTCTTATGACGACATAAGGAGAAGATTTTCAAAACCAAGCTTTCATTTTCTCAAAGGCGGAGAAGAATACTCAGGGCTTGGTTTACACCTATCAAAATGTCTAGCCACTGGGGGACCAAAGGCAGGCTATGGGGAATTCATATTAATGTTAAACAACCTCCTAAAGTGAAACTTTGAGGTCATGGGACCTTTAAGCCTGCTGCTAATAGAGTGAATGTGAGGGGTTCCTTTCCAGAGCATGCCTTGTCCTCTCAGAAACAGGAGGCCAGTGGTGAGTGGGGGTGTGCTGTCATCGTCAACAACACTCGCACTAGTGGAGTTGGTGGAGGAGAGATGGGTAGTGTAGTGTGTGGAGCTTGGAGATAGACTGCAGAGAAGAGCGAAGAGGGGACCAGAGAGGAGAAGTGTTTTGCTTTGCTCGTCGGTGCACTGAATACATTTAGTTCAAAGTTGTGTTGACTGTGATGAAAATCCAATCAATGTGGATGCAACAAAGAAAGTTTGCTTATTTACTGCTCATATCCACATGTATGCGTCCATATTCACAACAGAGAAACATATGTTCAGATCCAGTGTGTATCAGAAGTTTGTACAACGCATTCATATAGTTTTAGTGTCCCATCTATGCGTGTAGGCAGAACTCATTATCATATTTTATACATAGTCAGCTTCCTCTTCAGTCCATGTTATGACTTCTGGATAATCTCTGATTGGTAGGACAAGAAGTAGCCAGGACAACACTGACTGTAGCCTCACAACAAGTCCCATGACCTTTCAATGTTAGCAATATGTTGCCATGATCTAAACAACGTATTGAATATCGGATATTGACTCAGCACTGTCAGCTGTCACCGAAGAGAGTCAGGGCGTATGCGCTGACATGATAGTGAGAAGAGCAGAGAGAGCACACTGCTCCAATGGAAGGAACACACTTTCTATTGGTCGGTGCATCTCTCTGTGTGTTTATTTGTATTTGTTTGTGTTGTCTACTCTGAGGTTTGGGTGGGGGCATTTGTAACTCTTTGTGTGTGTGTGCGCATGTGTGATTGTGTAACTCACCTGCGCACCCCCAAAAGTCTCACTGGAGAGGTTAGAACTCAGAGTCCAATAGCTACCATGCTCAAACACCAGTAGCACTGTAGCCACAGCAACATGTCTTACTAACCCACTTATTATGGTCTGTATCTGTCTGATCTGGTAAAGTGAGGGCCAGAGGACTGGCTAGGAAAAAAGGATGAGAAATAAAGAGGGTTAGAAAGAAAAGAGCCTGGCAGAGAGAGGGAGAGAGGCTGGAATGGGCGTCAGCGTGGAGGGCCACATGCCTCAGCTTTAACCTCTGACCTGGAAGCACTTGGGGACAGTGCTTCACTGTTGATTGACTCACTCTGTCTCCTTCTCCACTTCAAATACACCACACGCACTGCAGACACACGCATGGGTGCACACACATGCACATGCCCTCAGCACATGCACACACACTCAGCCTACATGCGTGCACACACACACACGCACGCACACACACACACACACACACACACACACACACTCCCCTCCCTCAGCGCTTGACCTCTAACTTCCTCCCAGCATACCCAGCCAACGCCTGTCTCTCTCCCATGAGCCTCTCTGGCCTAAATGGGATCCTGATGTTCAGTTACCCCGCCCCCCGTAACCATGGCCGTTAAAACGTGGTTTCACACGTCTCCCCTCCCCAGCTGTTGCATAGCGACACTGACGAGAGGCAGCTGTTGTCATGGTTCACAAGGCCAGTGTAATATGGGGAGCAGCATAAGGATAGATATACAGTAGTTTGAAAGAAAGAAAGATAGATAGATAGATTAGGTAGGTAGTTAGGTAGGTGGTTAAGTGGTTAGCTAGTTTTGGGAAGGGTGGTAGAAGACAGTTTAGAAAGCTGTTATGATGACACTCTCTCTAATAAAACTCTTCCAGTCACTCTAAAATCTTTTTTTAGGGAGGAAACCCATACACTGACACACGCACACACATACAGTGCATGCTGTTATTGTAGCATTGCAGCACTATACCCTGTAGATATGTGTGTGAGTGTGACCTCGTCGTCCTTGCTCACGTTGTATTTCTGCTGCTGCCTTGAGTCAAAGACTTAGTGTGCGTATCTGTGTTCTCATGTGTATGTTTGTGTGTTTGTGTGTGTTTGTCTGAGGTGTTGAGAGATATTCAGTTCTGTCAGTAAGTGTTAGCCACAGCTGGGACCTGACCCCCCCCAACCCCCCCAAGCCCCAGCCCTCCTCATCCCTCCATTCCTAACCCCTCCACCAGCCTCACCCCCCCTCATCTCTTCACCAGCCTCACCCCCCTCCTCATCCCTCCACAAGCCTCACCCCCCTCCTCATCCCTCCACCAGCCTCACCCCCCTCCTCATCCCTCCACCAGCCTCACCCCCCTCCTCATCTCTTCACCAGCCTCACCCCCCTCCTCATCCCTTCACCAGCCTCACCCCCCTCCTCATCCCTCCACCAGCCTCACCCCCCCTCCTCATCCCTCCACCAGCCTCACCCCCCTCCTCATCCCTTCACCAGCCTCACCCCCCTCCTCATCCCTCCACCAGCCTCACCCCCCTCCTCATCCCTTCACCAGCCTCACCCCCCTCCTCATCCCTTCACCAGCCTCACCCCCCTCCTCATCCCTCCACCAGCCTCACCCCCCTCCTCATCCCTCCACCAGCCTCACCCCCCTCCTCATCCCTTCACCAGCCTCACCCCCCCTCCTCATCCCTCCACCAGCCTCACCCCCCTCCTCATCCCTCCACCAGCCTCACCCCCCCTCCTCATCCCTCCACCAGCCTCACCCCCCCTCCTCATCCCTCCACCAGCCTCACCCCCCTCCTCATCCCTCCACCAGCCTCACCCCCCTCCTCATCTCTCCACCAGCCTCACCCCCGTCCTAATCCCTCCATTATTACGTTACAGCACTGCTGCTGGGAGGTCCTCCCTCACCTTGGCAGGGTTGTCTAGATGTGCCAGCTCGGTTGCCAGGTCGGCCTCTCTGACATGATGAATGGTGTTGCCGCAGAGGACAGAGGGCTTGGTCACAGCCAATAGCAAACCTGGCAATGGGGCCGTGTGACCCACATACTGGCCACATAGGAGAGTGGTTCAGGAGAACCGTATATGTCGTGTAACGCGCCAGACAGACACCTGAGCCCTTGCAGGTGTTGAGGTGATGCTGTGAAGCCAGCTGCCACAGTAGACTCAGTCAGAAAGATATTTACTGAAGAGAATTTCTATCCGTCAGAATTTGTTTTCAGGTCTCAAACACAAATATTTTCTACAGTGAAGCTTTTGCACTGTGTGACAGTGTGTGTGCAAGTGGGTCTGTTGTGTCTGTAGTGTGTGTTTGGTTGTAGCTGTGTGTATGTGTGTGCCTGTATGTGTGTGTGGTTATGTGTGTTTGTTAGTCAGCTAAAGTGGTCTCAGCTCCTTTTTCTCTGCAGTTACACTGGGTCATCTGATTTTGCGTTAGTGTTTATTTTTACTCCAGTGTGGGAAGACGAAGATATTGTCAACACACACAGACACACACACACACACACACACACGCACACACACACACACACATATAGGCTACATAGATACACAAACACGCAGTGTCATGTGATTCACCTTGTGATCGTTGATGTTGTTATAGGAGCCACATTCCAACAGGATTTAGAGAGGGATCTGAGGTGTGCGTGTGTGTATTTGTGTGTGTGTAAGTGTGTGTTTGTATGAGTGCTACAATTCACACACACTGTACATCATCCATCAGCAAGTCCTGGCCTCTCTTATCGGCATGGTAACCATACCCCATCTGCACAAACACCCCCCCCACCCCCCCCCACCCCCTTCAGGCCCTTTTCACCAGAAACTACAAAATATGATCTGGGTCCAGATGAGTTTAGCAGAGGCATGTCAGTAAACAGTCTAAACCAGCCATCCCAACTTTCACTGAAAGCCTATTAATAGTCGTATTGCTCATGGACAAGCTAATTACTTGATTGTGCATCGATCATTATTAGGTAGTCAGGGGAGCCTTACCTGGTTTCTATAGCAACAGAGACAGAGTAGAGTCACTCACTGCTGTTTTTTATGGCTTACATTGAAACACTGCTGTGAAATTGACAATGTCTTTACTTCGGATACATTATGGATCATTATTCTCTCAATTCAACGGAATAAAGTAGCATACACTACCTCTATACAGGGTGGTGTTTTAGCCAACAGCAGATATAGTAACGTTGGTTACCAAATGTTATTAGTATACAATTATTCTTTAGCAATTGCCGGTCGTTGATTAATTGAGGAGCCTATTCTTCACTGCAGCCAGAACGTGTTCGTCACTCCAGACGAACTCCCGCCCCGGTTTGCTCACGGGAACTCCCCCCGCTCCCCTCCACCAAGCGCTGCTCATTCTCTCCACGAGCTGTCACCCCAGCACTGGCCGCACCGTTCGAGCTGCACGGAATCGGTGCTTACGCGCTGTCTTACCGAAACATAATCTCAAGCTCTCTTTTCCCGGTACCGAAAAGAGTGTATATCCCCGTAGGTGGCTGCGATAGACACACTTATTGTGGGTCGTGACGGAGTTTGAGGCCGCAGAGTAAAAGGTATGGATGTGTTTCTTTTTCGCTCAAAGCAGACTTTTGCCGTGTTTACCGTCTGAGCAGCTCGCAAGACTGCGTGAGCACCGTGGACGGAAGACTGCTGAATGAGTTTAAACAGAACCAAACCTCCACGAATTACTAACAGTAGCCTGTGTTGTTAAGGTGTTAACTGTGTCGCTTATGTATCGTATAGGCCTATGTGATCGTTCATTTAGAATAGCGAATCAGGTTGTTGTGGAACAGGAGTTGAGGAAAAAGCATCGAAGGCTGAATAGGTTAACCGAGATTTGTCCTCGGGTTGCACAGTAAAGTTTGTTTGTAGATTGGACGCGCTGATTGTGCCAGATCATTGGGCGACCGATCCGAGGGCAGGGCTGGGCCGGTTCGGGTCGGACAAAGGTCGTACTGGGCCTGGTCGACTTGTCACTTTTGATGCTTTTCTTGGCACTATGCCAAATCGATATTTCACCACAATATTTAAGGATTCTTTTCAAGGTCCCTTCTCTGGACGCAAACACACAAGCACGTACACACACGTACGCACACACTTCATATCATCTGGTGTGGTGTTTATGGTAAAAGCTTACTGTAATAGTGTTGTGTATGTGTGTGTGTGATTGTGAAATTGTAGGCATTTTCATGGAGGCTCTAAAGCATGTTATATGTATTGCTGGCTTCGTGTTTGTCGGACGCACCTGTATGTGTGTGTGCATCAGTGTTGGTTCATGTGTGTAAGCATGTTTGTCTCTTTGTATGTGTGTGCACATGTTTTTCTGTGTGTGTGTGTTCCCCTGGCTTCCCTTCGTGTGTGTGTGTCTCTGTGGTGATATCCTGTCAGATCCTCATGGGAGGGGGTCAGTCACAGGGTCTCCCCTTTGGAATTCTCCCTGAATAGACCTGACACACACACACACACACACACACTGGGCGAGATCTTCTGTCTGCTTAACACTCCGGTTATGCATAAAAATACCTATTACTTATAGTGCTTGCAGCTCTATTGACCTGAAAATGTCTTTTTAAATCTGCATTTATGTCCGTGCGTGAAGCAACATAAATATGCTTAAGCCATTTCTGGATCAAGTCATTTCTCTGCTTGGCCTTCTGCTGTCCAGGGTACTTGGTGAAGCATATCTGACAATTAGACCAAGGAGAAAGAAGCAGGAAAACAGAATGAAGGACTCCCAGAAAGAACATGGACACACACAGGGACAGACATAGAGAGAGAAGGAGAGATCCTGTTGAGCAGTAACTGGAGCTCAGCTGGACAGACTGACGCTAGGAAAGAGATGCAGTGCTGATGTGTGTGTGTGTGAGTGTGTATGTGTGTAACTGTGATCACAGAGCTCCTCCAAACATCACACTTACATCAACTCCATCACCATGCAGGGTGTGACTGAGCACTGTATATAGACAGGCACACCTAGCCTGTCCCAGTCTGACACACACACACACACACACACACACACACACACACACACCACACACACACACACACACCACACACACACACACACACACACACACACACACACACACACACACACACACACACACACACACACACACACACACACACACACACACTCTCTCTGTCTCTGTCTCTCTCTGCCCAAGTATCATCTTCTCACTCCCAGAGAAGAGAGCTGTCTCTACTTATGTGTGTTTCAATGTTTGTGAGCTGCGTTGTGAGATATCAGACGTGTGAGCGCAAGTCTGAAAGTGGCTGTATAGGGCACTGTGTGTGTCTGTGTGTGTCTGTGTGTGTGTGTGCGCTGTGTGTGTGTGTGTGTGTTGTCGAGTATCCTCACTGCCACTTTCAGACGTGTGCTTTTCCCCAGATGCGTGCTGGTCCGATCAGGGTGTGTGTGGTGGAATCGGGGAGGTATTTGATGCGAGTGCATGTCTGTGAGAAAGTGTGTGTGTTTTTCTGGAGTTGATCCATTTCTCTGGGAGGTGTGGGAGGACATCTACTCACGGAATGGTGTGTGTGTGTGTGTGTGTGTGTTGAAGGAGGTGTGAGTCTGAGTCTGGTGCGCTAGGAGACTAGCAAAGTGTGTGTGTGTCAGTGTATCTGGAGTCGGAGAATAGAGTGTGACGTACCAGTGTGAGAGAAGTGTGTGACGTACCAGTGTGAGATTGCTTGTGGATTGCTGGACACGCACCCTTGGGTCAAGTCAGGACAGATCCTTCTTGTTGTTTAGTTCTTCTCTGAAACATCTTGGGCGTGTGTGTGTGAGTGTGTGTGTGTGTGTGTGTGAGAAGTTACTAATGGCAGCCTAATAAGCCTAATAATTATAATTGTGTTTCTCCCTCACTCTCAGTAGGGTACTTACGTACATGAAGCAGCATGTCTGTGTAGCTGTGTTGGGGACACATCGGGATTCATGCACGCTTACACACATGGCACTATTGTCCCCTAACTCTGCTTTCAAACTAGTATTATATCACAGTTATTTACACTTCCCGAACCTGTGTGTGTGTGCGTGTGTATGCTTCTGTGGGTGGTCGCCACTAGTAATAGTACCCATGCTATAAAGAAAGACTTGACAAGTGAAGAGGAGCGTTGGAGCTAAGGGCTGAGCTGGGCTGGGTCTAACAAGGCTTCCTCAGACTTGAGGGCTGGGCTGGGTCTCAACAGTCTAACAGTGCTTCCTCATAGCTGGGGTTTTGGCTGCTTCTGTGACTGCTCTGCTGTGTCTAGTCAGAACAGTTTTTAAGGAAATGAGGAAAGAAGGAGACAAAGGAGAAGAGAAGGAGATGAGGAGGGGATTGCTCCCAGACTGTTAGGATTTACTGCTGGGAAAGAGTGAGAGGGGAAGGGGAGGTGTGAAAGTGACAGAGAGGAGTGGGGGAAGGGGGGATTGGTGTGAGAGAGAAGAGAGAGAGAGAGAGAGAGAGAGAGGAAAGGACGGATTACTGAAGTCACGATAAAGAGTAAGGTATCCCAGGATCTTTAGCTACAGCTCATTGACTAGCCTCATTGTAACTGTGACAGAGCCGTGATTGGCCGGACTTCTGAATGTCACTGCAAACTCTGGAATGTGTGTGTGCGTGTGTGTGCGCAATGAGTTAATAGCTATCCGTTGAGTGGTTGATTGTGTCCTGTTGGCCACACTGGATCTCTTTGTCCAGGCATGTACACATACACATACACATACACACTCACACACACACACATACACACTCACACGTGCACACTCTCACATACAGCACACTCAGAACCAGGCATTCCTCCAGTGGCAGGGGACTTGCCAAGGATGGGAGAGAGAAAGAAGGTAGAGGAAAAGGAAGAAGAGAATAAAGAAAATGAGAGAGAGAGCGAGACAGACTGAGACAGACAGAGACAGACAGAGACAGACAGACAGAACCTTGTGTGGTTCTGCTGGCGCAGGCTCATGAATGGGGACAAAGTCGGCAGTCTAAAAATGTTTTATTGCTGCTCTTTTCTTCTGCTCTGCCTTCTCCATGGCCGTGCTGGAGGAGTAGAGCAGAGGGTGAGTACAGTAGAGCTGCGGAATCTACTGAGGGAGCTTCAACAGTGGTCTGATTTCATGGAGATCTTTAGGAGACTGAGAGGGAGGAAAAGAGAGTTAAAGAGAGATGGAAGAAGGGCGGGAGAGAGAATAAGATGGAGCGAAAGAGAGTGAGAGAGATGGTGAGAGAGAGATGGAGAGAAATGTAAAAAGAGGGTGTGCGACCACTCTGTTTTAGTATTTGCCAGCATGGTCAGCCGAGCTAGCCAGGCTAAGTAGGTTAGCATATGGGGAAGGAGGGAGGGAGAGGGGTAGGAAGAGAGCTTGGAGAGTGAGCAGGGAGGGGGAGAGTAGGGGGGAGGGAGAGGGGGACTGGGGTGATGGGAGGACAGGTACTCCTGCAGGAAAAAACGACCTGCATTCCACCCCTCTCTTCCATCTCGGCCTCCCATGTCTCCTCCTTACTCTCTCTCTCTCTTGTCCTCCCCAATTCTTTTGGCTTCACTCATTGTTACTCTCTTCCTCTCCTCCTTCTCTCCAGTGGGAACTATCCTGCTTGTCCCCCCCCCCTCCCCCCAGAGGGTAAGCAGCGGTCATAAATCTGATTAGACCCTTGGGGTGCTGTATGTATGAGGAGGGGGAGGGGGGAGGAGGTGGAGAGATAAAGGAGAGAGAGCGAGGGGGAAAGAGAGGTAGCGATAGAACGAGAGGGGAAGAGGGGAGGAGAGAGAGGGAGCGATAGAGAGAAGCGAGGGAGAGACATTATTTGGGAGTGGAAAAGGGAAAATTCTCTTTATTTTGGTCAGTAAACACAGTCCTTGAGAATCAAAACATTATTTTAACACACACGTTCACGTTCACACACACACACACACACACACACACACACACACACACACACACACACACACACACAGGCACACCCACGTGGACTCCCACACACACTCACACACACGTGCACCCCCCCCACGTGCACACACACACGTGTGTGCACACACACATACACACAGGCAGGAGCTGAGGTGGTCAGACTGGCTGGCGGGAGGCTGTAGAGGTCTGGGTCTTGACCAGATCCCCACACACCACAGTCACGGCTCGAGTGTCCAACCTCAACTCTCTGGTGTGTGTGTGTGTGTGTGTTGTGTGTGTGGTGTGTGTGTTGTGCAACATGCATGAGTACAATGCTAAAAGGGCTGGTTGCATGAAGGACATTCTTCCCTAAACCAGAAGCCTGTCAGACATCCACATCTGAATGTCATTTGTGTCAAATGTGTTTGTGTGTTTGTGCAGGTTGGTGTGTAAATAAATGTACAGTATATGTGTGTGTGTATGTAGGACTGTATGTGTGTATGTAGGGCTGTATGTGTGTGTGTGTGTGTGTGGGTGGGTAGGACTGTGTGCAGGACTGTATGTGTGTGTGTGTGTGCGAGACTGTGTGTGTGTGTGTGTAGAACTGTACGTGTGTGTGTGCAGGACTATGTGTGTGCAGGACTGTATGTGTGTGTGTAAAACGTTGTGTTTGTGTGTGGATGACTATATGTTTGTGTGTGTGTGGAGGACTGGATGTGTGTGTGTAGGACTGTGTGTGTGTGTGTGTGGAGGACTGTATATGTGTGAGTGTAGGACTGTGTGTGTGGATACAGTCAGGCCCATAAATATTTGGACATTGACACAATTTTCATTTTGGCTCTGTACACCACCACAATGGATTTGAAATGAAACAATCAAGATGTCCTTTAAGTGCAGACTTTCAGCTTTAATTTGAGGGAAGGGTTTCCCGCAGCACTTTTCAGTTAAGGCGGCCTGCCGCCTTAACTACGTTGTCAAAATGTAAAGTTTTTCTCCCTTCCATTCCAAACCGTGACCAACGCCAGTCTCCCTTCTCTGCAGAACGCATTGGAGGAAAACGTTTTTTCTCTGGTAAAGAAAACCCCTTGACAACAGTTTAAGAACACTCTCCAGGAAGTAGGTGTATCTGTGTCAAAGTTAACAATCAAGAGAAGACTTCACCAGCGTAAACACAAAGGGTTCACCACAAGATGTAAACCATTGGTGAGCCTCAAAAACAGAAAGACCCGATTAGAGTTTGCCAAAAAAAGAGCCTGTACAGTTCTGGAACAACATCCTATGGACAAATGAGACAAAGATCAACGTGTACCAGAATGATGGGGAGAGAAGAGTATGGAGAAGGGAAGGAACAGCTCATGATCCAAAGCATACCACCTCATCAGTGAAGCATGGTGGAGGTAGTGTTATGGCGTGGGCATGTATGGCTGCCAATGGAACTGGTTCCCTTGTATTTATTGATGTGACTGCTGAGAAAAGCAGATGGACAATGACCAAGCATACTGTGAAAGCAACCAAAGAGTTGAAGGCAAAGAAGTGGAATGTTCTGCAATGGCCAAGTCAATCGCCCGACCTGAATCCAATTGAGTATGCATTTCACTTGCTGAAGACAAGACTGAAGGGAAAATGCCCCAAGAACAAGCAGGAACTGAAGACAGTTGCAGTAGAGGCCTGGCAGAGCATCACCAGGGACGAAACCCAGCGTCTGGTGATGTCTATGGGTTCCAGACATCAGGCTGTCATTGACTGCAAAGGATTTGCAACCAAGTATTAAAAGTGACAATTAGATTTATGATTATGTTAGTTTGTCCAATTACTTTTGGTCCCTTAAAAAACACCCCCTCCCCCCCCATGTGTAGGACCGTGTGTGTGTGTGTGGAGGACTGAATGTGTGTGTGTGTGTGGAGGACTGAATGTGTGTGTCTGTTTGCAGGACAAACGTTGCTTCATACAAATACTCTTCCTATGGAAGCTCAGGTTAAGTTTAGGCAGTTTCCATGGCTACACTTATGATAGCAGCTGGATTCACAAAGAGAGAGAGAGAGAGAGAGAGAGAGGGAGAGATGATCTAACTGCTGGTCAGTGTGAATCTGAAAGGAACTACCCCCCCCTCTCTCTCTCTTGATCTCCCTCTCTGTTTCTCCCCTCTCTCCCTCACTCACTCTCACGAGACAGATGTCTACCTTTCTCACTCATTCCCTCTCACTCACGCTCTCTCTCTCTTTCACTCACTTACTGTCCCTCCCTCCCTCTCTCCCTCTACCCCCCTCCCCTCTCTCCTCCTCTCTCCTGTCTACCCCCCTCCCCTCTCTCCTCCTGTCTACCCCTCTCTCCTCCTCTCTCCGGTCTACCCCTCTCTCCTCCTCTCTCCTGTCTACCCCCTCTCTCCTCCTCTCTCCTGTCTACCCCTCTCTCCTCCTCTCTCCTGTCTACCCCTCTCTCCTCCTCTCTCCTGTCCACCCCTCTCTCCTCCTCTCTCCTGTCTACCCCTCTCTCCTCCTCTCTTCTGTCTACCCCTCTCTCCTCCTCTCTCCTGTCTACCCCTCTCTCCTCCTCTCTCCTGTCCACCCCTCTCTCCTCCTCTCTCCTGTCTACCCCCCTCCCCTCTCCCCTCCCCTCTCCTGTCGGCTGTCTCCATTATCCTAGCTCTCCGGTGAGCCCCCCCCCAGGCAAGCCTGTCCTAGATCCAACAGAAGCATCACAGTCAGGTCTTCTTTCATCGGAACTGTCCATCCATTTGTCCTCTGTCTGTGTGTGTGTATGATTGACTGTGTATGTGTGCCCTGGGTGACTAGTTTGATGTGACGTGAGTCTCCTGCTATGTACCTGAAGAACCTAGGACAATGACACAGAGAAGCTGCACCTGGCTGTTTATCTTTCCTCCCTCTTAAGGCCGATTTATACTACTCCGACTCCGTTACGGACAGACAGACGGACGGAGTCGGACGGATTAGTTGAATTGATTGTACTCCGAAGGCTGTGGATGCAGAAAACAATTCACCTCCAGAAGAGTAGGTGGCGCTGTACTGCGATGCTTGCTAGGTTATCTAAAAGTCGGACCAATCACAGCCAAGGGGTATCCTTAAAACTAGCAGACGGATAGTCAGGAAAATCAGGAGGTGCAGGTAGAGCTCTCCGAGGGGCTCGGAGAGGACTCAGAGAGGGCGTTCCACATCGGAGAGGGCGTTTCCTGTGTCCGTCTCCGTGAAAACTGTATAATTCGGCCTTAAGTATAGAGACACAGGAGAGGAGGGTAGAGTGAGAGTAGAGGGAGACTGGAGAGCAGGGGAGGGTAGAGTGAGAGTAGAGGGAGACTGGAGAGGAGAGGAGGGTAGAGTGAGAGTAGAGGGAGACTGGAGAGGAGAGGAGGGTAGAGTGAGAGTAGAGGGAGACTGGAGAGGAGAGGAGGGTAGAGTGAGAGTAGAGGGAGACAGGAGAGGTGGGGAGGGTAGAGTGAGAGTAGAGGGAGACAAGAGAGGAGGGGAGGGTAGAGTGAGAGTAGAGGGAGACTGGAGAGGAGGGGAGGGTAGAGTGAGAGTAGAGGGACACAGGAGAGGTGGGGAGGGTATAGTGAGAGTAGAGGGAGACAGGAGAGGAGGGGAGGGTAGAGTGAGAGTAGAGGGAGACTGGAGAGCAGGGTGAAAGTAGAGAGACAGGAAAAAGGAAAGCAGGGGAGGGTTAGTGGAGGATGTTGACCTCTGACCTTGACCCTGGTCTAGTGGCTCATGGGAACCAAAGTTCTGCTCATCAGGGCTTCTGGCCTCTATTGTGGTTAATAAACAAACTTCAAGATGTCATAAGCCAAGACAAACAACACACACTACAAAGACATAAACCCAAACACATTTACACTTGAGTAGACATTTGAATATACACAGACACACTGACCATAGTTTCGATGTGGACTAGAGCTGAGAAACTTACCCCAGAGAGCTGTGTAGCACTCCTCCCCCTTCTCTCCTCCCCCTTCTCCCTCTGCTCTCCTCCCCCCTTCTCCCCCTTCTCCCTCTGCTCTCCTCCCCTCTCCTCCCCCTTCTCCCTCTGCTCTCCTCCCCCTTCTCCCTCTGCTCTCCTCCCCTCTCCTCCCCCTTCTCCCTCTGCTCTCCTCCCCTCTCATCCCCCTTCTCCCTCTGCTCTCCTCCCCTCTCCTCCCCCTTCTCCCTCTGCTCTCCTCCCCTCTCCTCCCCCTTCTACATTCTCCCCTCCTCCCCCTTCTCCCCTCCCCTTTCCCCACCTCATCATCCATCCTCCCCATCTTCCCTCTTTTGCCTCTCTTCACTTCATCTCCATCAACCTGGCATCGTCTGTCATCAGCGTCACAGTGTGTGTGTGTGTTTGTAGGTATGTGTATGTGCTTCCTTGCGTGCGTGCGTGTGTCTCCTATGTATCCTAGCTCCAGCATGACTCAGGAGAATACAGGTGATGCTAACACAGCAGGGACATCACACAGTTTATATATAGGCTCTATCTCTAGGATGATAGCATCTAGATACCTCAGACACACACACACACCCACACACACCCACACACTCACACAACGGGACAAACACACCCTGTGCCGCACGCTCACATACACTATACCATGCTCAAATACTCTGTAAAGCACTCACACACTCCATACAACAATCACACACGCTAGAACATGCTCCCACGCGCTGCACCACACACACACACGCACACACATTTGACCATACTCACAGTGCAATATTTTTGATACTGAAGCGTACACAGACAAGCTGTCCACACAGCTCTGTCATTAAGGGACTTTCACTTGATTGATGAAGTCACATTTCACTCAGGACTTCCCAGTTAGACAGGATTCACGTTTAATGTGTGTGATGCTGCAGGGTGTGTGTTTGTTCTTGTTGCTGCTGTATACACTCACACTGTATACACTCACTGACAACACGTCTGTCAATCAACCTTAAAGCTCTCTCTCTCTCTCTCTCTCTCTCTCTCTCTCTCTCATACTTACTCAGAATGTCTGATGCTTTAAGCATTAATCTTGAGGCTCAAAGCTGTGAGAAAGAGCTGTTGGTGTGGATAGACCAGAGACATGGAGAGAGAGAGAAATGATAGCAGAACAGAGACAGAGAAAGGAATGGCAAGCCTTACTTCCATAAACCCATTCTATTTCTCAGTAGATTATGTGACTAGTTTGTCCTTAATGACTTTGAGGGGGTGATGAAGGCCGGTATCTGGTCAGAGGATTGGCTTAGAGGGGGCTGACGCAGACAGGATTGCAGCCAATCCCAGAGGAGACGGGAGATTGGGAACTTCAAAGGCTTGACTTGGAGCACGTAGCTAATAGCTTTGCTGGTACAGCAGTTTGACATATTACCCTTGGTAGAGTCAGGGAGTCTGTCTGTGTGTGTGTCTGTGTGCGCACATGCTTCTGTGGTTGTGTGTGTGTGTGTGTGATTGAGAAGCCTGATGCTAGATGTGGAGTGTGTCAGGGGAACACGAGACAGATGTGGAACACAGAAACTTGGCGTTATGTGTGTGTGTGTGTGTGCGTATGTGTGTGTATGTGTGTGTGTGAGAGAGAGTGTCATGTCTGTGTCTTTGAAACTGTGGAAAATGTTGAATCACACCATTCATTTCCAGCTCATGTACAGTAATATGGAAACATACACACACATGCTCATCTATACACACGCGCACACACACACATACATATACATGCACACACATACACTCACTGCCGACAGGACCAATGACACATCACAGCAGCATATCACATACCACCATACCAAAGCAATGAGAGCCTGGAGAGAGGCTGGCCTTTGGCTGCTAGAGGGCTGGGGTGGCAAGAGATGCAGAGAGAGGGGGGGTGATAAGGCCATACCAACAAGGCCTGTTTTCCACTTGCTGCACTTTCAGTTGCAACTGAGTCATTCTACTGTAAAGTTCTACTGAGGTCTGAGTTCTGTGTCTCTCTCTTGGAAGTCGCTTTGGATAAAAGCGTCTGCTAAATGAATAAATCTAATGTAATGTGTGTGTGTGTGTTTGTGTGTGTGCGGTACTGTAGTGTGTGTATGTGTGTGCGGTACTGGGTGTGCGTGTACTGTAGTGTGTGTGTGTTTTTTATCTGTGTCTCTGTAGTTGTGCCATACTGGGACCAATGGGCCTTTGTAGTTCTTTCCCTCAGGTCACAGAACTACAAAAGCCGTTCTAAGGAGTGTGTGTGTGTGTGTATTATGTATGTTGAGCGTGTGGGTGTGTCTCTTGAGTGCATGTGTGTGTAACAATTTTAGCCAGTGTGTGTCTCCTAAGTTTGTTTGTGTGTCTCTTGAGTGATTGTGTGCGTGTAGTATTTTGAGAGTATGTGAGTGTGTGACTGTGTTTATGTATATTAGTGTGTGTGTGTGTGTGTGAGAGAGAGAGAGAGAGAGCAGGAGTATTGCCTTAGGGAGTAGATGTTCCTCTTACACAGGAGGATCTGATGTGAGATCATGTTTTTCATTGTGGCCCAGACTTGGCTACTGTGTCTCTCAGGTACTGGGTGTGTTTGTATGTGTGTGTTTCTATCAGATATTCATTCCTTCATATAAGTTCACATAATGAACTTGTTCATTCATTCCTACTCTGTCTAAAGTGGGCGTATCTTGGTTTCTTCGGGTTGAGCGCCGCCCATATTGTGTTGTAGTATTTTAGTTTAGATTAGTAACTTTAGTTATACTATTACTACAACACTGTTACATTTGGTTTCTGATACTCTCTCTCTCTTTCTCTCTCCTTCTCTCTGTCAATAACTCAAGGAGTTTAATTAAGTCAAGAGTGTGTGTGTTGGTGTGTGTTTGTGTGTAGGCCTGACCCACTGCATGTGTGTGTGTGTGTTTTGGGTGTGACGGCTCTCTGGCAGTGAGTCTAAAAGCAGGATGACTGGTTGTGATTAGGAGAGTCTAGACTTTAACCAGCATGCTCTGCTACAGCACCCCCGTCCTACACACAACACTGCCCAGTAGTGTGTGTGTGTGTGTGTGTGTGTGCATGCATGTGCAAATAAGAGAAAATATACTCCCATGTGTTTTTCTGATCTTAACCCTAAGGAGGGGAGGGACAATAAAGAGCCAAGACCCTTCTCTGTCTCTGTGGAAAAGGGTGTGTGTGATGCAGGGAGAGAGACGGACAGACGGAAACACACCCCGGTCTACGCACAGACGGGCAGGGCTGGTGATTGGCCAGCGTCGGCACTGCCAGGGTCACATGCACAAACATGGATCCAAAAATAGATGCTAAACACTGGGGCAGAACATAACACTTAACAGTCGTTCACTGTGCATGTGCACACACACAGTGTGTACGCATTTGGGAATACGTGTACGGTGTGTGTGTTTATGTATTTGTGTGTGTATGTGTGTACGATAAGTGTGTGTGTGTGTGCATGTATTTCTTTGTGTTTGTGTGTACAGCATGCATGGCTGTATGTGTGTACCGTGTGTGTGTATTTGTGTACAGTATGTGTGTATGTGTGTATTGTAGCAACCCAGGGGACGTGAAAGCCAGACTAAAATAGGAGACTCAAAGACATTTAGCTGTAAAACCAAGGTTCATCAGGCTTCTGAATGGACACTGATATGGACATTGATACATTTCTCACTAGTCACTTTACACACTGTCACTTTCAGTTCATTATTGCACTATTGCACTAACTTACCCTACTTAACTTAGGTTAGTATAGGTCTTGTCTTAGGTTAGTTAGGTCTATAGGGTTAGTATAGGTCATTATGTGTATTAGAGGTGTAGTATATTTATATATTGCATACTATTTTGTATATTTAGGAGGTTTATTATTATTTTATTTCTATTCTATTTGAGCTTATCATAGATGTAATCTATATTCTTAGTACTTATATGCTTTGTTATGCCAAGTTGCTTGCGTTGTCTTGTCCCAAGAATTTCAGTGCCCAGTCTGACCTTGTGTTGTTCTGTGCACCTGACAATAGAAACTTGAAACTTGAACTTGAAACTGTAACATAAAGTGTATTTTAATAACTGATGTCAGGGTAAGGGTAGTGTCAGGGTAGTGTCAGGGTAAGGGTAGTGTCAGGGTAGTGTCAGGGTAAGGGTAGTGTCAGGGTAAGGCTAGTGTCAGGGTAAGGCTAGTGTCAGGGTAAGGCTAGTGTCAGGGTAAGGCTAGTGTCAGGGTAAGGCTAGTGTCAGGGTAAGGGTAGTGTCAGGGTAAGGGTAGTGGGACAAACTGTAACTCAGGACTCTTCTCATCCGTGGTCTGGCAGCCTCTAAGCGGTGTGGTCCTGTGGGGTGTGGTCCTGTGGGGTGTGGTCCTGTGGGGTGTGGTCCTGTGGGGTGTGGTCCTGTGGGGTGTGGTCCTGTGGGGTGTGGTCCTGTGGGGTGTGGTCCTGTGGGGTGTTGTCCTGTGGGGTGTGGTCCTGTGGGGTGTGGTCCTGTGGGGTGTGGTCCAGTGGGGGGTGGTCCTGTGGGGGGTGGTCCTGTGGGGTGTGGTCCTGTGGTCCTGTGGGGTGTGGTCCTGTGGGGTGTGGTCCTGTGGGGTGTGGTCCAGTGGGGTGTGGTCCAGTGGGGTGTGGTCCTGTGGGGTGTGGTCCAGTGGGGGGTTTGGAGCAGAGCGAGAGGTCAGTCCTTCTTTGCAGACCAACACTCCTCCAGGGTTGTCTCTCTGCTCCTCTTGTTCCTTTCTCTCCTGCGGCCTGGCTCCCTACACGCCTCCCCTGATCACCTGATGGGCTGCAGGTGCGACCAGTGTCATGTGCCAAGTGGCTGCAGCACTGGAACAGGCAGATAGACTCCCTCTATCACCTCCCCTAATCTAAGCCTATGGACCCGCCCCCTGTGTCGGATTGGCTGGTCGGTTTCCCCTGGCTTGCTACAGTACATATATACAGAATGTGTGTGTATAGTATTTATGTGTGTAGGTGTATGTGTGTAGATGTGTGTGTGTAGGTGTATGTGTGTACGCTATGCACTCGCAAGTCCCAAGGCCAGTACAGGACAGGGTCCCAGTGTGCTGGTAGGGGTTTCTGTCACTTTAAGGCCCTTAGGGAGTATTTATGACCTTGCATACAAACAAGACTGTAAAATAGGACTCCCCTCACCTCTCCCTCAACCTCTCCTCCCTCCCCTCACCCCTCATGGTCCACCCTCTCTCCCCTCCTCCCTCAGTTCTCTGCTGTACGCATTTAGGACAGGAACTATTACGGACTGAATAGGACTCCATCATACCTCTCCAGGAACGTGTAGCTAACAGTGTGTGTGTGAGTCTGTTCTGAGGGGAACCACCATTGGACAGGGAGAAGGGGGGAAATGAGGAGGGAGAGGGGTGGGAGGAGAAGAGGTAATGATGGAGGAGAGAGGAGAGGTAAGTGGGGTAGAGAGGAGGGGTGAGTGGGGTACTGAGGAGGGGTGAGTGGGTTAGAGAGGAGGAGGATAGGGGTGAGGGCAGTAGAGAGGAGGGGTTGAGGGGTGAGGGGGATAGAGAGGAGGGGGTGAGGGGTGAGAGAAGAGGTGAGGGGGGGGGGTGACAGGAGGAGTGAGTCAGCCATGAGGCAGAACACGATGACTCCCCCTCTTCCCGCCTCTCTGTCTCCGTGACGATGGGCCGTGGCGACGGGGGGTTTGCGGTTAGAAACCCTAATCTGCTCCTCATATGACCTTCTGATGGACAGGGACAGCAGCCGTCACACACACACATGCACACATATGCACACACACACACACACACACACACTGCTAGGTAAGTTTAGCCCCCCCCATGTGAACATGCTCTTAAAAGGCTTTCTGGTCATTCCTGGAGAGTTCTACTCTTTCCTCCATTATAAACACATACCAGGATGTGGGTGTGTAAGTATGTGTGTGTGTAAGTGTGTGTGTTGTTATCTTGTGTGTGGAAGCTATGTTCTCTGGTGTATATCTGTATCTAAGCTCAACTGGTTGAAGTGCATGTCTGGTTCTGCTGTTGGCTCGTACAAGTTGAGCTGAACCTCCAGATCTATGTAAAAAGAAGAAACAAAGACTAAATGTAAGTTGTTGTTCCAGAACCATGTACTGTAGATGTTTGTGTTGGGTTTGTGAGTTTGAGGTAGTGTTGGATACCGGTTTGGTTCAGTTGGAGTTGAGTTTGGGTTGAGGTGTTGTGTCATATTGAGTTGAGGTCAATGTTGTTTGGGATACTGGTTGCATTGGATTGAGGTTGTGTTTAGGTTTGAGATAAAGGTCGTGTTTGGTAGTGGTTGTGTTTCTGAAGAATGGTCATGCAGTGTATTTCCAGCACTGAACTCCTCTATCCAGGTCACTTGTCTCATCTCATCATGTTATCTGTGTGTGTGTGTCCTTAATGTGTGTTTCTCAGGGTGTATAGTTTTTGTGTGTTTGTGTTCTTTAACAGGAAGCGTTAGTAAAGATAAGTAAAGACATGAGTCACTATTTCTCTCACCCAGAATAACTTCAAACATGGCTTCTGTTAAAACTGCCCCCAGTATAGAGGATTGACTATGTATGTATGTAGGTGTTCCTAACCTGGAAATCCTGGACTGTTATGTTGTGACTAATGGGCTGTTTTGTGACTAATGAACTGTTAAAACAGTCCTGTTTGTGGAAGAGTGGACTCTCTCAGTACCAGCCTGAGAAGAGCGTATAGAACGGGGGAAGGAGAGACAGAGAGGAAGAGAGGAAGAGAGACAGAGAGGCAGAGAGGCAGAGAGGCAGAGAGGCAGAGAGGCAGAGAGGCAGAGAGGCAGAGAGGCAGAGAGACAGAGAGACAGAGAGACAGAGAGACAGAGAGACAGAGAGACAGAGAGACGGAGAGAGGGAGAGACAGAGAGACAGAGAGACAGAGAGACAGAGAGACAGAGGGAGATATACCATAGACTTAAGTTAAGAGGAGAGATAAAGAAAAATAGACAGAAAGAAGCAATGCTTTTATAGTGTCTGTCTTCTATCAAAAGGATGCACATGGTTACATCACAAACAGCTGTGTGTGTGTGTGTGTATGTGTGTGTGTGTGTGTCTGGCATGCAGTTGGGGTTCTCTCGTTATGTCTGCCAAGCCTATCCTCCTGGATGAGACCCAGACAGACATGAGTACAAATCACTGTACCCTGGAGACAGTGGAGAAACAAACACACACACACACACACACACATACACCACACTCAGAATCAGTGTATGGCTACATGACTTCATCATTGTAGGGGTTAAGGCTCTCTGGAGACTTTGGGTAATATGTCTGCTGTCCCCTGTATGTATGCGGGTGTGTGTATGTGTGTGTGTGTGTGTGAAGGAAATGACTGTGGCTAGGGACAGAGTTCTAGCAATCAGCTGGTAATTACTACTGGGACAAACCCTAAGTAGCTACCCTCTGTTTTTCTGTGCCCCACCCCCCCTCTCATATTTGTGCGTCTGTCTCCTTGGTAGGCTGGGATCTCAATCTCTCTCTGTTGACTGTTTTAACTCTCTACATGGTTCCTTTCATATCTGCAAACATACCTGCACACAGACTGGAAGGTAGAAGGATAGACAGACAGACAGACGGATGGACTGACAGACAGACAGACAGACAGACAGACAGACAGACAGACAGACAGACAGACAGACAGACAGACAGACAGACAGACAGACAGACAGACAGACAGACAGACTGACAGCACTAGTAGGTAGAGAGGGGAAGGGAGGGATGGGGAAGGGAGGAGGTAGAGAGGGGAAGAGGAAGAAAGAGGATGAGGCGGGAGGGAGGAAGACAGGGGATGAGGTGGGAGGTAGGGGAGGGTAGGGGACTGATTGTGCAGCTGTATGTAGAACTGAGTGGATGTTGCAGGACTGGCAGGGAGCTGGGTCTGGGGCTCTGAGTCAGTGACCTGAAGCCTGTGTGCGTGTGTTTTTGTGTTTGTGTGTTTGTTTTTTATTTGTGCGTATTTGTACATTTGTGTGAATAATTGACTTAGCAGAGGGGTCGTCATGCTGCCAGAGCAGCGTAGGAGGAAGGAAGACAGGCAGAGAGAGAGAGAGAGAGAGAGAGGAAGGAAGACAAGCAGAGAGAGAGGGAGAGAGAGGAAGGAAGACAAGCAGAGAGAGAGAGGAAGGAAGTCAGCAGAGAGAGAGAGAGAGAGAGAGAGAGAGAGAGAGAGAGGAAGGAAGACAGGCAGAGAGAGAGAGGTAGAGGGAGAGAGGGAGAGATGGCGGGAGGGAGAGAGGGAGGAAGGAAGGCAGGCAGAGAGAGAGAGAGAGAGAGAGAGGGAGGGAGGGAGAGGGAGGGAGGAAGGAAGGAAGACAGGCAGAGAGAGAGAGTTAGAGGAGAGAGGGAGAGATGGCGTGGAGGGAGAGAGTGAGGAAGGAAGGCATGCAGAGAGAGAGAGAGAGAGAGATAGAGAGGGAGTGAGAGAGTGAGAATGAAGACATGCATAGAGATGAGATAGAGTAGAGAGAGAGACATAGCGATGAGGGATAGAGGGAGAGACTATGGGTTAAGTGAGTGCAAGGAAGAAAAGTGAAAGAGAAAGAGAGAGCTCAGTTTGCAGTCATGTTAAATAAAGCAACAGGCGAGAGGTTGTGAGCAGAGGAGCTGTTATAAATAATGTTTATCTTAGTGCCTTAGTGTGTGTCTGTGTTTCTGTGTGTGTTAAGGTTGAAGGTGCGTCAGAAAGAGGCAACATTTGAGCTCCAGTAATCCCTACTTTCAAGAGCTTTTGTGCTTCCTACTACACCCAAACCCTGGAGGGTGTTTCTGTATTTTCATGTGTCTTTGTGTGGATGTAACTGTGTGGCTGCCTGTGTGTGTGTGTGCGTGTGTATTATGTGTGTATGTGCATGTACGTGCATGTGTGTATGCTTGCGTGTCTGTGTGAGTATGTGTGTGTGTGTGTCAACGAGGGCCAGTGTGGGCCAGTGCAGACCTGTCCTCACTGAGATGTTGCTGTGCTGGTCTTGTTCTCTCAGGAAGAAGCCTTCTAATGTCAGCCTGGGTCACACACACACAGAGGGAGAGAGAGAGACACAGAGAGACACAGAGAGACACAGAGAGACACAGAGAGACCCAGAGAGACCCAGAGAGACCCAGAGAGACCCAGAAGACCCCAGAGAGACGCAGAGAGACCCAGAGAGACCCAGAGAGACGCAGAGAGACCCAGAAGACGCAGAGACAGCGAAAGACAGAGAGAGAGAGACAGAGAGAGAGAGAGATAGAGTTAAGAGATGTAAGGGGTGAAAATACAAGAGGGAGGGAGAGCGGGATGGAGAGAGAGGAGAGGGAGAGAGAGAGAATGAATAGTGGGCATAGTCCAATCCAGCTGTGTGTGTGTGTGAGGTGTTCGCTGAGAGCCCTATTGGGAGCAATCTGGTCTTATAAACATCACTGAAGTATGTTGACGTGTTCAGTGTCACTAAGGGAAACATCTGTACACACACACAAACACACGCACACACACACGCACGCACACACACACACACACACACACACACACACACACACACACACACCACACACACACACACACACACACCACACACACACACACACACACACACACACACACCACACACACAGCCGTTGGGTAGACTTAAGACTTGAGAGGATGTGTAGTGTGTGTGTATGCATGTGTGTGTTGAGGCAATGGCATTTCCTGTTAAGGAGACAGCACTTTGGCTGGGGAGACCCCAGAGCAAAAAGTGTGTGTGTGTGACTGAACACATGTTTTTTCCGTATACCTCCTTGCTGGTTGTTTTTCCAGGTGCCTTGACCTCCCCCCCCTCCTCCCTCCCTCCCACCTACATAGAAAACCTTCCTCCTTCCTTATCCCACCTCCTCCCTTCTCCGTCCTCCCCCATTCCCACCTCCCTCCCCTCCCCTCCACCCCTCGTAGCTCCTCTCCCGTTCCCCCCCCACCCACCTTCCTACATGGTAAACCTTCTGTTTTACCCCCTTCCTGTACCATTTGCAATTTGTCTATGTGTGATATGTTTATGTAAGAAGTGTTTGTGTTCAGTACAATGCTGTGGTATGTGGTTTGAAGTGAAGTGAAGTGAGGTTAGTGTGTGTGTGTGTGTGTGTGTGTGTGTGTGTGTGTGTGTGTGTGTGTGTGTGTGTGTGTGTGTGTGTGTGTGTGTGTGTGTGTGTGTGTGTGTGTGTGTGTGTGTGTGTGTGTGTTGTGTGTGTGTGTGTGTGTGTGTGTGTGTGTTGTTGTGTGTGTGTGTGTGTTGTGTGTGTGTGTGTGTGTGGTGTTGTGTGTGTGTGTGTGTGTGTGTGTGTGTGTGTGTGTGGTGTGTGTGTGTGTGTGTGTGTGCGCGAGAGCGCGACCCGCGAAAGCCACGAGAGAGATTCTGTTCTATGGAATGTTCCCTGCCATGAAAACCACATCTAGTTGGATTGAGAGGGAGGGAAGGGAAGGAGAGAGATGGAAAGAGGGCAAGAGAGAGGGGAAAGAGGGAGGTGGAGATTGTGCTACTGAGATGGTTGAAGTTGTAGGGGGGTAAAAATATGGTCGAAAGAACCAAAACGAATTCCCCTATGGTTTAAAGGAAGATGGGAAACTGAAGTGTATTAGCATGAACCAAATAATGCCAATACAAATATAAATGATAATTATTTGACTCTATGGGTTAAATCAGAGCAAGAATGGTCAAAGTACGGTCAAAAGGAATACGCATTTAATAACATTATTGCAAATGAATGAAATCAATTACAAGGCCAACATGTTACAAATGAAGGCTTTAAATCTTACCTACTCTACCGTGATCATTGTAAAATCAGAGGGAAAGCAAGAGTGAGCAAGGAGTAGGACAGTAGGACAGGGAGAACTGAGGAGAATATCTCAGGAGATGAAGAATCCAACGGACAATGCATTACAATTCCCTTTATACACAAGAACAACCAATCAGACCAGATCTTGAATGGGGTTTCAGGGCCATCAAGTTGAGACCGTCCAGAAACTCCAGACTTTAGCATATGAGAGGTGGGGGCAGGTTTGACACCCTGTATGCACCCCAGCACAATAGCACATGGAGGTCTTCCCTTTTGTCAATCCAATTCATTTGCTGTTCCGGTCGATGGACCTTGTTTTTTGGAAGAACTGGTGTGTGTGTGTGTGTGTGTGTGTGTATCTGCATCTGCATCTGCGTTTGACCTCTTTCAGGATCTTTGGTTTGTGCGTATGATGTGTGTTTCTGCCTATGTGCCTGTATGTGCCTGTATGTGTCTATTATTGTGTGCGTGTGTGCGTGTGTGTGTGTGTGCGTGTGTGTGTGTGTGTGTGCGTGCGTGTGTGCGTGTGTGCGTGTGCGTGCGTGTGTGTGTGCGCGTGTGTTGTGTGTGTGTGTGCGTGTGTGTTCGTGTGTGCGTGTGTGTTCGTGTGCGCGTGTGTGTGCGCGTGTGTGTGCGTGTGCGTGTTAGGTGAATAGCACAGGTGTCTGTGACTGTCGATGAGTAATCACTGTGCTACACAGCACATAGTGTGCTACATAGTTTCTGTCTGAGTGATTGACCTCTTCCTTTCCCCCCCCCTCCCCCCCTCTCCTTTCCTTCCAGGTGGTATCCTCCCATCAGAGAGACGCTCTCTCTTCATCCATGTCCTGACAGCGCTGGACCCAACGAGAGACGGCAACAACGAGTAGAGCAAGACAGCTGGAAGCGAGCGGAACTTGATGCCCAGCACGGTGTGCCCTGGCGAGGGTGATGCTGTGGCCTGCCTGGGGGGGTAGCAGGGGCCTGGGGCATGGCTAACTCTGTCTGTTCTGCAGAGAGTAAGGCACCTAGCTGTGAAGAGAAGAGGAGGAGAGGGAGGAGGAGGGGGAAGTAGCTATCATTTGAGAGCTCCGGGAAGACCTGATTTCCAGTGTGGATGTAAGGCTCTCATTACTTGTCTAAAGGGATATTTACTGCATCTGAGCACAATCCTATTTATCATAAGGTCTCATTTATTCAACTCCAGGTATATACTGAGGGATTTTGTATACACAGTCCTGTCATTGTTTACCTGAAGGCATCTAAAAATCCCGCAACCTTTTTTTCCCTACAAAACAAATTAATTTTCACTGTATTTGGGCCAGTTGCTGTATGCCCAGCGTGGAGGCCTAGCGGGGACACGTGTCTCGTGGTATCCCTAGCAACGCGCGGTGGTAACCATGGCGGCGGCGTACCGCGTGGTGGTGAGCAGTGTGAGCTGCTACAGCAGTGTGGTGGTGGACCGGCGTTCCCACAGCCACGCCGTGCACTACTGCTCTGGGCCATGTGGGGCGCTGTCCCAGGGCCTGGATTGTACCGTGGCCCACCGCAGCACCTGCTCCGAACTTGTCACCTGCCCCGACCCGGGGCGACACGCCCACGCGCCCTCCCGCAACCCCCCCCGCCGCCAGCCCCACCCACCACGCCAAATCTGGGGTGTCCATGGAAACGGGGTGTAACGGGGGCGTGTGGGAGGATAGCCCCCCGTGGCGGGGTAAGAAGGCAGGAGGGGTGGGGGCGGGGTCCGGGGGGGGGTCTGCGGTGGTTGTGGGGGGTGGGCCGACTCCCTCGGGGAGCCTGAAGGACATCACCGGAGAGGCCATCAACCTGGCCAGCGGCAAGCTCAAGGAGTTCTCCTTCGAGAAGCTCCGCCTCTCCTCTAGCCACGTCACCTTCCGGAAGGGTCGCAAGGTCCGACCCGACTCCTTCAGCCGGCGCTCCACCGACCTGGACATAATCTACGGCCACTTCTCCTCCAACACCGCCCCCGCCGCCCCCGCCAACGACGAGAACCAGCCCCCATTCGGCCCAGGCAAGGGCATGGGGGCCGAGGAGTGCAAGCCCAAGTCATCCGGCCTGTTGTCAGCATCAAAGGTGGGCGGCGGCTCCACGGGCAGCCTATCGAGTGTGTGCAGTGGCTCGCTGGAGGCGGGGCTGAACACGGTGGCATCGCTGTACCTCAGCACCCTGGGCGAGGAGAACCTGATCGCCCGCTTGCTGGAGAAAACCCGCGGGGAATCCGGCGGCGCCGGAGGCGAGGACATCCGCGCCTGCCTGGACATCCTGCTCAAGTGCTCAGAGGACCTGAAGAAGTGCACGGACATCATCAAGCAGTGCATCCGCCGCAAGGTGCCCGGCAGCGGCGAGGACGACGGGGTCAGCCCGGAGACCATGTACCAGGCTGTGATGAGCAGGCTGAGCTCCTACCTGAAGAGGCTGCCCCTGGAGCTGGAGGGGGGCGCTGTAGGGCTGGGGGCCGGGGGCCAGGGGGCCGGGGGGGGCCATAGTGAGCTTGCAGAACTGGTCAGCAGTCTCCACTCCCTCCAGACTCAGGGGAGCTTCTCGCCCATGTTCGGGAACGAGCAACCCCCTCGGTACGAGGATGTGGTGCAGTCCCCCCCCCCTCCCGATAACCGCCTTGCCCTCCACCTCCTCCTCGCCTCCTCCCACCTCCTCCTCTGCATCTGTCTCCTCCTCCACCACCAAGATGGTGTCTGGATCCAGCCACAAGCCAAACCAGAGCCCAACTTCCAGAACGGCTCCTCTTTCGAATGGCCTGCAGCACGCGCCACACACACACTCCCCTTCAACACGCACACACACTCCGTCCGTCTCCCCGCCCGCCCCTGCTCACGGCGCCTCCGTCCCCTCCTCTACCCCTCCACAGGCTCCCCCTGTTTCCCACATGGAGTCGCTGTACATAGAGGAGGATTCCGACCAGGCCAGGGGCCAGGGCCCCACCCCGGCAAGGTCCCCCGGCAGACACACCACACAGCGGGGCACCGGGGCACCGTCGAACCCCCGTGTGCCACACGTGTCCCCCTGCGCCTCCTGCCCAGGCCCTGTTGCATCCCCCTGCCTGTCCCCCCTGGCCAGGCCCCCGCCGTCAGTCCAAGAGAGGACGACATAGACAAGCTACTGCTCGACCTGGAGAAACTCTCTCAGAGCATGAGTCCCGAGAAGGAGAGGGGGAAGGAGCCCCCCCCTCCCCGTCAAAACTAGGCAGAGATGGGGGGCCCAGGTGGGTGCGCCCCCACAGGCACCCCCACCCACCCAGCCCTCGGAGCCTGTTAGCCACCTAGCCGCTAACGGCCAGTCCTCCAGACCTCTGGCCGTGGCGCCCGTTGCTCCCCAAGGAGGGTGCACAGAGGCTGGGCCGGGCGAGGAGGAAGACGGGGCCCTGCTGATGAGGATCCTGGAGAGCATCGAAAGCTTTGCCCAGGAGCTGGTGGAGTCCGGGGTGGGCACTGGGAGCGCTGGGAAAAGCAGCGGGAAGGAGAAGGAGAAGGAGGTGATGAGGCTGTTGCAGGACACTCTGGCCCCAGGGGCCAAGGCGGACACCCCCCCAGCTACACCTGTGCCCTGGCCTGTAGACCCAAACCAGTGCCCCTGTCTGGACCCAAATCTGAGCCCCCCACGCTCAGCCCTCCCCAGACACAGCCCCATACCACCAGCTCAGGCTGCACCTGAACCACTAACTGGCTCTACTCCTCGATCCCTTATACCTACTCCGGCCCCTGCACCCCTCCCAGCTGCCCCTGCCTCTGCCTCAGTCTTTGCCACTGCTCTCACCCCTCTCCCAACCCTCGCCCATGTACCCCCTCCAACCCCTTCTGCCCCTGTTCCTACACTGACCACTGCCACTGCCCCCAACTACTACCCCTACCTCTACTCCTACTCCAGCCCCTGCCCATGTCCTACAGACTTCCCCAGTCTCAATCCTTGCCCCAGCCTCTGCCCCAGCCCCAGCCTCAGCCGCTGCCCTCACCTCTACAACTTTCTCTACCCCTGCCCAAGCCACTGCCTCTATTCCTGCCATAGTCATGGCCTCCGTCCCAGCCTCTGCCCCAGGCCACGCCCCTGCTCTAGCTTCCACCTTAAGCCCAGCCCCTGCCTCTACCCCTGCCTCTACCCCTGCCACCCTTTCTGCACCATCGTCCGAGGAGGCCCCAGCACCTACCTCTGCCCCGGTGCCTGAGAAGGACGCTGCTGTCGGCTCCTTCGCCGTGAGGGACTGCGGCTCGACGCTCCTCATCCAGCAGTCTCCTGAGGTGATCAGAGTAAGTGCCAGATCAATACTAGTACAGTGACGGCTACGTCTTCTCCTGGAACAGTAGTGACTGTAACAGAGACATACTCTAGAAGCCACACAGTGCTGCTAACTGGGTGGATCTCTAATGCTGTGTACTGACTGGCCTCGAGGGTCGAACCCCAAGCCAGAACCCTAGAGCTGGTCTGGGCATGGATCACAGAGCCCATTTGAGCAGCCTTTCTCAGAAGCAGTGGTATTGTGTGGTGGAGGCGGAGCTGGAACTCTGCAACAACAGGCTAGTTGGGTTATTACAGGCTTCTTTTGTTGACTTTTCCTGGCTGCCGCCTATGTTTGGTGTTTGTGTGCGCGTGTGTTTGCTTGAGTGTGTTTTTGTGTGCGTTGGTGGGGGTGGTGTGTGTTTTGTTGTGTGTGTTTGTGTGTGCGTGTGTGCGTGCGTGTGCGTGCGTGTTTTCCTGTGTGTGTGTGTGTGTGATTGCTCTGAAATGTGGCAGTGTTGAAGAGGCAGATCTCCTTTCCTCCCTCTGGACGGTTTAGGGTAATTTAGGGTTGTGAACTGTCACAGCTTGGAGAGGGGCAATTACTGTTGTGTGTGTGTGTGTGTGTGTGTGTGTGTGTGTGTGTGTGTGACGCCAACTCTCACACCAACTGCAGAGAAAGAGCCGGAGAGCATGACTCAATCTCTCATCTGAAGTTTGAGAATCTGGCTAATGAATTTATATAATCCAGCCACTTAGAACACCATCCGATCTGAAGGAAAGAGTTGTTTTTATGGAGATAGTATCCCCCCCCCCCCCCCCCATCCCGTTCCCCAAATGCTTTTCTCAAACTTTCCTCCTCCCTCATCACAAAGCCCTCTCCCTCTTCCCCCTCTCCCTCTCCTCCCTCTCCCCCTCTCCCTCTCCCTCTCCCTCTCCCTCTCCCTCTCCCTCTCCCTCTCCCTCTCCTCTCTCCTCTCCCTCTCCCCTCTCCCTCTCCCTCTCCCGCTCCCTCTCCCTCTCCCTCTCCTCTTCCTCTCCCTCTCCCTCTCCCCTCCCCCCCTCTCCCTCTCCCTCTTCTCTCTCCCTCTCCCTCCCTCTCTCCCCCTCCCTCTCCTCTCCCTTCTCCTCTCCCTCTTCCCTCTTCCTCTCCTCTCCCTCTCCGTCCCCTCCCTCTCCCTCTCCCCTCTTTCTCCCTCTCCCACTCCCTCTCCTCTTCCCCTCTCCCTCTTCCCTCTCGTCGCTCTCCCTCTCTCCCTCTCCCTCTCCCTCGTCCCTCTCCCTCTCCCTCTCCCTCTCCCTCTCCCTCTCCCTCTCCCCTCTCCCTCTCCCTCTCCCTCTCCCTCTCCCTCTCCCTCTCCCTCTCCTCTCCTCTCCCTCTCCCTCGTCCCTCCACCCTCTCCTCTCCCTCGTCCCCTCTCCGCCCTCGTCGCCCTCATCAGCCCTCTCCCTCTCCTCTCCCTCTCCCTCTCACCTCTCCCTCTCCCCTCTCCCGTCTTCCTCTCCCTCTCCCTCTCCTCTCACCTCTCCCTCTCCCTCTTGCTCCCTCTCCCTCGTCCCTCATACCCTCTCCCTCTCCTTCTCCGCTCTCAACGCTCCCTCGTCCCTCCCTCTCTCTCCTCTCTCCCTCTCTCCCCCTCTCCCTCGTCCTCTTCCCTCTCCCTCCGTCTCTGCTCTCTCACCTCTCCCTCTCCCTCTCCCTCTCCTCGTCGCACTCTCCCTGCTCCCTCTCCCTCTCCTCTCGGCCCTCGTCCCTCCATCCCTCTCCCTCTCCCTCTCCCACTCCCTCTCTCCTCTCCCTCTCCCTCTCTTATCTCCTCTCTCTCTATCTCCTCACTCTCCTCCTGGTTCCAGTCTCTCTCCATACATCATCTTCCTCTCTCCGTCTCCCTCACCCCTGCTGTTTATGACTGACCTGTGGAACTTATGCCTTGCTCATATATAGGGCACCTATGTAGAGGTTGCCATGGTAGCTGACACTGCCAGAACCCCCCAGCACCTCAGTTTCCTGTCACGTTTTTCTCTCTTCCCCTCTCCTCTCCTCCTCTCTCGCGTCTCTTCGCTCCTCCTCGCCTCTCTCTCTCTCTCCTCCTCATCTTCTCTCTCTCTGCTCCTCTCCTCTCCTCTGTGTCTCCACCCCTCTGTGTCTCTCTGTGGTCTCTCTTGTGTCTCCTCTCCTCTCCTCTCTCCCGCTCTCCCTCTCCTCTCTCCTCTCGTGTCTCTCTGTGTTTCTTTTCTCTCTCTCTCCCTCTTCGCTCTCTCTCTCTCTCTGT
>CAEFZP010001663.1:0-31238 GCA_903064625.1 Mallotus villosus
TTGTCTGTCTCTCTCTCTGTCTCTCCTTCATACACACACGACACACAAACACGGCGTGTCAGACAGGCCCTCTGAGCCTCCAAGCTCTGATTGGCCACTGTGTTATTTTGGGAGCCTTTTTTCGTTGTTGTTGCCGTGTTGGAGGCAGAGTGGAGGGTGCTGATTGGATCTCAGTGGGATGGGGGGATGAGATATGGCACATTGAGTGTTAACGGTGTCATTAACCCACTATAACACACACACACACACACCCCCCCAGGCTGACAGACAGAGGTGTGAGTGAGCCTATATGTGTCTGGCCCCCCTGTACTATGGTATCCTGCTAACAGACTCACTGTCGCCACAGTGTAAACGGACCTGAGGGAGAGAGAGAGAGAGAACCAGGGCTGTAAAGGAAGCTGGGGTCCAAGGGAGAGAGAGAGACAGAGAGAGTAACACCAATAGTGAGAAAGAGGAGAGAGGGAGAGAGAGGAAGAGAGAACGCAAGAGTGTGTCTGTGTTGTGTGCGTGTGTGTGTTGGAGGGTAATCTGACCCAGTGCTACTGTGGGTCACAGCTGAGTTTGGGAATAGCGCTCTGACACCCAACACCGGCTCTGGCACTCTGGTCAGTCACTCTGGGAATTATGCTAATATACCCCAGCTCTGACCCCGCCTCCTGCCCCAATTACACATTAAACTGCCAATCACAGAGTAAACAAGGGTCACAAACACATACTCAAAACTAGCCATCCTCATAGTCTCTCATGCACACAGAAATACGCACTTGCACACTCACACGCTCATACACACACACATTCTGAGCGAGACTTTGCGTGTATTTATGTGTGTGTTGCTTGGCACAAACCTCGTCCTGTCGTGCTGGGAAGGTGTTGGCCGAGGCCTGTTTCACCTCCATCAATATGTGTGTGTTGTGTGTGTCGTGTTGTCGTGTGTGTGTGTGTCTGTGTCTGTGTCTGTGTGTTGTGTGTGTGTGTGTGTGTGTGTCCGTGTGTGTGTGCCTGGCGGTTGTGTGTGTCTGTGTGTGTGTGCGTGAGTGCATTTGTGTGTGTGTGTCCGTGTGTGCGTGTGTATTCCAATGCTGACAAAGTAATACAGGCCTTTCTGCACCTGTCAGGGTGTACCCATTAATCTCCATGGAGACTGGGGGAAGCCAAACGATATAAATCAGAGGCCAGGGAAGCTAGTCAAACACAGTTCACGGAGTCGCAGACCCAGCCTGTTGAGCCCAGAGACACATTCCCTGCTTAATGTGTGTGTTGTGTTTGGGTGGATCAGTATAACTTCATATCTCCATATGTAAATCATAGTGGGTGTGACCCAAACATGGTCACATGATTAATTGGCACACCCGGAGTTGCCATGGGAACGCCTTCATCACACACCAGAATCACCCCTGGAGCTCTACGACTCACTAACCCTCCAGCTCACTGCACGCAACCAAGTTTAACTACTGGGTTTAGAGAATGTACTGTAAGTGTGTGTGTGTGTGTAAACGTGTGTGGTTGTGTGCGTGTATGTGCGTGTGTATGTGTGTCTGCACATCAATACGTCTTATTTGTTCCCAGTGCAGCTGTCTTCAGGGGAAGCGAGAGAGGGGGAAGTGTAAGGGACTGGAGGACAGGATGGGGGAGGAGGGAAAACGGCAGGGGGTTGTGCTTTGAGCTGAGGAGTCATAGAGAGAGAGAGAGAGAAGAGAGACAGAACAGAGAGGAGAGAGAGAGGGAGAGAGAGGGAGGGAGAGAGTGGGGAAAAAGAGAGTGATAAATGGGGAGAAAAGCAGAGAGAGAGGAGAGTCTCCGAGGGGGGAAAAGAGGAGCTGTGTTAAGTTGTTGACTCTGGGTCAGTGGAGGATGACATCACCCTCCGGCTCCTTCTACAGGAAATGAGGTCACGACAGGAACCTCAGCCAAGCGGGAAAAGACGCCCCCACACTGCGCGCATATATGCACAAACACACCCACACACACACACGTCTCTCTCGTCTGCACACACACACACACACACAAAACACACCCACACACACACACACGCGCTCTCTCAACACACACACACACACACACAAACACACCCACACACACCACACTCTCTCTCGCTCACACACACACGAACACACACACACACAAACACACCCACACACACACACCGCTCGCTCTGCTCACACACACACACACACACACACACACACACACACACACACACACACACACACACACACACACACACACACACACACACACTGTGGTGCTCTCAAGTTGGATACACACACTGATACACACACATGCATGAACAAATGCGACCAGTCTCAATATGAACGCGCTCTTGAGTTCCCAGCCACGGGGTGACATCATAAGGAACCACTCCCAGAGCTTGCTGGGATAGCATCCAGGAGGGGGATCCCGTGCAAAAACTGGGATTAAGTTGTACACACACACACACGCACACTCACAAAACACACACACACACAAAACACACACACCACACACGAACACACACCACGCACACACAACTTTAACACACATGATACACCTTTTCCTCAATGTCCTGTTGACAGGGAAGAGGAAAAAGCACTACACTACTCTCGCTAGCTATCACCATGGAAACCGCAACATGTTTTAGATGTTGGGACTTCCCTATACCACATACTTTGTAAATGGTACGTTTTGATGGCTGCATGGACTGAGAAGGAGGGGGGAGACGTTTGATAAAGAGGAGGACATGTGGTGTCTGTGTGTGAGTGTGTACGCCATCTAGCTGGTGTGGTTTGTGGAGTTTGCCAATGTTCCAGAAATATTGTGTGACTCTCGAGTACGCACATGATAGACCAATAGACCATGGCACTTTGATACTGCCTATGGGAGCCTCTTCAGAAGGTTAGCTGCTGCCCTCTAGTGCTCCACAGGCCCTAAGACAGAGGACAGAGGACAGAGACAGAGACAGAGACAGAGACAGAGACAGATGACAGAGACAGAGACAGAGACAGAGAAGAGGACAGAGACAGAGACAGAGACAGAGCAGAGACAGAGACAGAGACAGAGACAGAGACAGAGACAGCGACAGAGACAGAGACAGAGACAGAGACAGAGACAGCGACAGAGACAGGAGACAGACAGAGACAGAGACAGGACAGAGACAGAGACAGAGACAGAGACAGAGGACATAGAGAGGAGAGAGACGGAGAGAGAGAGACGGAGGAGAGAGAGCGGAGAGACAGAGAGAGAGAGGAAGCAGAGAGAGAGAGAGACGGAGCGAGAGACAGACAGAGAGAGACAGACAGAGAGAGAGAGACAGAGAGAGAGAGACGGAGAGAGAGACAGACAGAGAGAGACAGACAGAGAGAGAGAGACGGAGAGAGATAGGGAGAAAGAGATAAAAAGAGAAAGAGAGAGAAAGAGAGAGAAAGAGAGTGAAGAATGGAAGAGGGCGAGAGGGAGAAAGGAGGAGGGTGCAGAGAGAAAGAGCAAGCTGCTATATCTGAACAACAAGACAAGCTCTACCTCCACTTACTGAGTAAGGAGGTATTGCTGGCCACACAAGTGTGGGCTTGTTTACGTGTAGGTGTGTGTGCGTGTGTGCGTGTTGTTTACGTGTAGGTGTGTGCGTTGTGTGTTGATCTTTGTGAGACAGAATGTTCTTTTCCTGAGTGTGGGAGGGGAATTTGTTTTTCAGCTGTATGGTGGTGCAATAGATCTATAATACATCTTACTAAATAACTCTGAGGAAATCAGATCCTGTTTTCTCCCTATTTAGTGTCCTCTAGTGGTCACACCACATGTCACTACGGCTGCAACTTTAACCCCTACTGACCTTCGGGTGTGTGTTGTAGAGTTGTGTGTGTGTGTTAGGGTGTGTGTGTGTGTGTTATAATGTGTGTGTTTGTGTGTGGTGTAAGGGCTGTGTGGTGTATTGTGTGTGTTAGAATGTGTGGTGGTATTGTCAGAGGAAGTGAAGTCTGGGAATAGAGCAGCCATGAGAAATGTGCTTCCTGGTGTTGGCACGCAACCCTGGGAGCATTCCACCAGTCACACTCAATCCAGGGAAAGGGTTATCGCCATGGAGATGGCATTTGGCATGCTTTTTTCAAGAGTGTATATCCTTGTGTGTGTGTGTGTGCGCGCGTGCGTGCGTGTGTGTGTGTGTGAAGTCTGCCTAGTTCCTGCAGCAGAAAATAAACTTCAATTAGAGGCTATATTTACATGGATACATTTAAACACATTGGACTTCAGGACTTCCATGTTACAAGGGAGGGGTGTGTGAATGCTCTGGAAGTGGTATGTTCTCACTATTCATCACGCACTGTGATATTTGGAAGGAGCAGATTGTGTTAACTGGCCCAGCAAGAGAGGTCAGAGTCGAGGAAGCACACACACACCACACACCACACCACACACACACAGAGGATCTGAGTGATTGTGGGGACATGGGGGGGTGTAGAGGGGTATAGTGGGAGACGGGGGTGGGGTGGGTTGGATGCAGAGTGTGGGTATGACCTACTGTATGCCAGATCAGCTGAGTCCACCGGTTCCATGGCGAACATGGAGGTAGGAGGAATAGTGGCTGTCTTTAACACCTGGCCATGTATCTATCTCACTCCCAAGAACTCTCTTCTATTCATTCACCTCTCCTCTGTGTCTCGCTCGTCCGACGAAGAGCGACCGACAGAGCGGCCGGAGACGCGAGGCGCGCACCGCGGCGCCGCCCAGGCGACCACAAGCAAAGCCGAGACGGCGTCACGAGAGGCGCCGCCCCGCGCCACCCAGGCCGAGCCGGGCCGGCGCGCGGCGCCGCCCCCGCGCACCCGACCGAGCCGCGGATAGGGGCCGCGGCGGTTCCCAGGCCGCCGGAGGCGGCCTGCGCGCGCGGAGCCCGCCCCGCGCCACAGCAGGAGCCGCGCCGGGCCGCCCGCACACCGCCGGAGGGGTGAGCGCGACGGACACGCTGCGGCTGCCAGCCACGGACCACCAGGCGAGAAGCGACGGACCCGGAGGCGCCCCCGCCGCAACGCCGGGGAGAGCCGCGCCGGTCCCGGCGGCGACGCCCCGCGGAAATCCGCTCGCAGAGCAGCGAGATCATCGCAGGCCACGGAGAGGCGCGCCTAAAGGAAAAAAAGACGCGAGGCAGCACCGGGGCCGCGAGGAGCAACGGCCAGAGCCTGAGAAGGCAGCCGTAGGGCGACGAAACGACGCCAAAGAAGAGCAGAGAAGTGCATAAGGAGGGAGCCGAACCAGCGACAAAGAACAGAAGAGCAGGGCGCGGCGCAGCAAAGATGCAACGCGGAGCTAGACCACCGGGGACGCGCGGCGCAACCGCCGAGCCGAGCCGGGCAGCGCGGGCGCCGCCACGCGGGAAACCGGTTCCGAGCCGCGCAGGAACCGAGCGGAGCCGCCCCGAGCCAACGGCCGAGAAGCGCCGGAGCAGCAGAGGCGACGACACGCGACAACGCGAGCCGCGCCGGAACAGGCGCGGCGACCCCGAGAACCACCCGGCAGAGACTGAGCCGGCGCGCCAGCCACGCGAAAACAGAATGTAGCAGCGACGGCGCGCGGTCGGCACCCGCGCCAACGGGCAGAGCCGAGCAGGGCGAGCGGCGCAGCACGAGCAACAGCACCGAGAAGGAGAAGGCGCAGCGCGGGCGCACCACCGACGAGCGCGCCGGCGCCGAGCGGCGCGGCACCGAGCCAAAGAAGAGCCGAGCACAGTGAGCGCGCGGCGCATGACAAGAGAAAAAAGGGGGATAGAAGCGCAGGAGCCGCGGGATGAAACGCAGAGGTGGGGCACAACGCGGTTGCGCGGAGGAGACGCGCCAGGACACGCGCGGACGCAGCCACCAGAGCCAAGCAGACTAGTCAGGCCAGCTCGTCCTCGCTGTCCGCCACGCAGCCACATAAGAGTACGGCGACGCGACAGAGCGGAGCATCAACATATACATACAAATTCGTATTTCTTACTTCGCCTCTTCTCTTCCCTGCTCAAACTACTATCCTCCCTTCCCCTTCTCTCATACCCCTCTCCCTCCATTCCTCTCCTTCCCCTCTTTTCCTCTCTTCTCCTCCCCTCTCCTCTAAGGTTGTTTTGTACTAGGAGTTACACAGTTCATTCTGTCTCTAACCCTCTGTCTCCATTCCGGTCTCTTCCCTGTCTCTCTCTCCCTGTGTCTGTCCCTATTCCGGTCTCTCCCCCTGTCTCTCTCTCCCTGTGTCTGTCCCTATTCCGGTCTCTCCCCCTGTCTCTCTCTCCCTGTGTCTGTCCCTATTCCGGTCTCTCCCCCTGTCTCTCTCTCCCTGTGTCTGTCCCTATTCCAGTCTCTCCCCCTGTCTCTCTCTCCCTGTGTCTGTCCCTATTCCGGTCTCTCTCCCTGTGTCTGTCCCTATTCCTGGTTGTGTCTGAGACTCTAGCAGTATGAGTGGAGAGACAGTGTAGCTCCCAGTCCCGATCGCACCTTGGTGATGTCACGCTGAAGAGATTTGTAAGCTTGTGTCCAAGAAGGCATTTGACGTGGTGATTGGCTGCAGAAGAGACGAACAGGGCAGGCTCAGGGACCCTGGTGACACACCGGGGCGGCCTTCCCAGCCTGTCACTCACTAAAGATAAGAGCACACAGCTGCCCTGTGACATCTGTTAAGGGTCCCCTTACACACACACACACACACACACACACACACACACACACACACACACACACACACACACACACACACACACATGGACACACACACCAACTCTGTCTCAAGATGTGCTCCTTGAAATGAATGTATGATATACCAAGTGTATCCTGTCTCCTTCAGAAGAGAGAAGGGGAGGGAGGGACAGAGAGAAACAAAGAGGAAGGAATAAAGAGACACGGAGTGCCAGTAAGAGACTAAAGAGAAAGGAAATATGAAACATTTCGCAAAATATATTAAATATCCAAAGGAAAACACCCACACACGCACGTCGTGCAGAATGAGGACGATTCCCATTAACATTAGAAATCCAGAAAATATCATTAAAATGTTACACCCATCTAAAGCCCTCGCAGTCCATGAAGGTAACCCTGGGAGGAGCCCCCTGGGCCAGCTGGTTATGACACTAACAAACCAGTTACCCTGAGAGGAGCCCCCTGTGCCAGCTGGTTATGAGACTAACAAACCAGTTACCCTGAGAGGAGCTCCCTGTGCCAGCTGGTTATGAGACTAACAAACCAGTTACCCTGAGAGGAGCCCCCTGTGCCAGCTGGTTATGACACTAACAAACCAGTTACCCTGAGAGGAGCTCCCTGTGCCAGCTGGTTATGAGACTAACAAACCAGTTACCCTGAGAGGAGCCCCCTGTGCCAGCTGGTTATGAGACTAACAAACCAGTTACCCTGAGAGGAGCTCCCTGTGCAGCTGGTTATGAGACTAACAAACCAGTTACCCTGAGAGGAGCTCCCTGTGCCAGCTGGTTATGAGACTAACAAACCAGTTACCCTGAGAGGAGCTCCCTGTGCCAGCTGGTTATGACACTAACAAACCAGTTACCCTGAGAGGAGCTCCCTGTGCCAGCTGGTTATGACACTAACAAACCAGTTACCCTGAGAGGAGCTCCCTGTGCCAGCTGGTTATGACACTAACAAACCAGTTACCCTGAGAGGAGCTCCCTGTGCCAGCTGGTTATGACACTAACAAACCAGTTACCCTGAGAGGAGCTCCCTGTGCCAGCTGGTTATGAGACTAACAAACCAGTTACCCTAAGAGGAGCTCCCTGTGCCAGCTGGTTATGAGACTAACAAACCAGTTACCCTGAGAGGAGCTCCCTGTGCCAGCTGGTTATGACACTAACAAACCAGTTACCCTAAGAGGAGCTCCCTGTGCCAGCTGGTTATGAGACTAACAAACCAGTTACCCTAAGAGGAGCTCCCTGTGCCAGCTGGTTATGAGACTAACAAACCAGTTACCCTGAGAGGAGCTCCCTGTGCCAGCTGGTTATGAGACTAACAAACCAGTTACCCTAAGAGGAGCTCCCTGTGCCAGCTGGTTATGAGACTAACAAACCAGTTACCCTGAGAGGAGCTCCCTGTGCCAGCTGGTTATGACACTAACAAACCAGTTACCCTGAGAGGAGCTCCCTGTGCCAGCTGGTTATGACACTAACAAACCAGTTACCCTGAGAGGAGCCCCCTGTGCCAGCTGGTTATGACACTAACAAACCAGTTACCCTGAGAGGAGCTCCCTGTGCCAGCTGGTTATGACACTAACAAACCAGTTACCCTAAGAGGAGCTCCCTGTGCCAGCTGGTTATGACACTAACAAACCAGTTACCCTGAGAGGAGCTCCCTGTGCCAGCTGGTTATGAGACTAACAAACCAGTTACCCCCGGCACACCTCCCTCCCCTTTACTAACACCAAACAGAATCAAACTCATCACAACAGAAAACAAAAACTCCTACCTAGAACACTGGGATACATGAAATGGCTGAATATCTATATATTGTCAAGGACATAAAGCAAAGACAGCTGCTCACAAAATACAGAATGAGTGACCACACCCTTGCAATTAAAAGGAAGACATCAAATACATGGTTACCTAAAGAGTACAGAATGTGGGTTACAGTCTACAGACCTTGATGTCAGCGCAGGCTGTACTTCTGAATAACCGCGTGAGGAAGGTGTGAGAGGTCAGGGGTGTGTGTGAGTACCCAAAAGGCGACTTGTATTGTTACATACACTCACACCCAATAATATAATACCCTGCATGTCCAGCATGTCTGGTCTTCCTGTCATAACTCAAACACCCAGCACCACCTGTCAATCAGATGTGTGCGAATGTGACAGAGAGAAAGCGAGAGAGAGACAGCGACAGCGACAGAGAGAGAGAGGGAGAAAGATATGAAGACAACTCGAAGTAGAGAGACGGAGACAAAGAGATAGACCAGCGGAGAGGTAGAGAGAGACTCAGAGATATCTGGTGAGATTAACAGTAGCCAAGGCTTCGTTTTCTCAAAGTCTTCCCAGGCCTTCTTCTCCTTCCTGGTTCCACACTAGCCCCTCCCCTCAGTTGTAACTCCTACCACTCAGAGCTTTGATAACCTCCCGACAGCTGCGACTGAGAGAGACACCGCTAAGCATTGTGGGATAGCTTGTGTGGCTGAAATGTCAGCAGGGCCTCCTATACTGGTCTGGGAGGCGAGCAAGGGGTGGGGCGTGGTGCAGGATGAGGTTGGCCGGGGCCTGTGGGAGGGGAAGGGTCTGCAAACAAGTTCCACCTTATTCCAGAGTCTTTTAGTCAAATGGAATTGAAAAAATGCAAAGGACAAATCAAATAGGGAGGCGCCTTTGCAGAACAATCCAGTGAAGGACAGTTAAGTTATTCTTATTTCCCCTTTGAGTTCAGAGGTGTCGTCTACTAGCGTCCACCAGAGGGTGCTGTTCAGCTCTTCATGTGACCCAGGGCACGACTGTAGTGTTAACAGTTACAGTAGCACTGTCGTAGCCCCTGGCCTCCAGCCTGGCCTGGTGGAGCCAGAGCTTAAACACAGGCCTGCTCTGAGGGGCTGGGAGATGGGATCTGGCATCAGGAGGGTTGGCATGGTGGACTGGCAGACCTGGGTGATAGGAGGTACCATGGAGGTCCCACCTGGCAGGGGGAGAACATTCCGCTGGCATGTGTAAAGGCATACGCACACACACCACTACAAAACACCGACGCAAACATGCACTGGATATGCTGTTGCGGTCTGTGTAGCTGTAAGAATGAATTGTGTTGTCGTTTCACAGGATAGTCCACGTCATGACGGCACACATACACACACACATGCTGACACACACGCACATACTTGACACACACACACCACACACACATACAAATACACGTACTGACACACATACTCGCGCTCACACACACACACGCACACACACACACCAAACAGACCACACAGTCTCTCAAACAGATCTTGAAGTATATACTTTTGAGCAGTTAGTTGTCCTCACATCTTCAGACTAGTGGCTAACTTTAGTTGGGTGGTGGGGGGGTGGAATTCCTTCCCGCAGTACACTGCACCAACACGCACACACACACACACACAAACTCGCACACACACACACTTACAAGCTTACAGATATGCGACACGGTTTAAACCTCCCCACCCCTCTGCTCAGGACAGCCGGTGTGGTCTCTTTGGTGTGTGTGTGTGTGTGTCCGAGAGAGTGTGTGTCCTGATCCCGGCATGGCTCATGTTTCCTGGAGCACACTCTCAGTGCGGAGCTTGGAGCGACAGGCACCGGTGAGACCCTCATGGTTCCGTTCTTCCAGAGGACTAAGGGGCTACATGGAAGGGTTCTAGCCCAGAGAGAGACACTCCGCTGGGCCCCGCGACCATGGTTCTTCCCTCGCCTCTGAGCGCAAGCAGGGAAAACACACGGAATATCTCTTTATGCAGACACACGCCTGGATATCTGCAATGAACTCAGCCTTGAGAGAGAGACAAGAGAACAGAAAGGAATAGAGTGGTGGAGTGTGTGTAGAGAGAGAGAGAGGAGAAGAGGAGAACCTGTTTTATTCGAGTATTTGACTGTGTGTAAAGAGAGAGAGAGAGAGGGATAGCCTGTTTGCGAGTGTGTTATCAGGAAGTCTGAGAAGACTGGATATAACCGGGCAGCGTTGGCCAGTGGTGGAGGTGTCGATCTGGTGGAGCTGTTCCACTCTGGCCCTGTCGTCAGCCCGCAAGCAAGCCAGCCAGCCAGGCCAGTGGAGCATCGTCCTAGGGCTGGGACCGCCACCGTGTCAGTAGCCTTGTCAGTTGTGCCTTCCCTGGCTCTGTCTGGAGGGGGGGTGTGTGTGTCGGTCCCCCCCATGATGATCAAGGAGTCCACCCTGAGGGGGGACCCTGACCTGAGGGGGGAGCTGGCCTTCCTGGCCCGGGGCTGTGACTTTGTGCTGCCCTCACGCTTTAAGAAGAGGCTCAAGTCCTTTCAGCAGCAGCAGGTCAGTCGGAGGTTCTGAAAACAAACACACACACACACATTGGCGCATGGGACGCGTACACGCACTCACTCACGCACACACACACACACACATGCCATAAACACACAAATTGCACATAGCAACGTAGACACAGACACAGCACACATATACAGGACACACCTAGACGCACAAACACACACATGCCCGGGAAGACAAACTATTCTGAGACAGATACCAGAGGGTTATTAATAGGGTAAGGGTTTCAGGAATAGAGTGATAGAATGAACGCTGTGAAGAGGAGAGAGGGAAGAGGGGAGGGGCTGGGTGGGTGGGTGCTTTCAGCTGTCCTACTCAATACACACTGTTTAGTGGAGAAGAGTGGACAAACACCCACGCACACATACACTCACATGCACCAGCAAACACACAGTCACGCCCCTTCATGTGTGCTTTGATGCTGAGGTGGATGTGCAGTGATGTGCTGGGAAGTACTGGGAGTCAGGGTCTGGTTTCCTGAGTCACACTGAGTTCTTACATGTAGTCACGTCTCTGTGTGCGTTATCTGAATGTCCCACCACCGTGTTCCATCAGCTAATGTCATGTTGACTAGCTAGGTGTTGATGAAATGACCAGGGACACACAGACCAGTTCAGTCAGGAAATGATCATTCCAGATATTCACGTAATGTTTTTAAGACACTTACATTTCTGCTTTATAATGAAATTGACAGTATGAGAGTGAAAGGAAAGGTGGAGAAAGAGAGAGAGAGAGAGAGAGAGAGAGAGAGAGAGAGAGAGAAGGGATGACATGCAGCAAATGGTCCAGGCTAATGCTATAAAGCAAAAACAGTAAGACATTGTATAGTAGGAATTTGTGGTATGAAAGTGGTTTTATATGAAAGCAAAAAAAACAATTATATTTTCAATAGCAGAGCTCATTTAGAACCCATGTTCAGTGCTCTTTTTTATCCTGAGTTCAAATTTAAAAACCCAGTTGAGACAATCCAGCCCTGTCATGTAGATCTGGCTCGCTACCCAGAATGCAACTCCTTGGCTGCCATCTCGCTAGAATGGTAGCACCCTGTTAGCTTGCTGGCGTGGATCGGGTCTCCTGCATAGACTTGTAAAGTTCACACACACACACACACCACACACACGTACTAGTAGTATTAAGTTGTTCTTTTTGAGATTCATCCACATGTCAGCCTCCATGGGTCTGTGAGGGGCTGAGCTCCTGCTTCTCTTCTGTGGGCTCTGTATACCACCTGGGGTCACCAGGGATGGGGGTCTTACCTGGGGTCACCAGGGATGAGGGTCTTACCTGGGGTCACCAGGGATGGGGGTCTTACCTGGGGGTCACCAGGGATGAGGGTCTTACCTGGGGTCACCAGGGATGAGGGTCTTACCTGGGGTCACCAGGGATGAGGGTCTTACCTGGGGTCACCAGGGATGGGGGTCTTACCTGGGGTCACCAGGGATGAGGGTCTTACCTGGGGTCACCATGGATGAGGGTCTTACCTGGGGTCACCAGGGATGAGGGTCTTACCTGGGGTCACCAGGGATGAGGGTCTTACCTGGGGTCACCATGGATGAGGGTCTTACCTGGGGTCACCATGGATGAGGGTCTTACCTGGGGTCACCAGGGATGGGGGTCTTACCTGGGGTCACCAGGGATGGGGGTCTTACCTGGGGTCACCAGGGATGGGGGTCTTACCTGGGGTCACCATGGATGAGGGTCTTACCTGGGGTCACCAGGGATGGGGGTCTTACCTGGGGTCACCAGGGATGGGGGTCTTACCTGGGGTCACCAGGGATGAGGGTCTTACCTGGGGTCACCAGGGATGGGGGTCTTACCTGGGGTCACCAGGGATGAGGGTCATACCGGTGACGGGGTTGTTACCTGTGATGGAGTTGTTAATAGTGATGGGGTTGTTACTGGTGATGGGGTTGTTACCTGTGATGGGGTTGTTACTGGTGATGGGGTTGTTAATAGTGATGGGGTTGTTACTGGTGATGGGGTTGTTACCTGTGATGGGGTGTTACTGGTGATGGGGTTGTTAATAGTGATGGGGTTGTTACTGGTGATGGGGTTGTTACCTGTGATGGGGTTGTTAATAGTGATGGGGTTGTTAATAGTGATGGGGTTGTTAATAGTGATGGGGTTGTTAATAGTGATGGGGTTGTTACTAGTGATGGGGTTGTTAATAGCGATGGGGTTGTTAATAGTGATGGGGTTGTTAATAGTGATGGGGTTGTTAATAGTGATGGGGTTATTAATATTGATGGGGTTGTTAATAGTGATGGTGTTGTTAATAGTGATGGGGTTGTTACTAGTGATGGGGTTGTTATAGCGATGGGGTTGTTAATAGTGATGGGGGTTGTTAATAGTGATGGGGTTGTTACCGGTGACGGGGTTGTTACTAGTGACGGGGTTGTTACTAGTGACGGGGTTGTTACTAGTGATGGGGTTGTTAATAGCGATGGGGTTGTTAATAGTGATGGGGTTGTTAATAGTGATGGGGTTGTTACCGGTGACGGGGTTGTTACTAGTGACGGGGTTGTTACTAGTGACGGGGTTGTTACTAGTGATGGGGTTGTTACCGGTGACGGGGTTGTTACTAGTGACGGGGTTGTTACCGGTGACGGGGTTGTTACTAGTGATGGGGTTGTTACTAGTGATGGGGTTGTTACTAGTGATGGGGTTGTTACTAGTGACGGGGTTGTTACTAGTCATGGGGTTGTTACCGGTGACGGGGTTGTTACCGGTGACGGGGTTGGATGTCCTGCAGCACAGCTCTAGAGGAGAAGCTGGCCAGTGGGATCCTCTGAGAGTTCAGATTGGTCGAGTCATCATGAGTCATGAGGACTGAGGCCGGACATGAAGCAGGAAGTAGGGCTGCAGCAGGAAGTAGGGCTGCAGCAGGAAGTAGGGCTGCAGCAGGAAGTAGGGCTGAAGCAGGAAGTAGGGCTGCAGCAGGAAGTAGGGCTGCAGCAGGAAGAAGGGCTGAAGCAGGAAGTAGGGCTGCAGCAGGGAGTAGGGCTGAAGCAGGAAGTAGGGCTGCGGCTGGGGAAAGTGTAAACTCATGAGTCATGTACTCCAACTCACAAACCACCACTGGGCAATCTAACTCCTCCTCCTCTCCTCCTCCCAGGTCCAGTGTAAGACAGAGAAGAAACCAGGCACCCCCCCACCGGCCCCCACCCCACCCCCCTCTACCCCCGTCCCCCGCTCACCCAGCCCCCCCCCTGCTCCGGTGGTGGTGACCCCGCCTCCTCCCTCCGTCAACATTCCGAGGTTCTACTATCCCCGGGGGCTGCCTGGCCCCACCCCCAACCACGACGCTGCCATAGCAACCGCAGAGGCGGCCTTCAGCGAGTTTGAGGAGGAGAAAGCTGACATCTATGAGATGGGCAAGATTGCCAAGGTGGGCAACACATTGAGTTACCACACACACCCCCACACGTGCATAATGCCCACACACACACACACACACATGTGCATAATGCCTACACACACACACACCCACCCATGTGCATAATGCCCACACACACACGTGCATAATGCCTACACACACACCCACATGTGAATAATGCCCACACACACACACACACACACACCCATACGTGCATAATGCCCACACACACCCACACATATGCATAATGCCGACACACACACACACACCCACACATGTGCATAATGCCCACACACACACACACACACACGACCCACAGATGTGCCTAATAACCACACACACACACACACACATGTGCATAATGCCTACACACACACACACGTGCATAATGCCCACACACACACACACACATGTGCATAATGCCCCCACACACACACACACACACACGACCCACAGATGTGCATAATGCCCACACACACACACACATACACACCCACACATGTGCATAATGCCCACACACACACACACGACCCACAGATGTGCATAATGCCCCCACACACAGACCCACAGATATTTTTCAGTATATGGTTGAAAGAATGGTAGCTCTGATCAGATTATAGGTTTATATTTTACAGCAGGACCACAGGACTCCAACGGACCTATTCCTGTACATTTGTTACACATGGCAATAAACGTAAACAACAGTACACACACATACGCACACACACGCATGCGCACACACACATACGCACACACACGCATATGCACATACATACCCACGTCCGTGCACGTACAAGGAATTGCAAAGATACACAGCCAAACTGTCTGGACCGGGTGTGTGTCGTCTGGTCTGAGGGAGGAGCCTCAGGACGAGGTGTGTGTCGTCTGGTCTGAGAGGGTGTGTGTCGTCTGGTCTGAGGGAGGAGCCTCAGGACGAGGTGTGTGTGTCGTCTGGTCTGAGGGAGGAGCCTCAGGACGAGGTGTGTGTCGTCTGGTCTGAGAGGGTGTGTGTCGTCTGGTCTGAGGGAGGAGCCTCAGGACGAGGTGTGTGTGTCGTCTGGTCTGAGAGGGTGTGTGTCGTCTGGTCTGAGGGAGGACCCTCAGGACGAGGTGTGTGTCGTCTGGTCTGAGGGAGGACCCTCAGGACGAGGTGTGTGTCGTCTGGTCTGAGGGAGGAGCCTCGGGACGAGGTGTGCCTCTGCCTGTCTGAGAGGGTGTTTTCAGGGTTTGTGTTTTCCCTGCACAGGCATGCGGGTGTCCTCTGTACTGGAAGGCCCCCATGTTTAACGGCGCAGGCGGAGAGAGGACAGGATTTGTCTCGGTCCACTCCTTCATCGCCACCTGGAGGAAGTAAGGCACTCCGCAGCCTCACCTTACGTCACTCTGAACATGTTGACACATGAGAGAACACAACATGTCCTCAGGACCAGAAACACACTATGTAGAAAATGAATAATAAACAAGCCTACAATAAAACAATCATATTTAACAGCAACACGTTTAAAAGCAGTGTATCATATTAGCATATTACACCAGAACATATGAAACCAGAGCAACATTATGACAAAGAAGCACATCATAGTGAGGTCAGAGGTATAAATATAAACGTAAATATATATATAAGGAGAGAGCAGAGTCTGTCCAAGTCGTGGCTCCTGTTTTGGTGGCTGTGAGGTGAGATGGCGTTGCCATGACACCAGTGTGCTGACTGTGCTCTTCTCTGTGGGCAGGTTGTTGCACAGTTGCTATGATGACTCGTCTAAGTTCATCTCTCTGCTGGCCAAGCCAAGCTGCAGCTACCTGGACCAGGAAGACTTCATCCCTCTACTGCAGGTAAGGGGCGAGGCTTGGAGGGAGCGGTCGACCAAGCAGTCGTCCAGTACAAGATTTGACTTTAGGTCCTTTTTTTAATTTTGAAAGGTGTTCATCTCTGTCTCTCTCTCAATTCAATTCAGTTCTATAATGCTTTATTGAATCTTTCTCTTTTTTCTCTCTCACTTGCTCTCGTCCTTTCTCTTTGTATCCCCTCCCCCTTTCTTTCTCCCTTCCTCCCCTCCTCCCCCTCCCCCCCCCTTACAGGACATAGTGGACACCCACCCAGGGCTTACGTTTTTAAAAGACGCTCCAGAGTTCCATTCTCGCTACATTACCACGGTAGGTTAGCCTGGGTGCCAGCCCAACTTATATCTGCCCACAAAATAATTTGGTCGGGAAGTTGTGTCTGGGGTTTTATGTTCGGGGAAAAACTATATCCGAACAAGAGCTGTTCGGACCACTCAAATTGTCAGGGCGGGCTTTGTACAATGATGGACAGATCAACAGTAACTTAATCAACCACGTCACAAAAGAGCGCTTGGGTTGAATTCGTTTTCAACAAACATGGCTGCCGCTTGAGAGCTGAGATGTGTGTATTCTGCCATCGAGTCTGTTTTAGAAGACATCGACAGCGCATTAATTTTGAAAGAGGAACAGAGAAATGCAATCAAGGCATTTGTCGAAGGAAAATATGTATTTGCCGTCTTTCCTAGGGGGTTTGGTAAAAGTTTAATTGATCAGGTCTATCCAATTGAGCGAAGAGGCATTTGTTTTCCGGGTTCGTTTAAAACACGCCCCGTACTCACAGCCCAACGGAGAGTTATCAGACTCATATTCTGACCAGAATTATGAGTATGACAACGTCAGGCTAACGGTAGGTGCCCCACCCCCCCCAGACCCCCCTCCCAGAGCCCCACCTCCTCCCAGAGCCCCACCTCCTCCCAGAGCCCCACCCCACCCCTCCCAGAGCCCCACCCCCTCCCAGAGCCCCACCCTCTCCCAGAGCCCCCTCCCAGAGCCCCCTCCCCCCCGGTGACAAGCTCTCTGCGTGTGCCTGCAAGCACGGGTGTGATGGTCATTTGACTTTGAGCAGAACTTATTGGACTGTACTTCAAATTGATCTCACAGCAGAACACACTCTGGCAACCCGGGGTAACTTTAGCTACTTTGTGTGTGTGTGTGGGGGGGAGGGGGGAGAGAGTGGACAGCTGCAACCCATGTAGCACCAGGTGAAGGGCTTGTTGAGATAGAATGTGAGGCTGGGGCTAGGGAAGAGGCTGGGGGTAGGCCTAGGCAGGGGGCTGTAGCAGGGGCTTGAGCAGGACTGCCCAGGGGATGAGTCAGGGGATGAGTCAGCCTACTATGATATCATGGAAAGATTGATGCCCCCTACTGCTCACAGCCCCCAGGCCCTACTCATGACCATATTTAGATACTTCCTCTGCCATGACCGGCTACTGTCCATTTGTAGATGCCTCGCACCAGGATTAAGTGTTCATTCCTGTAGAATAATCCAGAAGGTTCTGGAACAGACTTTTATATATATCTATGGTCCCTTCACGGGTGTCCGGGAGGGAGACCTTCCGGGAGACTTGGGATGTCTGGAGAGGTCACATGTTTCCTGGAAGCGCTATGTTTCTAAGCATCAATATTTTCTGTTGAAAGCCCTTTACATAGTGTGCTGCCTTCCTTTAAATAGACAAGGACTAGGACAATGCAAGGACATACTGTATATAGTCTGCCAGAAACATATTTTGCGTTTTAGGCTGATTCCATGATTATTGGTATTTTCCATTGTCTTTTGTAGCATTAGCAAGCTAGCAGTGCGTTAGCTCCATCATTAGGAACTTTCCAAGCATCCCAACACTCCATGATGTGTCGTTATGGTAGGTTTCCATTAGCAACTTAATGCTTAGTAAGTATGTGGAGCTCTGGAGTGACACCTCCTCTGTGTTCCACGGTTGCCTAGGTAATCCAACGGATATTCTACACAGTGAACCGATCGTGGACGGGACGCATCACCATGACGGAGCTCCGGAAGAGCAACTTCCTGCAGGTACACTCCCAACTTCCTGTCACCATACTAGACAGGAAGCTGTATTTGATATCACTCTGGTAGTGGAATGTGGCATCGTTATGTTCTCAACAAGGATTTAATTGTAATGTAGCACTGGAATGTTTACCTAACAACTGTCTCTCTCTTTCTCTCTCACACTCTCTTTCTTTATCCCCTTCTCTCTCTCTTTCCCTCCCCCTCTCTCTCACACTTTCTCTCTCCCTTTCTCTTTCTCTTTACCTCCCCCTCTCTCTCTCTCTTTACCTCCCCCTCTCTCTCTCTCTTTACCCCCCCCCCTCTCTCTCCCTCCTCTGTCTCAGACTCTAGCCTTGCTGGAAGAGGAAGATGATATTAACCAGATAACAGATTATTTCTCCTACGAGCATTTCTATGTCATCTACTGTAAGTTCTGGGAGCTCGACACCGACCATGACCTCTACATCGACCCCAAAGACCTGGCTCGCTACAATGACCACGGTGAGACTATACAGACAGGCAGACAAGCAGACATGAAGAGAGACAGTCATCAGTCAGTCAATCTATGTGTTCAAAAGCAATTGATGAACCTATTTTCTTGTCGCTGACAGCTTCCTCCAACAGAATCATTGAGAGGTTGTTCTCAGGAGCAGTCACAAGGTAAGAAAACACACACATTGACCCACAACACACACTCACACACACCCAGACCTAACCAGGTGAATGCTCTCTGTGTTCTCCAGGGGCAGTTCTGTACAGAGAGAGGGCAGGATGAGCTATGCTGAGTTTGTGTGGTTCCTCATCTCTGAAGAGGACAAGAAAAACCCCACCAGGTAACACTTAAATATGTTTATAACTCAGATCATCCCTTAAATATGTCACCAGCTAATCCAGATCATCCCTTAAATATGTCACCAGCTAATCCAGATCATCCCTTAAATATGTAACCAGCTAACCCAGATCATCCCTTAAATATGTAACCAGCTAATCCATATCATCCCTTAAATATGTCACCAGCTAATCCATATCATCCCTTTAATATGTCACCAGGTAACTCAGATTATCCCCTTTAATATGTCAGATCAGCCCCGTGATATGTTGCCATGTGACCCAGATCATCCCTTCAATATATGACCCCACCATGACTCTTCACATGACTGGCTACCCAGTGAGCCCACACCTGTTGCCTGTCCCTTCCCAGTGTAGAGTACTGGTTCCGCTGCATGGACGTGGACGGGGACGGGGTTCTGTCCATGTTTGAGCTGGAGTATTTCTACGAGGAGCAGTGTGACAGGATGGAGGGGATGGGCATCGAACCCCTGCCCTTCCAGGACCTGCTCTGTCAGATGCTGGACCTAGTCAAACCTGAGAGCCAAGGTCAGCCTCTCTCCGTCTTGTCGTTTGTTCGTCTTCTCTCTGTCTCTCACTCTGTCTCTCTCTCCGTCTCGCTCCCCCTTCTCTCTCTCGTTCTCTATCTCGCTCTCTGTTTTCTGTACCCCTCTCTCTCCCTTGTCTCTCTCACTCTCATTCTTTCTGTCCATCTCCCGTCATCTTCATCTCTCTCACTCCATCTCAAATGACCGTGTTTCTCTCCATCTCTCTCCGTCTCTCTCTATCCCTCTCTGTCTCTCTCCATCTCTGTCTCTCTATATGTATAGCTCTCTCTTCCTTTCCCCTCCATCTCAGTCCTTCTCTTTATCTTGTCAGTGATGCGGTCCTGGTGTGACACCTTGCCACATTGCTACTAGCACTATTTGTATCTTTTGTACTATTGTATTTTTTGTACTATCTGTATTTTTAGATTGTTAATTATGGCTACTTTATATTTTATATTGTATTCTATATCCCCTTAGGATTAGCTAGACTCTGTTTCCTTTTGTATAGTTAGACCACATATTTAAGTTTTAAGATGTTTAATGTATGCATCTTCCTGCCAAAGTAAATTCCTTGTCTGTGCAAACTTTCATGGCGATGAAAACCCTTTCTGATTGTGATTGTGTATGTTTGTTTGTGTGTGTTTGTGTGTGTTTGTGTGTGTTTGCAGGGATGATCACCCTGAGGGATTTGAAGCGGTGTCGGATGGGTCACATCTTCTTCGACACGTTCTTCAACCTGGAGAAGTACCTGGACCACGAACAAAGAGACCCCTTCGCTGTGCAAAAGGTCTGAGGACACCATCACCACTTCACCACCTGAATCACACCGTTGGTGCTCTTGAACACTGACGTTTGTGTGTGTGTGTGTGTGTGTCGCAGGACATAGAGAGTGAAGGTCCAGAGCCGTCAGACTGGGATAAATATGCATCAGAAGAGTATGAGATCCTGGTGGCAGAGGAGACGGCCAATGAGCAGCTGCAGGACGGGTATGACACACACACACATGCATGGGTACACACATAGTAACACACACACACACATGCATGGGTACACACATAGTAACACACAGACATGCATGGGTACACACATAGTAACACACACACATGCATGGGTACACACATAGTAACACACACACATGCATGGGTACACACATAGTAACACACACACATGCATGGGTACACACATAGTAACACACACACATGCATGGGTACACACATAGTAACACACACACATGCATGGGTACACACATAGTAACACACACACATGCATGGGTACACACATAGTAACACACACACATGCATGGGTACACACATAGTAACATACACACACACACACACACATGCATGGGTACACACATAGTAACATACACACACACACATGCATGGGTACACACATAGTAACATACACTCACACACATGCATGGGTACACACATAGTAACACACACACACACACACACACATGCATGGGTACACACATAGTAACATACACGCACACACATGCATGGGTACACACATAGTAACACACACACACACACATGCATGGGTACACACATAGTAACATACACGCACACACACATGCATGGGTACACACATAGTAACACACGCACACACATGCATGGGTACACACATAGTAACATACACACACACACATGCATGGGTACACACATAGTAACACACGCACACACATGCATGGGTACACACATAGTAACACACACACACACACATGCATGGGTACACACATAGTAACATAGACACACATACAGGGCACGCACATGGACACACATGCACACAGACACACACTTATTTGCACATAAGATTTAGATAACACACACACACACACAAAGGCACAGACAAAAATGTACTAACACCAGCACACACATAATAACGCAGGAAGGCACACATACGAACACACTCAAGCACGGACAAACACATTCTAACACAAAGGAACACACACATACGAACACTCACTTGCATTTACACACACACAAGCGCACACAAGCTCGTGCATGCACAAACACTGACACACACACACACACCCCACACAGCAGCAGACACAACTCAGACGGTGTGTGTTTGTGTCCCCAGGTCGTTTGATGAGGACTATGAGTCGGACGATCTTCCTGTTCCTGGGGACATTGGGAATAAGATGGATAAACTGGTCTTATCTGACCTGTCAGCTTGATCTCCCTTGGCCGTCTGGTCGCCATGGAAACATAGAGCGAAGACTGGAGGGGAGAGAGGGACAGCGATGGATGGATTCTGGAAGCTGCTTCGCAGACTTGTTTCTTCTCGAACAGACTGACTTAGAAGTGTGTGCGCGAGTGTGTGTGTGTGTGTGAGTGTTTGGTGTGTGTGAGTGTTTGAGTGTGTGTGTGAGTGTGTGTGTGTGAGTGCGTGTATGAAGCAGAACTGCTTGGTGTTATATCTCTACACGTCACAGTCGCTCTCTCTTCATGCTTGTTGCCTCTCTACCTGCTGCACAGCTCAGGTAGAGAGAGGTGGAGAGGGTGAACACCAGACAAATGAGAGAGAGAGAGAGACACTACTGTTACAGACAGGAGACAAGTTTAACATTACTGTAACATGTTGATGCAACTGACAATCAGCTATTTGACAATCCGTCACCACTCAAGAACATGGCTGTCCTAACTGATTAGACAGACAGACAGACAGACAGACAGACAGACATGTATTTGAAGCCTACTGTACACTACACTCATTTATTCAGTTTAAGTATAAAGTAAGTAAGTACGTGTAAAGGACTACATGTCGCTGTCTCTTACAGTGACTGAGTACGAGGGTTACCTGACTGCACGGCTCTACCATGTGGTCACTGACAGTACTGCAGGTTTCCCCAGCCACCCACCTGTACAATGTGGAGACCACACTCTGGTGTTTCAGTGTCAAGGGGAAAACATGACGAGGGAGTTCTCGGAACAGGTCTGTTCTATTCTTAGCATCTCATTGTCAGTGTTCTATTTTTGAAAGCCCTTGGAACTTTCGAGAGAACGTTCCCGTGATCTGTTCGTTCATTTCAAGACGTTTATTCTCTCACGGTAGATTGTACATAGACGAGGTATGGGACTCTCTGGTAGAGTATACGCATATCTCTGTAGACACTTTACTTTAGATGTGCTTATGACTGTGTTTTAATAGCCCAAAAGAGGAAGTGCATGTTTTAGTCTTAGTTAACTGTGGTACCTGGGTCGTTTAAGAGGTCTGGTAAAAAAGGGACATTTATATCAGCCCTTTACCAGAAAGGACTAGTTCAGTTTGATTTGAATGAACTTTCTTTCAAATCTACACTCCATATACATTTTTTAGATGGATACTCCAGTCTGTCTAGCACACACACATACACACAATCCTCTAGAATACTGTTGACTCGACTGTCAGACTGTAATCAAAGAAGATGTGTGTGTGTGTGTGTATACTGCAGAGATGAGTGTGTGTTTACTTGTAGATCCTTGGTAGATGTATGTGTCAAGGAGTGTGTTGTGCCTAACTATCAGACTGAATCTGTTCATAGAACATTGTTTCCATGGAGACAGTGTTCCCAGAGCTATTGCGTGTGTTTTTGGTTCCCTTTGGCCACACACACACACACCAACACACAAACATACACACCCACGCGCACAAGGGTCATAGTGGCCCTAACTTGGCTGCTTAGCCCTGTGCTATAGCCATTGTAAATGTGCCCATGTATTTAACTCTGTTTGGCTAACATGTCATTGTAAATGTTCGGTTTTCTCCTATGTGATGCTTTGTATTGATGTGCCACTGTGTGGCTTGTAGGACGTTAAATTATGAAATGTGTGTTTGTGTGTGTGTGAGGTGTAAAAGGATGATGTCATCAGAGGGGTGGTGTGGGGGGCTTTCTAAAGGACTGTAGAGCATTTGACAATCAGCTGTCAATCACTGGGACATTGAGAAAAGTGAATCAAGACCCAAGAGTGATCCTTTACTGCTGTAGATACACACCCCCTTACACACTCACACACTCACACACACACACTCACACTGGGAAGAGAGTCATACTGACGGACTCTAAAGAAGAACCACAAACTTGAGACGTTTTCAAATCTGTGGCGTGTCCCTGTGCTGACAGTCACTGGGGCAGGGAGAGAAGCCATGATGGAGCCTGCAAGACGCTTCTGGAAGGACTTTTAGCTTATTCCTCAGTGTCCCTCTTTGAGGACTTTTAATTTGTAATCCTCTCTGTTTAGAGGACTTTTAATTTGTGTTTTCCCTTCATCTTATGTACTTCCTCCTTGGAGACTTGAGTAGATTCAGACGAGTTCAGACCAGATGGTTCTTGTGTTGGCATGGTTTTACTTTTTTTCTTTATTTCCTTCTTCCTCTCTTTTTTTCTTCACTTCTGTCCTTTCTAACTTACTTTCTTTCTTTCTTAACTTATCTTTTTTTTGATTCTTCTGAAACTGAGTTCAAATAAAAACGTTTCAAAATTGTTCCTTGGTCAGAGAAAGTTCTTTATGGTGTTGTTTGTGTTTTCCCTCACACACACACACTCCTCCTTGAGTGCATAGATACTGAGTTGTTGTGTACTCAGGAGCAGTTGCCCAGGTTCCCATGTCTTGGCTACCCTTCTTATTAATGGCACACAGTCTGCATTCTTACACACACTGACTGCTCTCTCATCCTCACACACTCTCACTCGCTCAAGCACACATATTCACACAAACCCAAACAAACACACTTTTCCCTGCTCCCTCCCATCTTGGATCTCTGGATGGCTGTCTCCATGCGTGGCTTTCAGGTATAGACACCCATCGGTGTAAGTGGGTGTGCCATGGCAGGGTGGAGGACTGTAGGGGCCATTATGATGGCTGTCGGACTGCTCAGCATTCTCTGTGGAGTCCTGGCCTTCTTCCCTGCTGGGTCCTATCGCCCCTGGTTCATCAGCTGGGATGCCCAGATCGCTGTCCCGGTCTGGACTGGAGCTCTGGTAAGTCTGTGTGGTAGGTGTCTGTGTGGTAGGTGTCTGTGTGGTAGGTGTCTGTGTGGTAGGTGTCTGTGTGGTAGGTGTCTGTGTGGTAGGTGTCTGTGTGGAAGGTGTCTGGTAGGTGTCTGTGTGGTAGGTGTGTGTGTGGTAGGTGTCTGTGTGGTAGGTGTCTGGTAGGTGTCTGTGTGGTAGGTGTCTGTGTGGTAGGTGTCTGTGTGGAAGGTGTGTGTCTGGTAGGTGTCTGTGTGGTAGGTGTCTGTGTGGAAGGTGTCTGTGTGGTAGGTGTCTGTGTGGTAGGTGTCTGTGTGGTAGGTGTGTGTGTGGTAGGTGTCTGTGTGGTAGGTGTCTGTGTGGTAGGTGTCTGTGTGGAAGGTGTCTGGTAGGTGTCTGTGTGGTAGGTGTGTGTGTGGTAGGGTGTGTCTGGTAGGTGTCTGTGTGGTAGGTGTCTGTGTGGTAGGTGTGTGTGTGGTAGGTGTCTGTGTGGTAGGTGTCTGTGTGGTAGGTGTCTGTGTGGAAGGTGTCTGGTAGGTGTCTGTGTGGTAGGTGTCTGTGTGGTAGGTGTCTGTGTGGAAGGTGTCTGTGTGGTAGGTGTCTGTGTGGTAGGTGTCTGTGTGGTAGGTGTCTGTGTGGTAGGTGTCTGTGTGGTAGGTGTCTGTGTGGTAGGTGTCTGTGTGGAAGGTGTCTGGTAGGTGTCTGTGTGGTAGGTGTGTGTGGTAGGTGTCTGTGTGGTAGGTGTCTGGTAGGTGTCTGTGTGGTAGGTGTCTGTGTGGTAGGTGTCTGTGTGGAAGGTGTGTGTCTGGTAGGTGTCTGTGTGGTAGGTGTCTGTGTGGAAGGTGTCTGTGTGGTAGGTGTCTGTGTGGTAGGTGTCTGTGTGGTAGGTGTGTGTGTGGTAGGTGTCTGTGTGGTAGGTGTCTGTGTGGTAGGTGTCTGTGTGGAAGGTGTCTGGTAGGTGTCTGTGTGGTAGGTGTGTGTGTGGTAGGTGTGTGTCTGGTAGGTGTCTGTGTGGTAGGTGTCTGTGTGGTAGGTGTCTGTGTGGAAGGTGTCTGTGTGGAAGGTGTCTGGTAGGTGTGTGTGTGGTAGGTGTCTGTGTGGTAGGTGTGTGTGTGGTAGGTGTCTGTGTGGTAGGTGTCTGTGTGGTAGGTGTCTGTGTGGTAGGTGTCTGTGTGGTAGGTGTCTGTGTGGTAGGTGTCTGGTAGGTGTCTGTGTGGTAGGTGTGTGTGTGGTAGGTGTGTGTCTGGTAGGTGTGTGTGTGGTAGGTGTCTGCGTGGAAGGTGTATGTGTGGTAGGTGTCTGTGTGGAAGGTGTCTCTGTGGTAGGTGTCTGTGTGGTAGGTGTGTGTGTGGTAGGTGTCTGTATGGTAGGTGTGTGTGTGGTAGGTGTCTGTGTGGTAGGTGTCTGTGTGGTAGGTGTCTGTGTGGTAGGTGTCTGTGTGGAAGGTGTCTGTGTGGAAGGTGTGTGGTAGGTGTGTGTGTGGTAGGTGTGTGTGTGTGGTAAGTGTGTGTCTGGTAGGTGTCTGTGTGGTAGGTGTGTGTGTGGTAGGTGTGTGTGTGGTAGGTGTCTGTGTGGTAGGTGTCTGTGTGGAAGGTGTCTGGTAGGTGTCTGTGTGGTAGGTGTGTGTGTGGTAGGTGTGTGTGTGGTAGGTGTCTGTGTGGTAGGTGTGTGTCTGGTACGTGTCTGTGTGGAAGGTGTCTGTGTGGTAGGTGTCTGTCTGGTAGGTAGGAAATCTCTGGTAGATATTGATTAGGCAACCTTTTGATAGGTGGCTTATGAGGGCACAGGGAGGAACTGCAATACGTTCCATTTTGAGAACATCCCAAGTCAGTGTCATCCACGACTCCCCCAAAAGAATCTTGCTTTATTATAAATGAAATCATATTTGTTGTGTGTCTGTCACATGCTTTGCTGTGTTTATTGCTGTGATCTGGATTGAGTTGGATAGATCAGATAGAAATCACCTGATGTGTGATAGACAGGGAGAACTGAGTTTGTTCCAGGGGATGTTTCTGATGGAATTGTACAGATGTCCGACAAGCTCCTGTGTGTTGTTATCCAGGCCACAATAACAGGAGCCAGTGTTGTCACGGCGAACAGAGACCAAAACAGGAAGTCTTTGGTGAGTCAGAAACCCAGGTAATCAATGGATTCAATGGATCTAAAACGGTTTGAACCAAACAGCCCTGGGCTAAAGATTATCAACCATGCTCATGAAGTGTGTATGGTAAGGAGATAACGGTTGGGCTATGGGAGGAGTTTTCCATGCCTCAGGCATAGGAACAATGTTAAACATACCACAGACACCATAGACATGAGAGATGCATTACATAACATACACCTTTTCCTTGTGCAACTGCTAACTTGACGCCCCAATTATCATGTGAGGTGTTTTGTGCTTTTGCTGCCCCTGTGTGACAGGTGCAGGTAACTGCACTGTGTGTCATGTCCTCTCTCCCCTGTCTTGCTAGTGGGAGGTGGTCTACGTCTTTTCCATCCTGACCTCTGTGACCTGTCTGTTGATGTTTGCCGTTGCCACGGCAGCGGTGTTGACCGGACCACTGTGTTATTACTCGTACCTCGGGGCGGTGGGGATCGGGTACCTCTCCCACGCCGTCCGGTATCCATACCCCTACCGAGCCGGGCCGGGGCTGTGTCTGGACCCCCCCGGGGCAGAATGGTACCACCTGGTCTTACACACCATGGACCTGCTTACCAGCACCACCACCTTCATCCTCTCCCTCGGCATCGTCATCATCCTCACCACACGCCTGCTGCACTCGGGGCACGTGAACGTGAAAGGGTGAAGCCTCAACGCTCCGACTACACACACACCATGAGGGTGAAGCCTCAACGCTCCGACTACACACACACACACACACCATGAGGGTGAAGCCTCAACGCTCCGACCACACACACACACACACCATGAGGGTGAAGCCTCAACGCTCCGACTACACACACCGTGAGGTTGAAGCCTCAACGCTCCGACTACACACACACACACACCATGAGGGTGAAGCCTCAACGCTCCGACCACACACACACACACCGTGAGGGTGAAGCCTCAACGCTCCGACCACACACACACACACCGTGAGGGTGAAGCCTCAACGCTCCGACCACACACACCATGAGGGTGAAGCCTCAACGCTCCGACTACACACACACACACACACACCGTGAGGGTGAAGCCTCAACGCTCCGACCACACACACACACACCATGAGGGTGAAGCCTCAACGCTCCGACTACACACACCGTGAGGGTGAAGCCTCAACGCTCCGACCACACACACACACACACACCATGAGGGTGAAGCCTCAACGCTCCGACCACACACACACACACACACCATGAGGGTGAAGCCTCAACGCTCCGACCACACACACACACACACCGTGAGGGTGAAGCCTCAACGCTCCGACCACACACACACACAGTATGAGGGTGAAGCCTCAACGCTCCGACTACACACACACACACACCATGAGGGTGAAGCCTCAACGCTCCGACCACACACACACACACACCGTGAGGGTGAAGCCTCAACGCTCCGACCACACACACATACACACACCGTGAGGGTGAAGCCTCAACGCTCCGACCACACACACACACACACCGTGAGGGTGAAGCCTCAACGCTCCGACCACACACACACACACACACCGTGAGGGTGAAGCCTCAACGCTCCGACCACACACACACACACACACCATGAGGGTGAAGCCTCAACGCTCCGACCACACACACAGTATGAGGGTGAAGCCTCAACGCTCCGACTACACACACCGTGAGGGTGAAGCCTCAACGCTCCGACCACACACACACACACACACACACCATGAGGGTGAAGCCTCAACGCTCCGACCACACACACACACACACACCGTGAGGGTGAAGCCTCAACGCTCCGACCACACACACACACAGTATGAGGGTGAAGCCTCAACGCTCCGACTACACACACACACACACACCATGAGGGTGAAGCCTCAACGCTCCGACCACACACACACACACACACACACACACACACCGTGAGGGTGAAGCCTCAACGCTCAGACCACACACACAGCATCAGACAGACACAGCATCAACCTGGGACCAGAGTCCTCGGGCCACACAAATATCTGGGCTTTGGACACCAAGCTTGGGTTTGCCCTGCGTTAGATCGGAGGAGGTTAATAGAAGGTTATGTCTATCTGTTTGTCTCTCTGCATGGAGGTCACCTCATGGTTTTTTTCCCCACTGGAATGCAGGAATGCAATGCCATGGAATGAGAAAAATGCTATGTACCCTCCCAGCCCTCCATCCCTCTCTTTATCCCAGGGATACTCCATGCCAAGTAAGGTATGTGCTGTAAACCAGAGGTCTCTTCAAGGCCTTCTGCATGAGATCCACATCGTTGTCGTGTCAGATGGACAGCTCACCGACTCCACTCTTCTCACCCTGGGGTTGAGATTGGAGCTTGCGGCGGCGGCGTTCTCGGCTTGCTGCCTGTCCATTGTGCTACCAGATCCACAGACGAGGTCGTTTGCCATCCGGATCTTATCCTTGACTTCAGGCCCCACCCCTGAATCCGACACATTCCCTTCCCATGAGGCACACGCCCACTCTGAAGTGATGTCATGTATAGTGTGATGTCATCACTGGATCTCCGTTCACTGTGGCTCAGACGGAACACATGACAGGCCGAGGCTGGGGAGAGACTGGAAAAGAGAGGCCGAGTCAATTCTAGAGGGGGTTGAGAGAGGCTGGAGAGGTTACTAGGGGAGGCTGAGAGGGGTCGCTAGGGGAGGTTGAGAGCGTCTAGACGGAGGCTAAAGGGAAGGCTGAGGGAGGTGGAGGGCATTAGAGGCTAAGAGAGGGTCTGGGGCCAGATGTTGGCTGTGCAGGCTGAGAGCTGAGAGACTCAGATGAGATCTCCAGCTACAGCAAGCCTCTGACAGGACTGCTGTCTGGTAAACTCACTGGAACTAATGCAGCTTATCAAATATGGACTCGCTCTCAACACACACGCACACACACACACAGTTTCCCTTGTATACACTGACGTGTACTGGCAGAGGTTGACAGCACTGGAAAGACTTTATACACACACACACACCACCACCAGATAAGAATCTGATCCCTTCTAATTCAATGTTTTACACAGAGCTTGGTTTTGGAAATGATGAATTCATAAATCAATAAATACATTGAATCACGAATAATGACCATATGTAAAAATAAATAAACCAATAACATCAATATTCCCCAAGTGATGTTTTCAGACATGAGAGTGCATGGTCTCATAAAGGGATTTTGGATATTATCTTCAAATGAGACATAATGACAAAAATAGAGACAGATGGAGTGAGAGACAGAAAGACAGAACAAGTGAGTGAGAGACAGGCAGAGGGGGGAGAGACAGGCAGAGGGGAGAGAGACAGGCAGAGGGGAGAGAGACAGGCAGAGGGGAGAGAGACAGGCAGAGGGGGGAGAGACAGGCAGAGGGGAGAGAGACAGGCAGAGGGGAGAGAGACAGGCAGAGGGGGAGAGACAGGCAGAGGGGGAGAGAGACAGGCAGAGGGGGAGAGACAGGCAGAGGGGGGAGAGACAGGCAGAGGGGAGAGAGACAGGCAGAGGGGGGAGAGAGACAGGCAGAGGGGAGAGAGACAGGCAGAGGGGGAGAGAGACAGGCAGAGGGGAGAGAGACAGGCAGAGGGGGAGAGACAGGCAGAGGGGGGAGAGACAGGCAGAGGGGAGAGAGACAGGCAGAGGGGGAGAGAGACAGGCAGAGGGGAGAGAGAAGGCAGAGGGGAGAGAGACAGGCAGAGGGGAGAGAGACAGGCAGAGGGGAGAGAGACAGGCAGAGGGGAGAGAGACAGGCAGAGGGGAGAGAGACAGGCAGAGGGGGAGAGAGACAGGCAGAGGGGGAGAGACAGGCAGAGGGGAGAGAGACAGGCAGAGGGGGGAGAGACAGGCAGAGGGGAGAGAGGAAGGCAGAGGGGAGAGAGACAGGCAGAGGGGAGAGAGGAAGGCAGAGGGGGAGAGAGACAGGCAGAGGGGGGAGAGACAGGCAGAGGGGGAGAGAGACAGGCAGAGGGGAGAGAGACAGGCAGAGGGGGGAGAGACAGGCAGAGGGGAGAGAGACAGGCAGAGGGGGGAGAGACAGGCAGAGGGGAGAGAGAAGGCAGAGGGGAGAGAGACAGGCAGAGGGGGGAGAGACAGGCAGAGGGGGGAGAGACAGGCAGAGGGGGGAGAGACAGGCAGAGGGGAGAGAGACAGGCAGAGGGGGGAGAGACAGGCAGAGGGGGAGAGAGACAGGCAGAGGGGGGAGAGACAGGCAGAGGGGAGAGAGACAGGCAGAGGGGGGAGAGACAGGCAGAGGGGAGAGAGACAGGCAGAGGGGAGAGAGACAGGCAGAGGGGGGAGAGACAGGCAGAAGGGAGAGAGAGACAGGCAGAGGGGGGAGGAGACAGGCAGAGGGGAGAGAGGAAGGCAGAGGGGAGAGAGACAGGCAGAGGGTAGAGAGACAGGCAGAGGGGGGAGAGACAGGCAGAGGGGGGAGAGGACAGGCAGAGGGGAGAGAGACAGGCAGAGGGGGGAGAGACAGGCAGAGGGGAGAGAGGAAGGCAGAGGGGAGAGAGACAGGCAGAGGGTTAGAGAGACATGCAGAGGGGGGAGAGAGACAGGCAGAGGGGGGGAGAGACAGGCAGAGGGGGGAGAGACAGGCAGAGGGG
>CAEFZP010001665.1:0-84964 GCA_903064625.1 Mallotus villosus
TATATACTGTACATCAAAACTGGATGATCATATGTATCCCTGTGTCATAGAGATGCTTGCATTACCACTCTCTTTCATCTGCTTATTATAGAAAATTATAGTTTATATGGTGAATTAAAATCTCTCTCAAAATCAAATAAAAAACGACACTTTCTTTGACTGCTGCACCTTGTTACAACCTTTTCTTGAGCAATGCCACATCAGATTAAATGTTTCCTCCCACGAACCGTCAAAGATTTTCAAGCAAGCTTATTTGTTGTATTGGTTGGGCAACTTTTGTCTGAAACTCCAAAAATCATGGGTGAGAGGTGTCGCCGCGCAGTGTGTCTGTCTGGGGCCTGTACTAGCTCCCCTCAGTGTGGCATCTAACCTGGGATAATATGGAGATGTCTGCTCTCTTCTAACACAAGGTACAGAGGGGAGCGTTAATACACAGATACACAGTTAATGTGTATCATACACATTATGTCAGTCCGTTTATTCATCTGATAAGCGTATCCCATTGTAACTTTTGCTGTCTAAACAACAGTGCCCTTTAAAAAACCCTTCCATAGGCCTGCGCTGTACCATCGCCATCTGGTGGTTTACTATAAGGAACTACACCTGTAATTCTCACTTTAAGCCACTAGATGACGGTATTCAAGCGCAGCCCAATGGCGCTGTCGAAACAGTGCCCCTTAAAAACCCGTTCCATGCTGCTAGAAAAGAGCAGACATCTCCATATGATCTCAGGTTGTTCATTGTGACCAAAAGAACACAGAAAATAACACACATGATGGCAGGACAGACCCTTTACATGTTAGGGGAGGGGGTACACATTATATCAGGTGAAAAAATCCCTCTGTAACTCATATGATAGACAGGTGAACAAAGCGGTTAATTGAAAAGCCATATTAAACTAAATTAAAACAGAAATCACGTTAGAGGGCAGGGAGACAGGTTAGCAAAGACCGCTGCTACAGACCATGCAGCTAATTTAATGCTCAACACTGGAATGGGGGCTTATTGAAAGAGGAATTATTTACTGTGTCGTCTCAGTTACACAACCAGGGCTTGGAAATTTGAAAATAATAATTTCAGTAAATCAAACAGCTGCAAGACCCAGTGAAAGGTTATATACAGCTAGCAAACCAACGTTTAGGCTACTATGGCGGGTCGCTGCATACAATAAATGCAGGTGCTTTAGAAAAATTGCTCCACACAGGAATCGAACACCTCCACATATATTTAACCCCCCCCACCCAGCCATGTCCTGGTTCCATGGAATCAGAAAGTTCTTATTTGAAACCCATTTTGCTTTGGCTTTTGTTCTGTGGCATGTACTTGATTTCCACAGAAGTCTTGAATGAACACAGAGCACACGCCTACCTATTACTTATCAAGCAGATCAGCGTGTGTATGTGTGTGTGTGTGTGCACATGCTTAACCCTATCTTGGAGACATCAATCATCATAGAGGGGGAATTGACTTAGCTGGAATCCAACAGTGGCAGACATAGAGCCAGCCAGGTCTGTCCAAACTTGATGATGATGTCACTGCTGCATTCTTTGCTACAGTCAAAGTAACATGAATCCCAGCATCTTCTCACCTTCTTGAACTCAAACAGTGAAAGAGTTGCAGAACTAACAGGGCAACATCACATATGTAGTTAGGTGGCAGATACTTTCCATTACAAGTTAGAAACTCTTTAACTACTGGATGGCCTTGATGGCAACACTTCAGAACATGTTTCTCTAAAAAACAATTCCAGTGATGAAGCAATAAACCAAAATAGGGTTTGGTATTTGTCTTTGATACAACACCCCCCAAGCCATGTCACGGTTCCATGGAAAGGGAAAGTTCTCTTGTGAAGACATTCTATGCAGAGTGTGACAATAACATTCAAAACTTGTATCTAATTACTTTTACAATTATGCAAATATTCGACAGGCCAAGCCACGAACATGTACCTCCAAGGACAATAAACCCCTAACCCTAATTTGATAGCCGGGTGTGTTTACGCTATAAGAACAGTTACTTTCCATTTGCTACTGGCCTCTTCAACACGGCCAAGGACTCCCACTGACTTTTAATTATGATCTTTTATAAGTCCATCCGACACCGATTGCACTACGCACAAGTCACCCATGTTTTGCACTGTTTCCCATTCATATTCGTATTATTTTAATATATATATACTGTATATTTTAAATTGTTAAAATTCTTTAGATTGTTTAGTTCTTAAAAATAGTTAGAATATCGCACATTTTTACTTTTAATTTAAGATCATATGTGTTTATTGTTTGCACCTTCCTGCGTGGGTACAACTACTAAAGCTAGCTTTCATTAAAGCGGGTGGCCCATTACATACATGAGGAGTGAGTTTCACCAGTTCACACCAGTTACATTCTAGCTATTCAATGACGCGGGTGGCTCATTACATACCTGAGGAGGGAGTTTCACCGTGTTCATCCAACCGAGAATCGAACACGCCATCTCTGACTTCCCAAGCACGACCACTACCAACTACGCCAAAGAAAAGCTAGCTATTCGTTGACGCGGGTGGCCCATTACATACCAGTTCACATCACCGGTTACACTGTCAAACCAGGTTAACTAGGTCAGTCACACACCTTCCCAGATAAAAGGCCCATTTGGCGTTCGAATTTCCAACAGACTTCATTTGTCTCCCATGTAGAAGGTGCTCTACTAAGACAGAATAAGGACATCAAGAGTAAGGACACATAACAAAACCGACTTGAGGTAAGAATGTCATTTCTATTATCTATTCATAAGGCTTCCCTCTCTCTTTTCCACATCTCATTCACTATGATTTAAAGGTCCCATGGTATGAAAATATCACTTTATGAGTTTTTTTACATAAATTGTCCTAGCCTGCCTATGGTCCACCAGTGGCTAGAAATGGCGATAGGTGTAAACCAAGCCCTGGGTATCCTGCTCCGCCTTTGAGAAAAGGAAAGCTCAGATGGGCCGATCTGGAATCTTGCCTTTATGTCAGTGGTCTTCCCAATTGTTTTCATGAGAGCCACAATTATAGGACAAAATCAATAGGAGAGCTACTTTTACTGCTAAGTATTAAAAGTTAAATAGCATGTTTGTCTGCTTATCAATCATCCCTGAACATGTCATTCTTTACCATTTACCAGTCAAATTTGTAACCGACTTGCAATTTGTAACAGACACATTTTTGCAGTTGTTGCATGCTCCTTCTGAAAGGGGAATGAGATGGAAAGGTGCACTCAAAATGCCAGAGTTAGTCGCCAGATGCCAGCGATCTAATTTTCTGTAATTGATAACAAATGCAGGCCCTCTAAATGGCCCAGATATGGTGTTATTTCAGCATCAGGGTTATCACTTAATGTCTTAATGCCATTTGGGAGCATCTAACAGTTAAAACAAAGGCCCTAACGCTGGCTATAGAAAATATTCATCACAACCAGAATTATTGTTTACCTGTCAAATGAATGTGATTTTACTAGAAAAGGTTCTGACAGAAGTTCTTAGTCGGAAATGTTCAATGTTTGAGCATCAAGCGACATGCTAGAACCAGTGGTCTGATCAATTATAAAGAATCTCACCCAAGAATTCTAAAATGTATGATGCATTATTTTCACTAAGTCTTTCACGGTCCTCTCCTTCATAAGTAGGGTACCGTCCAGAGGCCTGAGGCAGTGCATCATGGAAAAAGGTACCGGCGATGACTTGGAAGAGAAGCATCCAGACTCCTCGCACAGACACCTGGAGAAAACAGATGGGGACGGGAAACCGAGCAGCACTACTGAAGATAGTTGTTGTAGCAGCATGTCAGAATGCATGGACACATGTCTGGGTTATTGCATATATATCCCCGAGATACTCTTCACGCTTAGGTAGGCCTTGAGATGATATAGGCCTTGAAATGCTGTAGGCCTTGAAATGATATAGGCCTTGAAATGTGTATGTCTAGATAATTTGTGAGAGATAGACAATTTAGGTAGATATATACTGTACATCAAACTGGATGATCATATATGTATCCCTGTGTCATAGAGATGCTTGCATTACCACTCTCTTTCATCTGCTTATTATAGAAAAAATAATACAGTAAATTATAGTTTAATATGGCGAGTCACAATCTCTCTCACAAAATCAAGAAATAAAAACGACACTTTCTTTGACTGCAGCACCTTGTTACAACCTTTTCTTGACCAATGCCACATCAGATTAAATGTTTCCTCCCACGAACCATCAAAGATTTTCAAGCAAGCTTATTTGTTGTAGGCCTATTGGTTGGGCAACCTTTGTCTGAAACTCCAAAAATCATGGGTGAGAAGTGTCGCCGCGCAGTGTGTCTGTCTGGGGCCTGTACTAGCTCCCCTCAGTGTGGCATCTAACCTGGGATAATATGGAGATGTCTGCTCTCTTCTAACAAAAGTTACAGAGGGGATACACATTATGTCAGTCCGTTTTTTCACCTGATATGTGTATCCCATTGTAACTTTTGCTGTTTAAACAAGTGCCCTTTAAAAAACCCTTCCATAGGGCTGCGCTGTACCATCGCCATCTGGTGGTTTACTATAAGGAACTACACCTGTAATTCTCACTTTAAGCCACTAGATGACGGTATTCAAGCGCAGCCCAATGGCGCTGTCGAAACAGTGCCCCTTAAAAACCCGTTCCATGCTGCTAGAAAAGAGCAGACATCTCCATATGATCTCAGGTTGTTCATTGTGACCAAAAGAACACAGAAAATAACACACATGATGGCAGGACAGACCCTTTACATGTTAGGGGAGGGGGTACACATTATATCAGGTGAAAAAATGGCCTGATATGTGTATCCCCTCTGTAACTCATATGATAGACAGGTGAACAAAGCGGTTAATTGAAAAGCCATATTAAACTAAATTAAAACAGAAATCACGTTAGAGGGCAGGGAGACAGGTTAGCAAAGACCCCTGCTACAGACCATGCAGCTAATTTAATGCTCAACACTGGAATGGGGGCTTATTGAAAGAGGAATTATTTACTGTGTCGTCTCAGTTACACTACCAGGGCTTGGACATTTGAAAATAATAATTTCAGTAAATCAAACAGCTGCAAGACCCAGTGAAAGGTTATATACAGCTAGCAAACCAACGTTTGGGCTACTATGGTGGGTCGCTGCATACAATAAATGCAGGTGCATTTAGAAAAATTGCTCCACACAGGAATCGAACACCTCCACATATATTTAACACCCCCACCCAGCCATGTCCTGGTTCCATGGAATCAGAAAGTTCTTATTTGAAACCCATTTTGCTTGGGCTTTTGTTCTTTGGCATTTACTTGATTTCCACAGAAGTCTTGAATGAACACAGAGCACACGCCTACCTACCTTATCAGGCAGATCAGTGTGTGTGTGTGTGTGCACATGCTTAATCCTATCTTGGAGACATCAATCATCATAGAGGGGGAATTGACTTAGCTGGAATCCAACAGTGGCTGACATAGAGCCAGCCAGGTCTGTCCCTTGATGATGATGTCACTGCTGCATTCTTTGCTACGGTCAAAGTAACATGAATCCCAGCATCTCTCACCTTCTTTGAACTCAAACAGTGAAAGAGTTGCAGAACGAACAGGGCAACATCACATATGTAGTTAGGTGGCAGATACTTTCCATTACAAGTTAGAAACTCTTCAACTACTGGATGGCCTTGATGGCAACACTTCAGAACATGTTTCTCTAAAAAACAATTCCAGTGATGAAGCAATAAACCAAAATAGGGTTTGGTATTTGTCTTTGATACAACACCCCCCAAGCCATGTCACGGTTCCATGGAAAGGGAAAGTTCTCTTGTGAAGACATCTATGCAGAGTGTGACAATAACATTCAAAACTTGTATCTAATTACTTTTACAATTATGCAAATATTCGACAGGCCAAGCCACGAACATGTACCTCCAAGGACAACAAACCCCTAACCCTAATTTGATAGCCGGGTGTGTTTACGCTATAAGAACAGTTTCTTTCCATTTGCTACTGGCCTCTTCAACACGGCCAAGGACTCCCACTGACTTTTAATTATGATCTTTTATAAGTCCATCCGACACCGATTGCACTACGCACAAGTCACCCATGTTTTGCACTGTTTCCAATTCATATTCGTATTATTTTTATATATATATACTGTATATTTTTAATTGTTAAAATTCTTTAGATTGTTTAGTTCTTAAAAATAGTTAGAATATCGTACATTTTTACTTTTAATTTAAAATCATATGTGTTTATTGTTTGCACCATCCTGCCACAATAAATTCTGTGTTTGTGTAAACTTACATGGCGAATAAACCAAATTCTGATTATGAAAGGTGGCATGGTCTTACAATAAACGGATACACAATCCATTCCACGATGCTGTTGTGACGGGTATGTAACGGACGTAGCCACGCTCCATCCGACGAGGCTTCGTTGCCACTCCCTGGGCTCGATCGCAGGACCTCCGACTTGCCAAGCGCGACCACTACCAACTACACCAAAGAAAAGCTAGCTATTAGTTGACGCGGGTGGCCCATTACATACCTGAGGAGTGAGTTTCACCAGTTCACACCGGTAACATTCACCCCTCTGAAACTCACTCCGGCGGTTAGCAGGCTTAGTGAGATCAGGGTCACGGCACCAATGTGACGGGTATGTAACGGACGTGGTCTTGCAAGCTCCGTCAGAGGTATCTGGCCAATGTTCACTCCCACGGGGAGTCGAACCTGCCATCTCTCGACTTCCAAGCGCAACCACTACCAACTACGCCAAAGAAAAGCTAGCTTTCATTAAAGCGGGTGGCCCATTACATACATGAGGAGTGAGTTTCAACAGTTCACACCAGTTACATTCTAGCTATTCAATGACGCGGGTGGCTCATTACATACCTGAGGAGGGAGTTTCACACCGTGTTCATCCAACCGAGAATCGAACACGCCATCTCTGACTTCCCAAGCACGACCACTACCAACTACGCCAAAGAAAAGCTAGCTATTCGTTGACGCGGGTGGCCCATTACATACCAGTTCACATCACCGGTTACACTGTCAAACCAGGTTAACTAGGTCAGTCACACACCTTCCCAGATAAAAGGCCCATTTGGCGTTCGAATTTCCAACAGACTTCATTTGTCTCCCATGTAGAAGGTGCTCTACTAAGACAGAATAAGGACATCAAGAGTAAGGACACATAACAAAACCGACTTGAGGTAAGAATGTTATTTCTATTATCTATTCATAAGGCTTCCCTCTCTCTTTTCCACATCTCTTTCACTATGATTTAAAGGTCCCATGGTATGAAAATGTCACTTTATGAGGTTTTTTTACATAAATATGAGTTGTCTTAGCCTGCCTATGGTCCACCAGTGGCTAGAAATGGCGATAGGTGTAAACCAAGCCCTGGGTATCCTGCTCTGCCTTTGAGAAAAGGAAAGCTCAGATGGGCCGATCTGGAATCTTGCCTTTATGTCAGTGGTCTTCCCAATTGTTTTCATGAGAGCCACAATTATAGGACAAAATCAATAGGAGAGCTACTTTTACTGCTAAGTATTAAAAGTTAAATAGCATGTTTGTCTGCTTATCAATCATCCCTGAACATGGGGGGGGGGTCATTCTTTACCATTTACCAGTCAAATTTGTAACCGACTTGCAATTTGTAACAGACACATTTTTGCAGTTGTTGCATGCTCCTTCTGAAAGGGGAATGAGATGGAAAGGTGCACTCAAAATGCCAGAGATGCCAGCGATCTAATTTTCTGTTATTGATAACAAATGCAGGCCCTCTAAATGGCCCAGATATTGTGTTATTTCAGAATCAGGGTTATCACTTAATGTCTGATAATGCCATTTGGGAGTATCCAACAGTTAAAACAAAGGCCCTAACGGAAATGTTCAATGTTTGAGCATCAAGTGACATGCTAGAACCAGTGGTCTGAGCTATTATAAAGAATCTCACCCAAGAATTCTAAAATGTATGATGCATTATTATCACTAAGTCTTTCACGGTCCTCTCCTTCATAAGTAGGGTACCGTCCAGAGGCCTGAGGCAGTGCATCATGGGAAAAGGTACCGGCGATGACTTGGAAGAGAAGCATCCAGACACGCGGTAGACACAGCCGGAGAAACCGAGCGGCATTGCTGAAGATAGTTGTTGGGATTGTGTGAAATTTGTGACAATGAATTTGCCACAATGCATTTGGGAATCTCTGTGTGTAGTTTGCAGTTGTAGTGTACCCGAAGATAATCCTTGATGTGATTTAGGCCTTGAAATGATATAGGCCTTGAAATGATATAGGCCTTGAAATGATATAGGCCTTGAAATGATATAGACCTTGAAATGTATATGTCTGAATAATTTGTGAGAGATAGACAATATAGGTAGATATATACTGTACATCAAACTGGATGATCATATATGTATCCCTGTGTCATAGAGATGCTTGCATTACCACTCTCTTTCATCTGCTTGTAATAGAAAACATTATACAGTAAATTATAGTTTAATATGGCAAGTCAAAATCTCTCTCTCGAAATCAAGAAATAAAAGACTTCCTTTGACTGCAGCACCTTGTTACAACCTTTTCTTGACCAATGCCAAGTCAGATCTGTAGCTCCACACTACGACTGGTAACCCCCCCCATTATGACCCTTCAACAGAGGTGGTAATGTCACACGTGTTGATCTAAGACCCATATTTTTTTGTACAAAAACCTTATTTAGCCCAATTGATAGATCTGGGTCTAATGAACTGTGTTAGTCTTTCCTTTCATTAATAACTCAATAAAATATATGAAAGAGTGGTAGGCTAATCATTTTGTTCTGCGTAGTAAGCTACTAGTTCCCGAGTCTGTATTCGAAGCATCATGGTTTGTTACACATACGCACCCCTACTTTGAGAAGCGCTTACAATGCTACCGTGTATCGTTATTACTCACTGGACTAGCAGACCGTTTTAAGTAAAGCTATTTTTCTGCACCATTCCTTGGTTCACTGTGGCCTACCACCTCCGTCCTGACAGGTGCACTTCACTGTCCACCCATACCGTCGGCGGAATGCGCCTCTTGTGGGACTATGAATAAAACATCTGCTTAAAGATTTGTTTTTATACCTATAGCTTGAGGGTAAACACTCAGAAAACGCCTTAACCACATTGGCTGCATCTAGGATATTATGATAATAATTATCGTTATCGTTACAAATGTTGAACGTGAATGAATCAACACGCCCACAATTTACTTTCCAGATTTTTTTGGGTAGACCTATATTTTGTTGCTTGTGTGAAATGTAGCCTATTTATACTCTTCGGAGTATCGAATGTGCGGAAGGAATCCATAACCTGTCCTGTATGAACCGCTGAAATCATCGAGGGAGACAAGCGCTATGACGACAGGTGCACAATGTAGGTCCTTCGTGAAGGAAACATCCGTACAGGTAAATTTGAAATATTTGATATGATTAAATATATAGCCTACGGTTTAAAACATTAAACAATTGGGACAGTAACTTTTACTGTACATATAACATAAGTGAAATCCCATAACACGTTATTAGTAAGGATACAGGTGATTCGCAAGGTCTCCATCACCTGCTGGGGCGTACCACAATGGCGAGCATCAAGAAATATCCCCTTCTTACGCCTTTAAAAACATTGCGATTATTTATGTGATTAATTACAGTGTACCATGTAAATTACGTCCGTTTGAAAGGCGTTTTTCTTAGTTTCATATTGAAATATTTCCCTTTCTACCCGATAATGTGAATATATTTGAATGTTTTCAGGTTTAGTGAATGTAATGGAAAACAAACATCAGGCTACTGACCGAGAGAGCCAACCACCTCAACATTGGAGAAGTTGCAAGTTGATTATAGATCCAGTGTTATCAAATGGATTTTTTAAAGTCTATCGTTATGATGGGCAGCATTTCAATGTGCCTGTAAGCTTTTTACTCTTTTACTTTTGATATATTTGCTGATTTGAATTACTTTAACGCAGTTTAAAAATCAGAACAAATCAATACATATTAAATGCTAGTTTATTATATTGTGACGTTGACATTAAATGCTATGTTTTCTCTTTAGGTTCAAGATTTAGGAGTGTTTGCTGTGGACACAGTCAGAGACCCCAGAATATGCCGTCTTTGGACAACATACGATGAGATTGATCTTCTAGTTCCTAAATTTAAGGTGGTATCACTTACCTGTGATGATGGTCAGACAACTATTATCGGAAAGTTGTACTGAAATTGTTCTGTGACATGATTTGTGTTTCAGGTTGATGAATGCTATGTCGGCCCACTTCCTCCCAAAGAAGTGACGTTTGCACGGTTAAATGACAACGTCCGAGAGGGTTTCTTGACTGACTTGTGCAAGAAATACGGACAGATCGAAGAAGTGGACATTTTATACAATCCTCAAAGCAAAAAGCATTTAGGAATTGCCAAAGTCATTTTTGACACAGTCAAGGGCGCCAAGGACGCAGTGCAGCACCTTCATGAGACGTCCGTCATGGGGAACATCATTCATGTGGAGCTTGATCCAAGAGGTAAAGTGAAGAACAGGACTGTTGTCTGACCCCTATGTATGTCTGAAAATCAATCCATCTGTAAACATATACACATGTAAATCCAGCTACATTTATGTATGTGTTGTAATTCAATTTTGCTAAACTATTTGCTATGTTTTATACCATATCTTTCCCAGGTGATAACCGAATGCGATATGTCCATCTTCTTATTAATGGGCACTACACTCCTCAGACGGTGCCAGTGGGAATCAATGATGTCACCCTCCAATACCTAACTGATCGTTTCCTGGTAACATTTGGCTGTTTTTTTGGCGAAGTATTTGTATTTTATCATTCCTCACAAAAACCGCATCAAACATTTCTTGATTCAGCTGTCCCCAGTGACATGCTGCGCTTAGCCTGGAAAGACCCAGTGTTTTCTGTTCTGTACTTCCCCCACCTCCCTCAGGGCACAAAAACCACCCTGAGACACGACGATCAAATCTCCACATTCACCGGGTGCATTTCCAGTCCGACCAGCGTTGCGACGCCTCTCTCCCTGGACACAGCATATTCCAGTATTTGGCAGGACACTCCAGGAAGTTTGGGACAGACGCCCCAGTCTCAAGGCACCCCTCGCACGCCCTGCCTGTCTGGAACCCCCATGTCTCAAGACTCCTGCTACTCCAGCCAGCAGACCACGCCCATCCACCAAGCCAGCCAGGGGGACCACTCCTCCTACAGTGTTCACAGACGCCCCAGGAGCGACGGTGCGGCCGGGAGCTGTCGCCAGCCAGGACGCTACCAAGGGAGATTCCACCGCAGCTCACAGCTGAGCTCCCTGTTCCAGCTACTCCATCCACCTCCTCCACTCCCCCTCCAGATACACGACGCCGCCGACAGCCACAGGGCTTCCCTTCCGTGGTCTCAGGACACCCACCCAGGCAGAGAGGCCCTCTCTCTCTTCCCCCTTCCCCACCAGGAGTCCACGGCGGCACATCCTCCCTACTCTGACGCTCTCTCTCTGGGCGGCGGTTCTGCCGGTGTCTCATGCATCGCTCCCGCACCCGTGGGTCAGAGGGCCAAAACGCCAACGTCGGAGCATCGTGTCTGCATGGCGGACTCTCCCCCCTCGCCTCCGGACACTTCCGGAACCCCGGTCCGGGAGACGCAGGGCCACAGCCTGGACACTCGCATCGAGATGCTCCTGAGGAAGAACCATGGCTCCGGTGCCCCCCCTACCCGTCCCCCTCCCCGCCCCCCTCCTCGGAGACGGGGGTCTGAAGACGGGGGAACGTCTGCAGGAGAGCCCCGCTTCCCGCTCCTCATCAACGGTTCCTCACTTCTCTCTGGACGGCATCCCGGCGCTCAGCGGGTCTCCCTTCATCCCGCGCACCGCCGGCGACCTGGAAGATGGCTGTTCAACACCCCTCCCTGGCGGGGAAGAGGAACAGCTCGCTGCTGTTGTGGAGCCCTTCACAGAGACACCTCAGGCCTCTGGAAACATCCCTCTAACGTTAAAGATTGGAGACAGACCAGACCAGAGCACTGCTGACCAATCGGATGAGAGGACTAGACTCTTACCACCCTCTTGGGTAAAGAAAGCAGGGTTATCATTAATATAGAATAACTATTTGTATTTAGAATAATTCAATTAACTATTTTTCTTATTTCTAGATAAGGTTATGAGAATTTGAGATAGTGGTGTACTTTGGTCCACAGGTCCAGGTGGTTGTTTAATGTGTAAAATAGGATGTGCTTCAATCTGCCATAGATTCTTTTATAATTGTATTGCTCTTTTTTTGGCATTGCAGACACAGGTCCTGCCTTCATCAGAACAGGACTTCCACATCTCTGCACCTCAGCCTCCCACTTCATACTTCGGTGGAAACCTTCCGAACTCTAAGCCCTCAGCTTTGCCTGCGAATGGTCGCACACGAATAATGCCCTTTAACCTCCCGGTTCAAATCCTGCCCCGGAACCTTCATCCTCCAGTCCCTCCTTCTATTCTACCCTTTCCAGTCACTCTCTCCAACGGCACCATTCCCATCCCCCCTCCTGGCTTTGTACCTGTGCCTGGTCAGGGCATCCCACTACCTCCTCCCCCTCTCCCCCCCCCCTCCCGCTGTCCTGGGACCCCCTCCACCTTTAGTTGCCCCGCCCCCTATCCCGCCCCTAGCGTACCCCTACCCCATAAGCAATCAGCAGTCGGACAACGTTCTTTACCCACCTCAGAGGAACATGCTCGTTCCTTTCAGTGCCCCCCCCTTGGCCCCTGCCCCCCATCCCAAGGTTCGACCCCTCCGTGCCCCCCGCCAGGTTACCTTCCTCCAAGAAAGGACCTGCACAAGATCACTGTGGACAAAGTCATCTCCGTCGTCATCGACGAGCTCAAATCCATCACGAGGAAGGATATCACTCGCAAGATGGTGGAAGGGGTGGCGTTCAGGGCGTTCGACGAGTGGTGGGATGCCCAGGAGCAGAAAGCAAAGGTGAGCGCGACGCACGCCTCGCAGTAACATATCTCATGACGCCCCCTGGTGGATAACATGAACCATGTCTCTTCTAAGTCGGTCGGTCAGTCTGGTTTGGGTACGTTTGCAATGATGATGCGTCCCCTTCTCCCAGACTGCTGTGATGCCGGGGAGAGGAGAGGAGAGAGCGGAGGACAGGACGCACCCTAGAGACCCTCTCACGCTGATCGCTGGCCTGCGTAAGACTGTCCAACTGCCTTCTTTCAAGGTACGGCTGTTACCGAACTTCAAATGTAAAGTGCCAGATGCTGATTGAGTTGAGAGTCACGACGACTGAAACTTCTTCTGCGCGCAGGTGAAGAAGAAACGGCTCGGTGAGACCAGTGAGGATCCCAAACCAGAGGTCGGCCTCTCTGCGCCTGAGAGGGATGAACACGGGGTCACAGGTCAGTGCTGGGGGGGGTCATACGCAGTCGGCAGAATTGAACTGCGGGTCAGGTGGCTGAGCGGTTAGGGAATGGGGCTATTAATCAGATGGTTGCCGGTTCGATTTCCGGCCGTGAAAAATGACGTTGTGTCCGTGGGCAAGGCACTTCACCCTACTTGCCTCGGAGGGAATGTCCCTGTACTTACTGTAAGTCGCTCTTGATAAGAGCCTCTGCTAAATGACTAAATGTAACCGCCCTTATGGCGGCACTCGTATGGACCGAAATAAGGTGTTTGTCGTCCCTCAGCCGAGGCGCAGGAGGATGGTGTGGCAGGTCTCACCCCGGACCAGGCCTCTCTCGCTGGGGGCGGCGGATCGGCCGCTAAGCGGAGACATGCGAGGCCTCTTGAGCTCGACAGTGAGGGGGAGGAGGAGGAGGAGGAGGAGGAGGAAGAGGAGAAGGAAGAGGGTGCGGAACAAATAGAGGAACGAAGTGAAGAGAACGACGGGGGAGTTGACGTCCGTCCTAACAGCCAGGTGCTCTGAGATTTCAACCGTTCGTGATGCAAAGGGACGAGAAATTGATTATTATTGTGTTGTGATATATGTTAAGGTTGATGTTGCTAATGTTTGCTCGATGTGATGTTTTAGCCGGGTGAAGAGGGTGATGATGAGGAACAGAACGAAGACAACAGACTGGATGATGGTGAAGTCGAGGCAACAGGAGATGAACTTTGCACAGAGGGTATTTGTTTTGAAAGGAGTTTTAACGCATGCTGTGCAACTAGATAACGCATCATCTGAGACACAGCTACTGAAACGACCTTCTTCCTTTCCAGATGACAAAAGCAGTTTTTCAGAGCCTGAGTCTCGCTCCTCTTCCTCCTCTCCCTTCTCCTCGGAAGAGAGTGAATCCTTCACGGACTCTTCGGAATCTTTCTATTCAGAGTACAGCGATGAATTCCCAGCCTCCACCTATGGAGAGGAAGAGGAGGAAGAGGAGGAAGAGGAGGATGAGGAGGGCTCACAGGAGAGGGCTTGGGTAGACAGTAGAGTGGAGTGTGTGGTGATATCGTCAGACGAGGAGATGGAGCTGGAAGCGCCCCGCACCCCCACAGCCCCCCTCACCCCCACAGCCCCCCTCACCCCCACAGCCCCCCTCACCCCCACAGCCCCCCGCACCCCCACAGCCCCCCGCACCCCCACAGCCCCCCTCACCCCGGGCACAGAGCTGGAGCTGGCTCTGCTGGGTGGATCCCATGAAGGTCTGGAGAGGGATCTGGAGGAAGCCTTGCTGGGTCACACCAACAGCCTCTTTTTACTAGACCCAGTGGCGGAGCGTCTTCTTGGTGAACACCAGCACCCACTTCAGGCACCCTCTCCTATAGGACTCCCAGGTAGAGGATCTGGTTAATGAATACTTTTTTATTATTAATGAATTGATCTTCAATTGTTGAATGCATATCAGCCCAAAATTCTAACATCCTTTACTTAAGGATTGAATCACATACCATGTGTTTGCCACTGTTTCTGCAGTGGCGTGTTCGGACTTTGAGGTGGAGACTGACAGTCCTGAGTGGGAGATGGACTCACCAGAGACCCCGAGGCCGCTCACCCCCACGGGCTCCCTGGTGGACAGTGACCCTGACGTGCTCTTCAAGAGCAAGCCGACCCCCCCCTGCTGTGGTGGAGGTGGAACTGCCACAAACGCCTGGTCGGGGCGTGGCTTCCTCCCTGGACAGTGAGGAAGACTTGATGGAGCAGCTCCTGTATCTGTCAAACACCGATCCCAAAGAGCGCGCCGTCGCCGTCTCGTACGCGGCCGACGACGACATGCCCAGGACGCCGGGCGCCGAGGAGAGGAGCGTCTGGACTCCGCACAACTCCTCCGTTCGCGTTCCAAAGACACCTGGCAGGGAGACCACCCCTTCAGAGGGGAGTCTGGTGATGAGCCCGCCTCCACCTCTTCCGCGGAGCCCCTTCCACCTCCCCTCTCTGTCCTCCAACCTGTACACCCCTCGCACGCCCGGCAGGGACATCACCCCTCCCAGGAGGCCGCACAGACAACTCCGCGCCCTGGGTAGGCCCACGATGGGCCCCTCGCCTCGCTCACACGCCCCCGCTCTGTCATCCCTGGTCTACGACGAGCGGCTGACGGCATCCCCCGTCGTTTGGCCCCCCCCCCTGCAGCCTGTCCTCAGCGGAGTCTCCTGCTTCGGGGGACGTGTGGCCCGGTCACCGGCCCCGGGGCCAGGTCCCCCTGCAGGGCCTGGAGAACCGGCCCGGCCTGGTGGACGACAGAGAGAGGGGGAAGCTGTTCTGGAGGAGGGTGCGCCAGAGGAGGAGACGGAAGAGGAGGAGGTGGAGGTGGAGGAGGGCGCAGGGCTGGGAGAGGACGTGGCCGGCGCCGAGAGAGACTCCCTCGCTCTGTCCCGGGCTCTCCCATCGCCGGCGCTCTCCCGGCGGAGAGAGGGAGGTCCTCCACAGGGTCTGGAAGGAAGGGCTGGACGAGGAGGACTGCAGGCTCCTGCAGGCTTCCTACGAGAGGAGGCTGCAGCATGACAGCGTCCGCTGGCTCACTGACGCCCACTGGGTCCCTCACCCTCATATCCTTCAGCCACAAAGTGTTTCTGCTTCCCGTCGATCGGAATTGATTTAGAAAATGACCTTAGAATTTTCTGACCGTCGCCTGACGTTCATCTCGAATACTCTCTGGTGTGTCGTGTCAGTATGACTCTCAAACCTTCGTTTCCCTTAGCAACTCTCCACTCACCAGAGTCCCGACAGAGGAGGTCGAGGAAGGCTGTGATTGGCTGCGGAACCACGTGACCGGCTCGGCCCGCAGCGAGGGATTCTACAAAATCGACAAGAAGGACAAGATCAACTATCTCAACAGCACACGTCTGGCCACGCCCTCTCGCCCGACAGATACTCAGGTATTTGTTTCCGTGGCGAGTCTGTTTGGATCATCTCTGACGAATGTCGGTCTCAAATTACTGAGACTTTTAATAAAAGGACCAAAAACATTTCTTTTTAGCAAATCTTATGATTTATACTGATGTTTTACCTTGTTTTTATCATCTTAACTGTAGCACTTTGAGATTTGTTTTCAAATGTAAAGTGCGTTAGAAATCAAATATATTATTATTATTATGATGTTGACGCTGAACAGCGTGTCTCCCTGCAGGGCGGGAGCCTCCCAGCCCAGCCACAGGCCCTGCTGCGCTCAGGGTCTGAGTTCAGGGCAGAACAGCGCCGCCTGCTGGCCTCCTTCAGCTGCGACAGCGACCTGGTGAAGTTCAACCAGCTCAAGGTGAGGACATCCAAACCCAGCTTGTGACGTTTTAGATCTGCCGTCCCGGTTCCTTTACTGTGCACCAAACAAGGTCCCCCCCCCCGGGGGCATTTCCCGCTCTTTCAGTTCCGCAAGAAGAAGATCCGATTCTGCCGCAGCCACATCCACGACTGGGGGCTGTTTGCTCAGGAGCCCATAGCTGCAGATGAGATGGTGATCGAGTACGTGGGCCAGACCATCAGACAGGTGAGAGGCTGGAGCAGACGAGAGACACGAGCAGAGCTCCAGGCACTGCAAGGCCTCACGCCGAAATGCCAGGGACTGGATCACTAGTGACGGTTACCACACAGGGTGGAGCTTTGTGTTGCTGGGTAGACGTGACTGACTGTGGGTCCTGTCCTCAGCTGATCGCGGACATGAGGGAGAAGCGCTACGAGGACGAGGGCATCGGGAGCAGCTATCTGTTCCGGGTGGACGAGGAGTACATCTTAGACGCCACCAAGTGTGGGAATCTCGCCAGGTTTATTAACCACAGCTGCAATGTGAGTATAGTGCCACTCAGAAATATAGAAACGAATGATTGTATTTTGAATGTGTGACAAATGACCACATAATCCTTAACGTAATCATGTATTCTGTACATGTATTCAAATACAGAAAATACCATCTTGTTGTGGTTTAAAATACGACTATACAATTATAAACACGAGAATATGACTGTAATGAAATAAATACAAATGTGATGACTCATGGTTTAGGTGTACTATCGGTAAGGTTTTCCCCAACGTGTTCCAACTTTATTTCGGGTTTAGCCAAACTGCTATGCAAAGATCATCACAGTGGATTCGCAGAAGAAGATTGTGATCTACTCCCGGCAGCCTATCAGCGTCAACGAGGAGATCACCTACGACTACAAATTCCCCATCGAGGACGAGAAGATCCCATGTCTGTGCGAAGCAGACAACTGCAGAGGATCCCTCAACTGACCAGCGGTCTGAGCTCCCGCCCCTGGTGCCGAGCGCACCAGCTGGGCCTACGCCTGGGCAGAACGCCACGGCCGGCGTAGAGCTGAAAGTCACGACCAATTAAAACTTAGGACTAGTGCACCAGCCAGTTAGACTCACGCCCTTTACGTGTTGCACTCGATGTAAATTCAAATCACATCATCAGTCGGACGCGGCTAAGAACGACGTAAGAGTTACAGTCGTATGCAAAAGTTTAGGCACCCCTCTGAGGCTGCATGATAATTTCCTGTCTTCACCAAAAAAGATCAATATAATATTGTAATATTACTTTTCTAGTTAACACTGAGTGCTGGGGTGTTTTCCAGACAAAGATATTTGGTGTAGCAGTATTTAGTTGTGTGAAATTAAATCAAATGTGAAAAAAAGGCTGTGCAAAAGTTTGGGCACCCTTATCATTTATTTGATTTGAATACCTCTGCCTACTAAATGCTGATTAACTGCAACACATAGTTAGTCTGGTTAACTCGTTAAGCCTTCAATTACATAAAAAGGTGCATTCAATCATTAGAAAGGGTATTTAAGTTAGCCAATTGCAAGTTTTGCTTCTCTTTGATTCTCCTCTGAACAGTGGCAAAATGGGGGCATCAAAACAGCTATCAAATGATCTAAAAACAAAGATTGTTCAGCAGTATGGTTTAGGGGAAGGCTACAAAAAGTTATCCCGGAGGTTTCAGCTATCAGTTTCCACTGTGAGGAATGTCATTAGGAAATGGAAGGCAACAGGCACAGTTCTTGTTAAGGCCAGAAGTGGCAGGCCAGGAAAAATAACAAAGAGGCAAAGGCGAAGAATGGTCAGAATGGTCAAGGACAACCCTCAGATCACCTCCAAAGAGCTGCAAGGTCATCTTGCTGCAGATGGTGTCACTGTGCATTGCTCGACCATTCAGCGCACATTGCACAGAGAACAGCTGTATGGGAGAGTGATGCGGAAGAAGCCTTTTCTGCACACGCGCCACAAAAAGGCTCGCTTGAGGTTTGCCAAACTACATTTGAACAAGCCAGGCTCATTTTGGAACAAAGTACTGTGGACTGATGAGACAAAGATGGAGTTATTCGGTCACAACAAGAGGCGTTACGCATGGAGGCAAAAGAACACAGCATTCCTAGAAAAACACTTGCTGCCCACAGTAAAATTTGGTGGGGGGTCCGTCATGCTGTGGGGCTGTGTGGCTAGTGCAGGAACTGGGAATCTAGTTAAAGTTGAAGGTCGTATGGATTCAACTCAGTACCAGCAAATTCTGGACAATAATGTTCAAGAATCTGTAACAAAGCTGAAGTTACGGCGCAGTTGGGTGTTCCAGCAGGACAACGACCCGAAACATTGCTCCAAATCCACTAAGGCATTTATGCAGAGGAACAACTACAATGTTTTGGAATGGCCATCCCAGTCCCCAGACTTGAATATAATTGAAAATCTATGGGGTGACTTGAAGCGGGCTGTCCACGCTAGGCACCCATCAAACCTTACTCAACTGGAGATGTATTGTAAGGAAGAATGGTCCAAATTACCTCAATCCAGAATCCAGACACTCATCAGAGGATATAAAAAGCGTCTAGAAGCTGTTATTTTTGCAAAAGGAGGCTCTACTAAATATTAATGTGATTTTTCTGTTGGGGTGCCCAAATTTATGCAAGTGTCTAATTCTCTTATGATGCGTATGGCATATTTTCTGTTTATCAAATAAACCTTATTTCACGGCTAAAATATCACTGTCCATGACGTATGTGTATATATATGACAAAGACGTTCCTCATCCAAACGCCCAACATTTTATAGATGAAAGTAATGGAGATTATCAGGGGTGCCCAAACTTTTGCATACGACTGTAAGACCGACTTTTTTTGACGCCCAGCTGGTGCACTCTGCTCCTGGTGCTGATTGGTGTAACCATGGTGCTGATTGGTGTAACCATGGTGCTGATTGGTGTAACCATGGTGCTGATTGGTGTAACCATGGTGCTGATTGGTGTAACCATGGTGCTGATGTCCAGCACCGGGGATGGGTAAGACCACGAGCCTCTGCCTCAGTCCTGAAGATAAACCTACGTATCTGGACCATGTTTTCATTCATGAGAACTAATGACAATGCATTCAACTTGTATCAAGTATTTGAACTGATTATTTTGGTAATTTGGTGAAATGACAGTGGTTGAAGTGTATCTAGACTCATGAGTGTAACTCTGTTTATAATATACATAAAGGTCTCTTTTTATAAAGTAAGGAGACTCCAGGTCAGATTACCCCTGTTATATTTATAACTTCTTGAACTTTTCTTTTGTCTCTGTTTTGTTCTTTTAAACGAGTCACAATCCAGTAATATATTTTATTACATGCACTTAGAATGAAAGCACTTCAGTATAGAAAGCAAATTTGAAAGAGTACAAAAGCAATTAGGGTTAAAACAACTCATGTTTGGACGTTAATGTAACAATTAAATCACATTGTGCATTGATATTGTGCATTGGGGCATTACGCGTCATATGTAACTCACATCCTCAAGGAACAGTGTGTCATGTTTACAGCATAGATCTTTAAAGCAATGTTAACAGGCATCAAGGTTCAGTATAAATAGCCAATGTGGTACAGATCAATGTGTTATTAGTGTGCAGGGAGAGAAGTAACAGGTGAAGTGTGGGCGCTGGCTTCAGAAGTAACAGGTGAAGTGTGGGCGCTGGCTTCAGAAGTAACAGGTGAAGTGTGGGCGCTGGCTTCAGATGTCATTGCTAATGCCATTAGGGGTCAGTATAGTCAGGTTCCCCCTGGCGTTCTGGTCTGCCTCGATGGCCTCAAAAAGGGCCTTGAAATTGCCGGCTCCAAAACCCTGGAGGGAAAAACAACACAAAGGTGTCAAAGACGGTGTCATGGCGACGGGTTTGGGTCCTTTCAGTGGGAACACTGTGTGATCTCACCTGGTGGTTGTGTCTCTGGATCACTTCCAGGAACACGGTGGGTCGGTCCTGCACCGGCTTGGTGAAGATCTGGAGCAGGTAGCCACCGTCATCGTAGTCCACTAAAATATTCAGCTCCTGGAAAATCAACAGCAACGTTTACATTTAGTCATTTAGCAGACGCTCTTATCCAGAGCGACTTTTATTAAGTACAGGGACATTTCCCAGAGGCAAGAAGGGTGAAGTGCCTTGCCCAAGGACACAATGTAATTTTGTATTGCCAGGAATCGAACCTGCAACCTTCTGATTAATAGCCCTATTCTCTAACCGCTCAGCCATCTGATCCTCCCCAACATAAGACTGAAACGCTTCAATTAGGAGGCTTGTCTTGAAACCATAGTGTAAATGAGGACAGAATAGATATCAGCCCTGTATCTCAAACAATTCTTTGTAAAACCTTTTTTACCTCCAGAACATCCAGGTCCTCTGTGACCTTAACTTTGGACCGTTTGAGATTCTCTCTCAGTTGCAGGTAGTACGTGTCCGGAACAGTCATGAACTCCATCCCTCTCTCCTTCAGATTACGGATCTAAAAGCAGCAAGCAAGATCCGTCAACAAAACGAATCAAACCGCCCACGAAGGACGCAGATACTGGCTTTTATTTGGAGCCACAGATGGACTTACTGCAGTGATGATGTTTGACGTGTTCATGGCAATGTGCTGGACACCTGCTCCCCCGTAATACTCCACATACTCCTGTTAACACAGACGAGGCGGTCAGAGAGGCGGAAGTGAATGTAAAAAAAAGAAAAACAAAGTATTTCCTAACACGGGGGACGAGACAGCGCGGACAGCTTGCCTGGATCTGGGACTTGCGCTTGCCCATGGCCGGCTCGTTGATGGGCATCTTCACCGACTCCTCGTAGTTAGCCACGACGATGGAGCGCAGAGCGCTGAAGTCCGTCTGCAGCTGCTTGTCGTCCACGGACCAGAACCGGTGGAACATGAGGTTCCTCCTGTACCTGTGGGGGGGGAAAGGTCCTTCAGGTTGGGGAGGGGGTCGCTCTGCCCCCCCCCCTCCTGCTCGCGGTAGTCTAGGCCTCTGACCCATCTTGTTTGGAGAGCAGCTTCTCTCTTCCTTTTGATCTCAGCCTCACTATGGGCTCTAAGTCATCCCAGATGTGAGGTACAGGCAGAAAACTGTTGAGTCATACTAGCGCCTGGTGTTTGCCAAAGACGCAGGGTTGCATAATACCTACCGCCTCTCTCTTTCTTTTCTCTAAACATCCAGCCAAACTTGACGTAAAACTTCACTTATTTCGCTGATGGACGGAGAAACGTATAGAAAACTAGAAGTAGGTATTTTCGGTTGCTGTTTTCTTTAAAATTAATGTGCACTGGATTGAGTTCCATCCGTGGAGTTTTTAGGAGGGTGTAGTGTGTGTGGAGACTTTTATAATGCAGCCTGACTGTGATTGAATGCTAATTTACCATTCCACCACTGGCACCATCTCATCGTCTGGCTGGTTCCCAACGACATGATCGATGAAGTCGAGGAGTCCACGCGGGCTGCCAATACAACAAGCCAATGTTACTACAAAAAAGGTCACGAAAAAAAGATTATACAGCGTTATACAGAATTCCATATACTTACAGCTTTTCCAACAAGGGGTCCAGGTGTAAGGGGGGTTGAAACCCTGGTAGAAACAGGCCCTTGTATCCTGCTCGCTCCACAAATGTGTGTGTAGTGTCACCATACTGCAGAAACCAAGACTTTCTGTCAGACACCAGTGTGACTAAACGATGCATCCACGGGTCCAAACTATATCTAAACAAGTCAACGTGTTGTTGTTTTACCAACCGTTTGGAGAACAGCCAGTTTTACTTTCCCAGATTTGTCCTCGAGTACATACGGCTCTTTCACAATGATGGCACCCCTCTCTCTGGCTTTCTGTGGAGGTCATTGACCAGAGAAACCATGTCAGAGATAATTCACTGTCGTCACTACAAAGAGAGTGGCCGTGACCGCAAACTGCCTCGTTTACCTGTACGAGGAAATCACAGTTCTCCACCGTGAATGCGATGTCTTTGGCTCCGTCGCCGTGCTTCACCAGGTGCTCTCCCATTTCTTAACGCACGAGAACAGAAACACACTCTTTCAGTTTCACAAAATACACTTGAGTATTACTGAAATTAAACAGGCTAGGGGCTGAACCTGTCACGCTTGTCAACACTGTGTTATGTACCTTTGTTCCCAGGGTTGAGGGCAGAGGAGAACACATACAGGATCTGTCAAAGACAACAAACCAAACGGTCACATGATGGGGTGGGCAAGACTTCTACGACATCCCTTCAGTGGAACGTTGCGGTTCTCACCTTGCCTTGCTTCACCACGTGAGACACCACATCCCGGTTACCTGTCTCCAAACCCTGATACGCCACAGGTTCAAACCCGAGCTTGTTGCAGTAGTAGGATGCTGCCTGATGGGACAGGAGGTAAACTATTTGGACACTCGACAAACATCTGCCCCAAATGAAAAACATGCGATACATTTCACATAATGCACAGAGAACTGTAAACATAGTGGGGGGGAAAGAACAAAAAGAGGGGAAAGGATCGCCTTCTGGTGGTACAGAGACAGAGTTGGAGCTCCAGTATGGATCACATTAGGAGAGGGATGATGGTGGGGTTTGGGGTTTCATGCTATTGCCTCCACCCCTTAGGAGAGCCAATAGCCATCCACACACAGAATACTCCTCCGTTTCTGAGAGTTTAAATGGAAACAACATGCAAAAGAAAGAAGAAAAAAAAGCTCCACATACATACAGAGACAACAATGTCATGAAGGTCATTGTACCTGTTTGGCATTTCCAACCCAGAATGTGATGTGGTCAAAGCAGATGAACCTGCCCAAGCTCATGCTGAGACAAACGTATGACAGTTAGATAGACAAATACAAGAGCGATTTAGAGATGCATTTCATATAATACAACTCTGCCACTTCCTACAAACTTCACTTTAGTTTCTTAAACTTATTTCATAATAAAAGTCACCACCGTCTTAATGCCGTTTATATATTCGTTGTTTCATACTGAAACATGTATTTGCTTTCAAGATGTATACCAGTACCTTTTCACCTTTATCCGTGTAGGTAGTCTAGAAGAAAAAAATACAATATGCACATAGAAACAAAATGACAAGCCTATCACATCACTTCAATGTAAAAAAGTCATTGCAATAACAAGCCAAGAATTTCGAAAGTTTTTGTCTTACCATCTTGTGCCTTTCTGTCTTGCTACAGTTTGAAAAAACCAGCTAGAGTAATTTGCCCAGCATTTAAACGATCAGAGCTAGTTTCCTCTTCCACGCCCACCGGTGTTCTTGGAGGAGGAGAATGCTCATGCTTGCTTTGTTACACAATAATTGCACTTGTCAGTCTTGTCAAAAAGACCGACAATACATAATCGATTTCAATTATTTTATAACTCTTTGCTTCTGGAAAATACTGCTGGTTACTCACGACTATTAATTTTGAATCAGATCGTTATGATTAAATAAACATGTATTATAATGATCTACATATCGAAACTTATTAACCGTTGTTTTAATCGTTTTGTTTTGTTTCGAAACGACCTTAAATATAGTATAGATAATGCAGAGGTAGCCCAGTGCTCTCTGCCATCTCCACAGCAAGCTAAATCACACACATGTTAGTGTTTAGGGTTCGGAGGAGGATCACTCAAGAAGGTTTCTTATTGGCTCCTTGGTGTAGTAAGTAGATTAAGGACTCGGAGCCAACGATCTGATCATAATAACTTTTGCAATGTAGAACATCATTGTAGTCAGAGTATAAGTGTAATGTAACTATGTGTAGAATGTATCAGTCCATTATTAGTTCAAGAACAATTATGGTACAATGGTACAGTTGTACAAAAAAACGTTATTTGGAAATATATCTTTTTAACATAGCAGCAGTAGCACTAACCCTAACTGTCTCCAAACACAGCTCCTGTCCACAACACATTCGGTTCCTTTAGTCTTTCATCTGTATAGTTCAAATATCATCTGTGTATGATTGTGGACAGATGTTCTGGATATATGGATGTAGCCTACGGGTCAGTACTCAGAAGAATTGTTTTCAACCCTGCAGGTCATCTCTGGGGTTTGGATCCACATGGAAAACAGAATCGTTTATCTGACCCCGTCACATTCTTCACGCGTCACCCACACACGCCCCATACGTCTACTGCAGATCTCAGCTTCTTTCTCACATGCTACCTCTCACCTCCCACCTCTCACCTAGAAAAGTGAACCTATTGGTAAAGCAGCATTGTCTAAAGATTTCACGTATACGACACACATCTGTTTGTTTCACATCGTACCCATGAGTGCCATCAGGACTATTATATCAGTAACACAAACCGATGACAAGGCAATACGGAGCTAATGAGAGAATCGCCCTCTCCCTGAGAGCTCCCTCCGCACCTGTCCCTGAAGGACGTTGTTTTTCTCACCGTTACCATGAGACAGGCTGCTGTCAGGAGATGCAATTAGAGAACACTGACCAATCAGATGATGGGAAGGTACGTATGTGTGATAAGGACAATGATGGTGATTTTATTCGTTATGATGGGCTATTGTTGTTGTGCGCTACATCCACGTGACACATCTAGATTATCTATGGTTGATATCGTTAAGGCTGTTTATCATCTATCCTACAACGTTTTCACAAACCTGAAAAAGTGCTTAGAGATCGAGTACATCTTGGATTGCACAAAATGCGCAAAGGCCTCAGAAGCCACACAATATTGTTCTTGTGTTTCTATGTCCACTGTGTATTACATGTCAGGTATGTGTGTCTGTGTGTCTGAAGCACATTACAATTCGTTTCCCAAGACAGGAACCCCTGAGGGAAACGGAAACCCCAGACAATTTGAATCCTTCAAGACACAGGGCACAACGTTTAGTGTGTGTACTCAGTGCAGTCAGACAATACAGACGGAGCACAGAGCTGGAAGCCAAAACAATGAGTCATTTATCCACAGAAACACCACCTCAGTCATTGGAGGAGGGATCCCTTGATGAACAGCAGGGAGAACGTTGTCCTTGCTCTGATACAATGCCCGACCCGTCTCAACCCGTCTCCACGCTGGCTGCAGAGACTGTGGAGGACAGCGTCCCAGAGCAGGCAACTCCAGTGAAGACGAGCTCCTTCTTCAAACAGGTGCGCCAGCAGATCAAATCCCAGGCGGCCACAACCGTCCCCAAGAACGGCATCCTGGAGCTGGTGCAGATGGCCCAAAGCAGAGAGCTGGAGATGAACAGAGATCCAAATGTCAACGAAAGCCAGGACAAAGATGACAAAGCTGAGGAGATTTTGGCGGTGGAGGAATCCCTTGATGAAGAGAAGGGAGAATGTTGTCCTTGCTCTGATACAATGCCTGACCCGTCTCAACCCGTCTCCTCGCTGGCTGCAGAGACTGTGGAGGACAGCGTCCCAGAGCAGGCAACGCCAGTGAAGACGAGCTCCTTCTTCCAACAGGTGCGCCAGCAAATCAAATCGCAGGCGGCCACAACCGTCCCCAAGAACGGCATCCTGGAGCTGATGCAGATGGTCAAAAGCAGAGAGCTGGAGATGAACAGAGATCCAAACGTCAACCAAAGCCAGGACAAAGATGACAAAGCTGAGGAGATTTCGGCGGCGTTGGAGTGCGCGGCTGAGGTGGACCCAAAAAGGGAGGACCTCGTAGCGCTGTTCCAAAGAGAGGTGGAGGCGGGTAGGGACGCCATGAGGATCGAGTTCCGAAAGCAGATGGAGCAGTTGAGGATGGAAATGCGATGTTACACCGACCTGGCCCTGGCCGTGTCCGAGTCCAGGATGCAGAGCAAGCCGATGCACAGCAGACACGTGCTCCCACGCTTGCACCAGGCAGGCCCGTCAGAGAACAGGAGCCTCGAGAAGAAACTGAAGCCTCCAGGCGCTTCCTCCCTGGTGCCGGCCAAGCCGTGGAGGCTGAGCCGAACCATGACGACCATCACGCACAAAACCTGCCCTCCCATCGTCCTCGCCCCCCGCTCGAAATCGGAGACTTTGAGCCCCTCCAAGAAGGAGAACGACACTGTGCTTCTACTGAAGGATGCAGACTTCCATGTTTTTGCCTCCCAGAACGACAGGCAGCGTGGCCCTCTTCCTCCAGCCTGTCCCCCAGTCAACCATCGCAAGAAGCTTCTCCGCACCAAAGTTCAAGCTTGAACTGTTGCCCGTCAGAATAATATATATATCGTAGGTATGGTCACGTTTCTCACAATTCTAATTTCAACTGCTTAGCTTGTCACGTGTCTAATCTGAAACTTGACATGTGTAATTGTAATAAGAACATTTGTTTTGTTCTGTTTGCTTGTTTATAACCATTTTAATAAAATGACATGTCCTAATAGTATATTATTCGGGTTCCTGTGTGAAATCTTATTTTGCATCATATTAAATACAACCAGTAGTATATGAATCATATAAATCATACCACAATGAATGCATTATTTTTTATTTATAAACTGTAATGCACACCAGCAACTGCATGTAAAACTGCATGCAACTAATTGAAAACGTAAATTCTGTCTTCCAACTTCAAGTTTATGGGAAAGTGTCATGTCCACCTCTGTTCCTGGAGAACTACCTGCCTGTTGGTTTTGATCTCCAACCACACTTATTTGACTTGATTCAACACTAGTTACCTTGACAAGCTCATTATTAGAATCAGGTGGGCTAGATTAGTGTTGGAGCGAAAACTGTAATTTGTTGTAGAATAACACTTGGTCTAGTTTACTGACTCAAACTAATTAATCAGCAGCATTGCAACATTGATTACATTGAAAAATACACGTTGGCTTGACGCAGGAACTCCCGGTAGTTTCTGAGAAGATAGGGAAAATAGGGAGTCAGGTGGCTGAGCGGTTAGGGAGTCGGACTCGTAATCTGAAGGTTACCAGATCGATTCCCGGCTGTGCCACATGACGTTGTGTCCTTGGGCAAGGCACTTCACCCTACTTGCCTCAGGGGGAATGTCCCTGTACTTACTGTAAGTCGCTCTGGATAAGATGTACTAAATGTAAATGTAAATGTAAGATGGTGGCATCTCTCAATACTCTGTCCAGACGTAAAGATGCGGTTTGAGTGTTGTGGACGTTTCTCTGAAGTAGGTCCCTTTCTTTACCCTTGTTTGAATAGTACACAAATGGAAAGAACTTCTGTTTCTGAATTATAAAGCGACACAAAAAATATAGCATGTGAATGCGCATTCAGAGTATAATATCAGACTATTCTTAGTTTGTAATATGTGCAAAAGTATTAATCGAAACCTCGAAAAATACACGTCCTTTAGAAATTACGATGGGCACTTCAAACACAACCCGATCCGTACGTTAGGGGGCAGCATTACACCACCATAGCAGAGAATAAATAGAGTTTCGTTGTTTTTGTCGTAATACAATTCAAGCAGTGGAACGCATCAGGTTGATGGACATTTCTTTCCCTACAGTAAAAAACAGCAACCATAATCACCACAGAACCACAACCAAGACCACAATAACAAACAATGCTCTAATCGGGAAACTCTTCTAATAGACACAACATAGTATAGACCACTGACATGGAAGCAGACACATCACACATCATGTTTCTGCAAAGAGAACAGAATATCGTGAAAAAAACTCAAATACAAATGTGTAAATAATAATTCCACTGAAACTTTCTGAATACATCACCAAGATTGTGAAGCAAGTAAACATGGTAGGTCTGTATGTCCATCAACTATGACCCCAACTTTTTTACTCTCCAGATTAAGACTTCATGCATAACCACTGATGCACAAATACATACATACAATTCTAAAAGGATGTTTACATCAAAGAAAATTGCCATTATTCATTAAATTCAGCCTAAAGTTTTGAAAGCCTCAGAAATACATTGGGTTTATGAAAATACTGCATGTTCTTATTTGGAGCAATACTGTCAGGTGCACCAGTGTATTCAGGCAAGGGGGGTTTTAGATCAAAAGTTTATTTCAGGTATATCTGTCAGAAGAGAAAAAAGATGGTTGAAAGGTGTCAGGAGGTATATTACAGCAGCACAAAAGTCATGACACTGGTGTTCTTTTGTAAGGGGACTAGAAGTAATGCTCAAAGAAATACATAGGAAAACATTTGTTTTACGTTAACTAACCTTTCCCTCCAGACCCGAAGCACCTGTACACATCCAGCTGAACTGGCATTGGGCACAGGCAGTGACAGGGGGAGCATTTAGGCCTGTAACAGGCATGGAGGCTGTGTGCCCGGAGACATCCCTCTCACAATGGGTGGGATAGAGAAGGTCGTGAAGAGGAGCTTTGTGCCCTGGGGGAGGATGAGTCGTGAATCCGGAGGGCCCGCGGGCGCAGCATCATTCAGGGTCCAGCCAAGGAGCGCTGACACCGGAAGCGACACGTTCCGCCCTAACGACGTCCTCTGAAATCGGGGGCGCTGAATAGAACGCACGTGGCCTCGTCGTTTATTTATTTATTTACCGCCAACCTTTTCTTATCCTTCGATTCTTTTGGAATGCCACCGCAGCTATCGGCTGTCTTGTGCTTCTTTCGACGTGCCCGAATACAAACGGACATTGAAAGGCCAGGGGAGAGAGAGGTCACACGGCCATCAAAGGATGAGGATTCCGAGGCATGGTAACAGAATGGAAGGGCCCTTGAGGTGTATGTCCCTTTTGCACACTTGTCCAGCTGGTTGCATTTTCACCTCAACAGGCTCATCTGATGCTGGCTTCCTCGGGGTGGAACAAGGTGTGGTTCTGAATAGTAAAACACTTAGGAATAAGCGAGAGATGGCGCCTCACAGATTCCTGCTTGTGAGTGTCTCTGTCATTCCGGCCCTGGGTCATACCAAATGGTCATTTCCACTCCAATGCGCTGTGAACAAAAGGGCCTTTCTACGGCAGTACACATACTGCATCCCAGGCATGTCTCTCTTTCGTGTGTGTGGTGACGGGTTGACAAGAATAGGCCAAGTCCAGGTGGAACAGGAACAGAGGTTTTGTCGTCGGGTAGATCGTAAGATCAGCTTTCTTGAAGAGCCACTCTTCGGCCATTTAGTTAGTACACATGTTGTCTGTATGACAATCTACAGTTTAGAAAAAAAGGTTTCAGTTTGTTTTTATGTTTCTCTTGCTGGGTTGTCATGACCACTAGAATAACCAAAAGGAGTTTGTTTTGGTTATGTGGCCTGCATGACAGGGAGTGGTGAAAGGAATCCTAATTGCTCTAGACAGTATCGTAATGAGTGTGTATTGGCCATCCAATAGCCTCTCTCTCCATTGTTATACATACAGACCTGCACTCTCTCTCCCATTAGGTTTGGTGACAGGGTCTTTAATGGCATCTTTGTTAAGATTAATTTCCCAATTATTCCATTAGACAACAAAAACGTGTTCTAATCTATATACTTGTTGGTGAAATTGAAAGTTTGAAAGTTGAAATAATTGCACTTTTCTCTCCCCTGTAATTGATTTTGTTTCTACAAACAAATTCAGACGGCGTTTCACAAGACAACCCGTAACAGAGTTATCTTCCATTTGACCCCGAAACCGTTGAGAGTAAGCGTTTGGAGTATTGATCGTCAGTTTGCCTGGGCTGCCGTTTGCCGAGTTCAGAGGTCGTCCCAGTCCTCTGAAGCCAGTGTTATGGGCCGCTCATCATGAAATGAGTTCATGTTTGTGCCGTGGGACGTAAGAGGATTATGAGTCCTAGTGGAGTCGTCTATAGACTGTGTGACTGCATGGGGGGGGGGTCTACCCTTTGATCCCAGCAGATTGGAGCCTGCCACGGTCCCCTTTGTTGAGGGTCGACGCATTCGAATACGTCAGACTTTTTGTCACATTTGGCTCATTATCTGTATCGGCTGTGGAGGAATCTTTTCAGAGGTGTGTCAGTCGATGTCGGGGACTGGCTGAGGCCAGCGCTCCACCTGCGGCAATGACTCAGATAATCGTCTCAAGAACGCATGATCTTGCATTGCAGAATACCAAGACGTATAACATGTTAACATGCCGTAACATCCATGGAACTTGTTACGACTCAAATCTCCAAGAGAGAGAGGCTCACTCACAACATGTATCCATCTGGAGGTTTCCAAAAGATGAAAAGAAAAGCACTCAAATTCAGTTTTTCCTTGTGGTTGCCCCATTGCATATGTAGCACAGCGGAACCCCAGGGTTGTTTGTGGAAAGACAGACTACTTTAAGAATTTGGTTCTAGTTAAGAAGTTGTTTACATTGATCGAGTAGTCTCTGGTGTCGTGTTGTTTAACCTGAAGCTAATGTACCTCTTTGGTCTAACTGCTCATTACAATGCTGTGATGTGGAAGGGGGCATTTAAAAAACATCAAAAGCTCTTGCTTTAGGGGCTGGTTCCCCTCTGTGCGAACGGAGACACCGAGTAGAGAACGGCCGTGTACACAAGGCGTGTGTACCGTAAACCACACAGCAAAGCGTCAGAGGGTGGGAGGGGCCAAGGTCATCTAAAGCAGGAGTAGCCTAAGAAATAGTATTGATCGTAACAGCTGGTGACCCCGTCACACGGCTGACCCTGGGCAAAACCCGGATAACGAACCTATCCAAAGATAAATTGGTCACCGAATAATAAAACAATGGCTGGACTACTCCACTACTCCCTCAGACGGCACAAGGCAGCCTTCCACTTTCTTGGATCCAGCTCAGACTCTTGTTTTGGTGGATCAGAGGCTCTGCTGTCTAGACGGGGTGTGGAGACCATGCACAGACACATTAAGTTATTAACAGTGTTGTGTGAGTCTTAATCCTTCAGCCGTGTAGGGTTTCCCTCAGCGGACGGCGGCCTCTCCTCCCGTGGCACGCTGGGCTCTGTTTCCTTCATCCATGAGGGCCCCCATGTAACACGCTACACGTTACAGCCCATGTAACACGCCACACGTTACGGCCGTGTGGTTACTGATCACGCACGCTCGTGTGTTCTGGGGGGCGTATTTAGGGATGACGAGCCGGACTCGACATCCCGAGCATCCTGCGGATGACAACGAAACCTTAACTCAAACTGAAACCCTGACATATCTGTCTCTTATTTGTCTGCCTGCTCTATTTCCCTTCCATGTGGGAACAAATGTGGCCATTAAACACCCTCCTCCGCTCCTCCCCTTAACCCCTTCACTTGAGCTCCAGAAGACTCTTTGTGTGCCTGCTTCACAGGTAGGACAGGGTCTAATTAATATGCCCAGCTCTAAGAAGGATGACACCCCCAGCCTCTTTGATCTGGTGAGGCTAGCGCCGAGTGAGGGGTCCCTAAACCTCCGCTCCAATAGACGCTCACCAGGCTCTCTCTATCGTAACTCCACTAATTGTTTGTGTAGGCTATCAGTTACCTTGGTAATGGGTGTGTACACTACACATTTGCCTGTATATTTATATACATCCAAATGTGTTTTCCTAGAGGATATGTGTCCTTTTGTGTGCACTGCACAGTCTCAGGTTACAGGTGGTGCGCTTACTTTTTTTGTTTTGAAATGTAATATGCCTCAGGGGATGTATGTGTGTGTGTGACCGTGTGTGTGTACGTGTGCGTGTAGATGTGTGTATGTGACCGTGTGTGTGTGTGTGCGTGTAGATGTGTGTGTGTATGTGACTGTTCGTGAGACAGGTGGACGGATGCTGGAGGGAAAGTAGCCACAGTGTTGACAGGCTGTGGAATGTATCAGATCTCACACACACACACAGCGGCAATTACTGTGTGTTTGTGTGTGTGTGTGTGTGTACATTCTTAAGAAGTGTGCATTTGTTGCCATGTGGGTGGGATGGGGCGGCAGGGACCCCCGAGGGGGGCTCCAGGAAGACGGACACCACCAGTTGTGTTTGGGTTCAGCTGCACGGCCTCACATGCTCCATGTGGGTGTGGGTCCTCACGCGCATCACAACAATGACGAGGACAGACAACCGTGTCTGTTCCGACACACCGGGCCAGTTGGAGGGGCTGTTGCATCACTGGGGCACAATTCGATTATTGGTTATTGATTAGATAATGTACACAGGCAGCAAGGCATTCTGGGTGTTGATTAGAAGCGGCAGCTGTGACTGACGACAAACCGCCTTCTCACACCTGCCCACTTAAATTAAGTCCTTCAAGTTGTTTTGACCAATAGAAAAAGAGTACTTCTCTAACACTGTAGAGTGATTGTGCGGCAGCACACTCCCATTCACATGAACTAAACCAGAGCATAATTCATAACCACAAATAAAGTCAACGCCTTTAGGAAACTCCCTTTTGTCCACCCGCTGCGTTCTTCGTATCCCATAGCTGCCTGGTCAGCTGGTGTTCTGGGTGAGTTTCCCCAAAGCGGCCCTCACTGACTAACGTCATCAGACAAGCTGTCAGTCCGATGCATCTCAGTCACAACAACAAGTCTGACCAGTCTACCATGTCAAAGAGTGGCCCCAGCAGACCTCCTCGCTCCTCACTGTGTCACACGCTTCCTCCCCTCCGTGTTTACCATCAGCTGCAGTCGGGTGTGGAAGTCCACCTTAACACAATGTCTGAGCAGCCGTGCATCACTGTTTTTTTAGTCCAGCCATGTGGTAATATTATTCTGTCGTTTTTTTGTTGCTGAATTCAGAATCACCACTGTGTGATTTATGTCTCCCGTCATCCCTGTCAAATCCACATTCCCCCGATGACAAATGAGTGACACGTGATGTCTTTCTGGCTGTGTGATTGGATCATGGATCCATTATAAATACATTGGAAAGTTAATGTCGTATTTCGACATTCCTGTCTCCTGCTGTTCTAACCTTATTCGAAAAATTCCTCCTTGTCTCTCCTCAACTCTCCATTTGTTTCTGACACACAACAAACTCTTCCCATCTTATTGGGTGGAATCTGTCCGTTTGAGCATCTGCAGAGTCTCATCCCCCCCCACCCCCCCCCCACCCCGCAAGACCTCAACTCCCCACCCCCCAAGGCCTCATCCGCCCCAAGGCCTCATCCGCCCACCTCAGTGCTTCTAACTGCAATCTATTGTCAACAAGAACAAATATTGACTTGTTCGGCAGCCCAACTTCTGGCAGGATCAAGACCCCCCCTCCTCCTCCTCCTCCTCCACCACCACCAGCAGCAGCAGTACCTCTAAACTGTGATTATGTCCAACAGAGGTCATTACTGCCTAATCAAAGGGACCCTCAGAGGGCTCACTCATTGGTAATGACCCCATTATTGGGCCAGCATGTGGAGGCTGAGCCTGTGGTGCAGAGAGCCCAGTCTAGAATAACTGGATCTGGAAGTTTCTTTACTGGTGAACAGGAACAGGACAGGGATTTAGGAATATGCGAGTGGGTGATTTTTTTTTCTCTTTCTTATCTGTAGCCGTAGAAACCGACAGGTTTAATGTCATTCCAGAGGGAAGACTGGCTTTGTTTGTTGCGTGAGCTTGGTGAGATTGAAAATGTGTTTATTTTTGTTTAAGTGTCCTGTCCGTGGGGACACACAAACTGATGGATAGCGTACGAGTGAAGGGACATGAATCATCTTTCGTATTAATCAATTGACCATGATTAATGTTATTCTGCATAATTCAGTTATATGTGGATTCCGGTTTTAATTCAGTAAAGGTCTGTAATCTGTCACGGTGTTAAACCAAGAATGAGACATTCATCCTGAAACTGCAGTGCTTATCACTGAAATAACAGGATGGTGTTGAAATGCTATACTCTCTGGTGAAAATGGGAGAGTTCAAGAGTAGAATTAAAGTCGCAGAAGCACCCTTAAAAAGAGTTGTGATTTTCCTGCGTGACAATGTTGAATCAGAATACTTTTCGTTAACTGGAAATCAACTAAATTAGCAGAGCACACATTTCTTGACACAAGAAAAAAGATCCACAGAGATTCAATTCATAGAACACATTTAATACAGTAGTTAGTTACAGGCATGTCAAAAAATAAAACATATATGGATAAACATGAAAACATTCATGAAACATCCCTCTCCCCCATGGCACCAGGGGTGCACTGTAACCGCCCCCTTCCCGTTACCCCCGTCCTCGACAACATTTGTCAGCTGCCATCTGCCTGTCTGCCCCCTGTCTCCTCCTCAAACTATATAATTAAGCTGCAACACCTTTTCTCTTCTTATGTAACCCAAACCCCCCTCCATAATCTTCTACCTTCACAAACAACAGGATAAAGAAGAGCTGGCAGGCCCTTGTTGCACACGCAAACTTTCCCCCTCTCTTAAGAGAAGTCATTTGACAAGTGCTTCTAAAACAAAACATCAACACATCTGAAACAGCAAAAGTATGAAAATACTGTACACATTTGTGATTTACCCAGTGTAAACAGATTTGGACTCGATACGGAACAAAACACGATTAAACCCCTCCGAAGATTTTCTCGTCTGTTTAGTTTCGTAAATGGTCCCTCATAGCGTAACGGAGAACATAAGCAGGCTTTACTGTGATCATATATTCACCTCCTTGTCATTTGCAGCAAGTTTGTGGACAAGGGAAGCTTGGAAGCCCAGCCAGCTGGCTTCAGCCCCAGAGTCCTGAGGCCAGAGAGCTGCAGCCTGACCAGACCCGACACCCCGGCCCTCTCCCCCTAACCGCTGCAGCATCTGCTCGCCAGTTCAGGGTGAAACACATGCAAGTCGGAAGACACAATCTATGCAAACTCATGTTTTAAAAAAAACATTTAACGGTTTTACGGTTCAACGTCTCATCCCTAAACCAGTCTCTGAATGACGATCGCGGAAAGTCTCTCTGCTTTGAAAAAGCGAGCGTTCTTTGAGGACGGCAGACGGGCGAGTCAGGAGCTGCCAGCGGCCCCTGTCCCACCTCCCACCTCCCCCTCCCCTCTCCTCCCCTCACACTTTGGTGGCTAGAGACTGTATCTCGGACTTCTGCGTCTGGGCGCTGAGCGTGGAGGACATGGAGCTCATCTGGCCGTGCATGGCCTTCTTCAGGTTGAACAGGCACAGGCACTGGGAGCGGAAGCGCAGGTCGAAGAAGGCGTAGAGGAAGGGGTTGAGGCAGCTGTTGACGTAGGCCAGGCAGGTGGCGTAGGGGTGCGCCAGCAGCAGGAAGCGCAGGAAGCCGCACGCGCTCGGGGCCAAGTCCAGGTACGAGAGGGCGTCCATGCTCTTCAGCACGTGGAACGGCGTCCAGCAGAAGGCGAACACCACCACCAGCGTGGTGATGATCTTCAGCAGGCGACGCTTCTTCTGGTCCTCCTTGCGCAGGTTGTTGAAGTGCCGCGTCACCGTGCAGCCGATGAAGCAGTAGAAGATGGTCATGGCCAGGAAGGGGAGCAGGAAGCCCAGCGCCGACGACGACAGGCTGAGCCCGGCGATCCACAGGGACTCGTGGTGCTGGTTCCGAGCGACCAGGCTGAAGTCCATGGCGCAGATGGTGCGGTTGCGGTCGTCCATGGTGGTGCGGAACAGCAGCGTGGGCACGGCCAGCAGGCCAGACAGCAGCCAGATGGCCCCCAGGGAGGCCAGCATGGTGCCTCGCGAGCGCAGCCTGCTGCTGGACAGGGAGTGCACGATGGCCAGGTAGCGGTCGAAACTGAGACAGGTCAGGCAGAAGACGCTGGCGTACATGTTGACCAGCACCACGTAGCTGCTGATCTTGCAGAGGGCCACGCCGAAGGGCCAGTGGTAGCCCAGCGCCGTGTACACCGCCCACAGGGGCAGGGTGATCACGAAGGTGAGGTCGGCCAGGGCCAGGTTGCCGATGTAGACGTCGGCCGCCCTCCGCTTGGATTTGGACCTCCAGACGGTGAAGATGACCACGCCGTTGCCGGACAGGCCCAGGACGAAGATGAGCATGTACAGCACAGGGATGAGAGAGTAGGACGGCTCCCACTCCGAGTAGTCACAAGCTGTTTCATTGTCGTCATAGTAATCATAGCTGTCCCCATACTCCGCAGTAGTGAGCTCCATGACTTCAAACAGTGAGTGAATTGGGAAAAGTTGGAAGTCCACTGAAAAGTTGTTTTTTTTTGGTTAAAATCCCAGCTGAAGAAACAGCAGACTGCAAAAAATCAATAAGTGTGGAGAATCCTTCCTGGGTTGACGTGCTGAGCTGAGAGAACGCAGGCTGAATGAGAGAGCAGGGTGGTGCTGCTTGCCTTTTTAAACTCAGCCATCCACACCCCCTGTTCCCTCCCAGTACGACCCCCCTCCCCCATTAAACACTTGGCTCACTACCCCCCTTCTCTCACCTCTCCAGCGCACAGACTCCACGGGGATGACTCCCGTCACGCTTTATTGCGCTTAAAATTCTCTAGTGAATGTATAGGCCTATATAAACCGTATTGAAATTTATATAATACCTAGAGCGGGCCTGTGATGGGAATACCTATACGTGATTCGCACTGCCAGTATAAAATGATCCTGACTAGTTTCTTCCCGGCCTACATTTCCATAATCCTCTTGGACTATATTATAAACAGCTAAATAATGCTTCTTAGAAACATTTGCTGCTCACAAACAGTGAAATCCACAGTTGGACATTAATACGGACATGTCCGGACAGGCAATATTCCGAAAGTACGGGACTTAGGGTTTAATTAGAATGTTAAAAGAATATTACTTACTTGATGGCCTTGGTAAGTCCCGGCTACTTAGTATTAGTATTTACCCACACATGATTATTTGGATACATAATAATGTGAATGTGGACGTAAAGAAACGTCTTTTAACGAAAGAAACTTGTTCCAATATAAACATATTGGACATTAGATAGATACGTAGACAAATTAGAATATGCTTTGCGGGATTGATGATTAAATGTAAACAGCTCAAGGGATGTGTGAATTTAATTCTCACGTCTAGGGATTAATTTCCATGATAAAAGACTTGCAAACACTAAGGATAAACAAAAACAAAAGGAAACACCCGACTCAAACCCTTTTTGGGCTTTGATCCTGTAGGCATCCTACTCAATAGGCTACTCCGATATTTTCACCACGTCAATAATTTGTTCAGACTGTTTAATTAATAATCAGGTTGGTTAGCGAATACTTGCCCCCACAAAAATCATTCTGAATACTTTCCCCCTCGGCCCATTCTGTCACAGAGATCGGATACATTATCAGGTTTGTAACTCAACTCATCACTGTTAACAAAGCGCAACGGTTCTTGGGGAAGTTGTGTGTAGGCTCGATGGCCACCTGGTGAATATTCTAGTGTATTGCAGGGCATATAACTGAATACTTCATTTAATTAAAATACACGTTGCATACTATTCATCTTCCACAGTGTATGATGTTTTTTGCAGGTGCTGATGTGTGTGTATGCAGTGTGGTTTTCACCTCCTTTCTTTACATAGAAAGTGACCAACCAATAGAACCACTGAAAATCCCCAGATCCACTGCTTGCAAAAACAAGACCTGTTGAACTATGGGAGAGGAGCAGCTGTGTGCTGTTCATCCCATCCAAATGTTTGACTATTTACAGTATGTGAAGTGGACCTCTCAACATTCTTAGTACACATACTTTTCTACTACTACTATTATATCAAATGTTACATTCACAAAACAAAAAAACTCATAGTTGTCTCTTAATGAGACCCTCAAAGTCTTATTCTAAAAATAGAGTGTTCAGATCTCCCCAATACAGATCTCCCCAATACAAACAATTCTCCTTGTATCCTTTATGATCGACATTACAGTGATGCAACTGTGTTGGTGCTGATGGTCGCTGGACACAGAAAACCCTCCTTAGAAGTGTAGCCTCAACACGCACAAAGCCCTCACCTTTGATGTAGGCTCTGATTCTGAGAAAGAAAGGCAAAGGGAAGGGGGGAGAGAGAGAGAGAGAGGGGGAGAGAGAGGAGGGGGGAGAGAGAAGAAGCAGAAGGAAGGGTGAGAGAGGAGAGAGAGAGAGAAGGAAGGGGGAGAGAGAGGGAGGGGAGGAGAGGAGAGAGAGGAGGGGGGAGAAGCAGAAGGAAGGGTGAGAGAGAGGAGAGAGAGAGAAGGAAGGGGGAGAGAGGGAGGGGAGAGAGAGGAGGGGGGAGAGAGAGAGAAGCAGAAGGAAGGGAGAGAGATGAGAGAGAGAGAGAGAAGGAAGGGGGAGAGGGAGGGGAGAGAGAGAGGAGAGAGAGAGAGAGAGAAGGAAGGGGGAGAGGGAGGGGAGAGAGAGGAGAGAGAGAGAAGGAAGGGTGAGAGGGAGGGGGAGAGAGAGAAGGACAGAGAGGTAGAGAGAGGGGAGAGAGAGAGAGGGGAGAGAAGCAGAGGGAAGGGGGTTAGAGGAGAGAGAGAGAGAGAGAGGAGGGGAGAGAGAGAGACGGGAATGCCCAGGGTCCACAGATGATTGGGCTCACTCCACACTCCTGATCCTTCTCTCAACAACAGTGAAGCGCTGGCGCCCAGGCTGCACTCAGCCAAGACCCAACTACCGTCCCCACAGCCCTCCCTCCCTCCCTGCCGTCGTCTCTGGCCCGGCGTCCCTCTGGGAGCAGGGCTCTGAGCCCCGGTGAGTACCGTTACGTGCTTGGTACTGGATGTGTGTATGTGGATGCGCGCCCCCACACCAACATCATTTTTTTTCCCCCTCCTCCCTGCTCACATCTATATATGCGAATACATCGTTAGTCCCCCTAATCTTTTGTTATCGGTGTAGGTTCATGCGCACACGTCGTTGGAAAAGCAAACTCGCATGAAAGAATCACACCCCCACCTCCACCTCCAGCAGTACCTCCACCCCCCACTCCACTCTACCCCCTCCCTCACACACACCTACCGCAGGGCTCCGCCTCTATCTCACTCCCCCAGGGAGAGGATTGGATGCCTGCTGCTTTCAGGCCCAGGATCCGTTAGACAAATAAATTGGCAAATTAAAAAAATAAAAGGGAGCAGATAAGAAACAGATGGTCAGATTAGCCCATCGTCTAGGATTCCTTTACAGTGGGTGTATTCTAAAGTTCACCCACTCAATACAAACATCAACTTGATTTCTTAAATCACAACCGGATCGCTCTGAACTGATCTCACTTGAGTCTTATAAATCCCAAATGTTGTCAAATGTATCCTTACAGTCCAAAAAAAGAGAGTGTTTTACTGTATTAAAGACTACATTCCAACCCCCCCCAGCTCCCCCATCCAGTCGGCCGATACAGAAGGGCTCACGGTCCCTGTGTTCCAGCTTTGTTATGCTGTTTCAGGGTGAGACCACACATGGGCGAGCTGCTTTTGGTGTCCCCGACACAGCTGCGAGTGCTTTTGATCTGGCGTTGAAATGACCCTGCTGCTGCGATACCGCTGGCCGTGTCTCGCCCGAGTCGCGGGGCTGTTCACACCCCCCGCGGGCCGCTCTGGCTGAGGACTTCGCGGACCATCGCATGACCGTCACAGACGATCACGTGACCCACGATATCACAGGCTTTCCCAGATTTAGACCCCCCCCCCACACACAGGCCATGACTGTGACACTGTCACAGGCAGAGCCAGTCTGGGAACACCAGGCATGAAGAAATTAGTCTCCAGAATAGATGTTGAATTTCATCCGTCAGATGGACTGTAGAAGAGCATGACCTTCCGGAGTGGGCTGTCCTGAGGGGTGCTGTTTGGGATACCTTCATCTGTCTTCACACATGGTTAGTTCAGATGACTCCATAACGGGGGACTTTTATAATGGACACATGTCAGCCGTAGTGTGGTGAGGAGTGGTTGGAGGAGGGGGAGATAAGTGACCGAGGGTGTTATCTGTAAACCGGGGACTGTTTGAAGTGTAAAACTGCCAGGCACAAACAGTGTCCCTCCTGATTTGTGGGGCAGTGTAGCAGACCCCGGGCCCCACAAATCACGCCCAGGCGCCCAGGGACGGGGGGGGGGACGGGGCTGAGGTCACAGTCTGGTGTCACATGAGTAGGGCTGGGGCTGGGTGGGGTTAGAACCTGGGCACGCGCTCCCTGGGACCGTGGAGAAGGTTCCGGAACACACATCTCACTTCCTAATCGGTAATCAAATCCCTGGAAAAAAAACGATTCGTTAAGTGTGGGGTTACGTCATGAGTGTGCGTCGCACTGGCACGCCAAGGGTGCCGATACAGAAAGGCGTGTTTCGCTCTTTGTCCCGATCGTGGTATTTGTGGACGCTGATTGGAGTGCAGCCAGCGTTAGTGTTGACATCGTCTCCATCTCACGCCCCGTGCCTGCGGCTGACCTCTCACCACAGCTTCTTCTGACCTCTCGCATGTGCTCGCGAAGCACCTGGACGACATCTCACTCATGTACCAGGGCCCCAGAGACCCCCCCACCCCAGGTGTGCCTGGCAGAGCCGGTAACCCCCGGAAACCTCTGTTTATTTACACGCCGATGTGTGCTTTTATATGTCCCTTTTCCTCTTCTCAAAGTGACTAAGATGTCAAAGGATCAGAAACGGATTTGACGAGAAGGTTCGATAAATGCACATAAGATTCGATGGAATCGAACACTGTAAATGAACGAGCACTCCGTTTGAACCGGAGAGTAAACCTAACTTGGCAGTATAACAAGTCATTGTTTATTCTTGCTTTTGCCTTAAAGAGGCCAGCCCCGTATAAGGTCTCCGTCTCCAAATAACGCCCTGCAGACGTTGGGGGAACCTAATTAGCAGTTCAAACATGAAGTCACCGCTGATACAAACTTCTCTCCTTCAGCCCCAGCTGTCCCACTTTGACCTTGGCACGGCTGAACAGAGAGTCCAAGTCGAGTGTTTTGGCCGATAAAGGTGATCTATTGTTTGATTTCAACCTCCCAACAGCACGTTCCCGCTAATGAATAAACGCACCTGTTTTTAGATCTGAGATCTGATCTGCTCTTGGGAAAAAAACGATCGTTTTATTTCCCTACTATATCAGCGGGATGTCTGAGCGCACATCTGAAACCAGCAACGTTTGTCACATGACAGGAAGTGCATCCGAGACATGAATCTATATTCTGCCACGCAGCAGTGTTTTAGTCATCATTTTGATCAACATTTTAACAGTCAGTCGGAATTGAGCTCATGGCCGACCGCGTCATGTTTAAACGCCACAGACGGAGCAGACCATTGGTCTGGACCAGTAAGCATCCATTGTGAGCCTTGTAAACAATGGGAGCCAGCTACCCCAACCAAAACAAGGGCCAGAGATCGGGACGGATCCAGACCTTATGGTTGCTATGACAAACAATATTCTATTTGTTTATTTAGAACTTATCTGTCTTCCTAACTGAGATTTTGCCAAGAAAGGCACAAAAGAAAAAACTATTGCCAGATTTCCATCATGTGCTATGTGGTTTTATCACAGCAATTACCATAATGGGTTTTACAAAAGAAAATTACGTTATCTTTAGCAATGTGTTGATAAGTGCTATTGATGTGGGGCAAACAGTTCGCACTCAATCACAACTCTCTCACAAACAACAAACTCTTCGAATTGCGGTCTGGATGTTAATATGGGCGGACACATTTTGATAGTTCCAAACATACAGTAGTTGTTGTTTGTGTGACGGCAGTGTCCCCCCCTCCTTCCTGGTCCCTCTACCCTCAGTAGCTGTGTCACGGAAGTAACAATGGGGTCACAAGGTGTTTCCCCTCTCCCCGCTCAGGACCCTGGACCACCACGGACCCCTCCTCTCTGAACCATGCCCCCTGTCAATGGACAAAACAGCAGGCCGAAACAGGATGTGCTATAACTGGAAGGTTTGTCCTCCGAGACGCACCTCTGTCATACTCTGTTTTACAGCGGGTGAAGGTTGGGGTATTTATTTGAAAGATGGCTGTTAATGTAAATATTGTTTTTGATATGAAAGCTTGCAATCCCGGTCAGTTCTTTTTACGGTGCGGTTAAAAATAGGTAAAAACTCTGTTATCATAAGATGTGACATGAAAGTTCCCCTCCCTGTCTGTTGTTCCCGAGGCTTCCAGATCACATTGTGTGCATGTTTTAGATGTTTCCCTGCTTCGACACACCTGATTCAAATGCATGTTCGGTACCAGGCTCCTACAGAGCTAGATAACGACCCGTTCATTTGAATCAGGTGTGTTGGAGCAGGGAAAGATCTAAAACATGCAGGACAGAGGGGTCCCTGAGGACCAGGATTGAGAACCATTGATCTAAACTAAAAAGTGATGACAGAGAATGAATCTGTCTCTTAAGTTATCTTTCATAGTAGATAGGTACAACCCTAATCCTACCCTTAACCATTTCCTTAACCTAAACTAGCCAGAGCCCTGTTATTGGTCCTATTTTAATATATTTTCTTGAATTTCCTTACCTACCCCTAACCTTAGCTCTAAAACGCATTAACAGAAATATGAGGTAAACCTCTGGGAACATAACACGAGGAGATGAACGGCGATAAAGCTGATGACAGAGGGGACGAGAGAGGAGAGGACAGAGGGGAGGAGAGAGGAGAGGACGAGACGTCTCCTCTTGGCGAGAAAAAAAACGGTGAGACAAAGGAAGGTTCTGATGAGAGGGTTGGCGGGCGAGTCTCTTGGGTGTAAGGGCCCAGCTCAGGGGGGATAATGACAGGGTTTAGGACCAGGAGACAGTGGAAGGGCTGCCTGCACGTCCCAGGAGGACGGTGGGAATTTGACACTGTTTGGGGCCTCAAATCTCCTGAACCACACAAAAGAAAACCTTGTGGTTCAGTTAGGAGAAGGCTGGCTGGGGTATAGGACCTGCTTCTCTCTGGTGAGCATCAGACATTCTTTAAACAGGTCGATGGACGTGGTCTGAGGTGTTTGAGGCTGCCTGGGAATGTCTGGGAATACTGTTGTTGACAAGCGGCCATTTTAAATTTGATGATTTTTGTTCTCTGGCTGGTTTTTCTTTTTCTCCTCAGCCAATGAGGGGTCGTCCCTGACATGAAGTGGAAACCCAAACAGTGTCGTAGCCAAGTGCTCAGACCTGACACGCGTAGCCGATGTCCGCCCGGAACCTTTGGCTGTTACCTGATACCTTGCCTCAGGATGGGAATGAAAGGCCAGTCTCAAACCTCACTGGCACTGACAAAGGCCAGGAGGGAGTTAATCATGCTCGAACGACACACGCCCGCTAACGACTTCCCGGGAAGGTCTCGCTTTATTTTCGTCATTTAAGCAGATTTTTCCATTTGATGTGGTAAGAAATATACTTTAGTTGTCTTTCACAAAACCAATGAAGAAGAAAAAAAAACATCTCTAAATTGGAGCAATGCCAGTTAAAAGTTCACATAGCCCCCCAAAAAAACATTTCACGTCTAAATTGAGTCGCACTATTTGCAAATGCTAGAAGTAGCCTTTCCGTTCCTGCAGTGGTCTCTGGAGAGCCCTTGTCACAGGGACACGCACAGCTCTCTGATGAAAAGGGCCCGTTTTCTGGGCTTTTTTAGCAATGAATAAAAATGTTTTCGTTGGAATTTAAAAGGGCCGTTTCTCGTTCGAGCGCCTATGTTTATTCACCATATGGGTGCAGTTAAGAGGCCGTGCCAACTGTCTCTGGTTCAAGTAGAGTAGAGAGAGCAGGTCTTTGTGCTTTCTTAGTCCCCTGCAGTGACATGTAACTGTGAGATGATGTTTTAGCTGTCTCGATGACAGGTGGATTACTGCTCAGATATGGGGACAAAACAGCATTGTTGACATTCTAGAATTAGACTTTTACTGCAGCAGTCAGCCTGCAGGATTCTACCTTGCATTCCAGCTGGAAGAGAATCGGAGAGAGTCTATGCTGTTTCGACAGGACACTAAAGAGGTGTTCCCATCTGTCAGTTGTTAGACAGACAGCACCACACTGTAAATCTCCCAGTGCTGAGTTTAACACAGCCCCTCTCCTGAGAGCAAACACCAGGCAGTGTATATTCACCCTCACAGAGCCTCTCTTTCCTACCCTGCTCACTCCAGCTCACTGTTTCTCCATCTCCAGAATGACTCCTGAAACGTTCTCCTTCTTCTGCTCAGAAACTGGACCGGAGACTTGAAAGCTGTGGGAATGGCATCGTCTCTGTCAATAGTTCTAGTTGAGGTTGTAAACCGTTGAAACGAGAGTTGTTCTTTAGCTGTCTGTAGTATCACCTCAGTTGGCCACCAGAAACTAAGGGCTCCTTCATAAACAGACAACTGCTTCAAGTAGCCAAACAATAAAATCAATCACGGGTGTTTTAACACTTAGTCGACAGCTTTGATGTGCGGTGGAGAGGCGAGAGAGGGAGGTGGAGACGCGGAATCAAAACATCCACAGCCAGGCTCTAATTGTTTCTACATCTGTCTTGGTGACACGATTCAGCACACACACATCCAGGGAGCATGTGAGACAAGCATCTCTCTCTCTCTCTCTTTCAGTCTCTTTCTCTCTGTCTCTAACACACACACACACTTCCCTCTCTCGGGCCATTTCCTCTCCATTTCTCGGATTGTAAGAGCGGGCCACATCCACGCGATCTCTGCGTCTCTCCTCGCCCGCCTCTGGGCTTACATCACGCATTCGATGCTGAGCGACCTCTCGATCGCACCTCTCCCCCCCACCCTCTCACCGGGCAGCTGATTATTGCATTAGCCTTATTACTCCTCGCGATTATTATCATGGAGAGCGCCTGAAGCCGTTTAGCAGACACACTTAGGAGGATGGAGAGGGCAGGAAAACACACGCCAGCGGGGCCGGGGGCGCCGCACGCCAGCCAGGGCCTTTTGTGTTTGAATAGGAGGCCCCCCGTCCCCCGTCCGTCCAGGAGCTGACAGTGGAAGGGGATCGACATGTTGAGGAACGTGGCCTTTCAATTACACCCCTACTTCAGCGTCCTGAAAGAGGAAACGGGACTCTGTTCAAACACAAAAGGCCCAGACGAGGGGGCCCCCCAGACGAGGAGGGGCCCCCCTCCAAACACGTCGCTCTGTCCGTCTCGTGCCGAACGCTGACAAATTGGCCTTTAACGATGCCAAAACAGGACCAAAGTCAATGTCAAAGCCATGTGTCACTCTTCCTCCTCCGTCCGAGGAGGCTTTTACGGCCTCCAATAAGAGGAGGGGACTCTGAGAAAATATTTGGACAGAGCTCGCTCGCTATTTTCGGGTTTTCCAAATGGAGCAGTCCACATGTTGTAACACTTCATAACTTGAGGGGTTGGAAAACATCGATTGGCAAGTGAATAACAGTCAAATGGAACGGATGTCGGCAGATTTGGTGGAGAGAGAGTGTGAACATGGACTGAAACTCAGTTGAGAGGCCTCGGAATCTTGGCTCTCGAGGTTGCCGTGGGGATGGTGTGAGGGGCAGAGGGGTATAGAGGGATCTTTCACCAGCATCGTGCCTCAAACACAAGACAAACGATCACGAGCAGTATATCTACGTAGGGCTCGGGGTGGAAAAAGGGGTACAAAGCAATCTCATACTTTCATACAAGAAGTATGTGTACGTGGAAAGAAATACATTGAATACACATCCCTGTCAAGCTGTTTCAGTTACAGAAAGACTGCTTTCACTGATGCTGGTCAACAAACTATCATCCATAATTTCAAAAACGCACTTACTCCAACTTAAACTTGAACAACAACAAAGAAAAACGCATCGACGGGCCAAGTTACCGGCCGTGCAAAACGCACACAAAGCCAGCGCGGTGTTTTCTCTCTCACACCTCGACACCTCGGGGACGTCTAGTGTCCACAGGCTCTGTGGGGAGACGAGGGACTCCGTGTGCTTGTTTACAGGGCCTCTCCGCCCCCCCAGAGAGGGGAGGCGAGCCAGGAAAACACTCTTGTGTGGCTCACGGTTGTGTTCACCTTGAACACGGGGGGGCTGAGGGGCTGAGAATGCCCCTGACAGGGTGGAGGGTTCACTGGACCAGCCCTTCCTGGCATTGTTGGGGTTTGTTAGGGGTTGGTGACACTACTTTAGCGAGGTCGTGCCTTTGTGCGCGACCCTTGCCCTACAGGTTCATGTAGTGAGATATGACCAAACATCCTCTGCCAGTTGACCAAGTTGCAGATACTACTGTTCCACTCAGAGGCCTGGATGGGGACAAGTGGTTTCTTACGGCTGGGAATCGGGTTGAGGAGCAAAGTGTTTTACTGAAACGTAAGATTATACCTGCTGGTAAAATCGAGGATTAAGTCTGAGAGGGCAAGCTAAAACCTGCTCTTCTCTCTCTCTCTCTCTCTCTCTTGCTGTCACACTCATTCACTTTCTCTCTGATCACCAGTGTTGAGAGATTTCAAAGCGTCCTTTTATAATGAATCAGGCCAAATGCTGATTTTATATGGATCAACCCACTCCTCTGGAGATTCCCATAATGCCACGATGCCGACAGTGAGTTCAGACGGCCAACCCCATCAGTCAATCAGAGACAGGAAGAGCCCCCCCCCACACCTGTGGCAGAGTCACCGTCACAGTCCCAGGGGTCAGCGAGCCGGGTGACTGCCAGCCCGAGGTTGGAGGATTTGAGAAGAGTGAGTAGGGAGAGTTAGTCACCCCTGTAGACGCCCCAGCTTGTTAGGGTAATCCTTCTCTCCGGGGGCACGGAGGGGCAGGCTTTTACCGGCCCCCAAGTCAAACAGCCCGTCAGCATTCCGACATGGCAGGTCGGTGTGTCAGACGGATTGTTCGTATTTGTAAGGAGAGCGAACGGCGACTCATCGCTCTGCTCTTCCCTGCACGGCTGCCAGGTATCCAGGGGATTTGTCTCGGGAGTGAGTCGGCACACCTGTCAGGGGGGGGGGAGGGGAGAAAAGCCCTTCGGCCTGGATACAGAGCGCACGGCTGAATCTCAGGTGGAAGCAGCCTCCTCGGTTCCCCTTCCCTTGACAAACAGCCCAGAGCAACTGTCAGTGTTCCGTCGCGTGCCACGACTCAGGCGCGCACTCTCTCCCCTTCCTCTCGATCTGCGAGTCGGGACGGCGAGATGGAGGTTCTCAGTCCTCGACCGTGATAGACGGGACGTGATTGGTTTGTTTTCAACGCTATTATCGCGACTTCCCTGCAGTCAAAACCTAACCTCCAGCTACGGTCTGAAAAGGTCATCTGGCAAACGGCCTTGCCGTGCATATCTCAGTCCAAGCGCGAGCGTTTTGGCTTTCCTTTGTTGAGATTTGCGAGAATCCAATTGTTTTGTCTGCCCGTCCCCTTCCCGCCCTGGCCTCCCTCCCTCCCTCCCCCGTGTCTATCAGTGGGTCTCTGGAGGAGAGCTGGTTTCCGTAGACGTGATGGGGTGATGTTTCCGGTGGCAGGTCTGTCTGCTGCTGATTAGAGCTCATCCATCAGCCAGACCTCCGAACAGCAGACAGAGGAACAGAGAAAGGAGGGGGGGAGGGTGGGGGGTTAAGGTCAGCTCTCTCTCCCAAACCAAACCAACCTCTCAACCTAGGTCACTTTGCACCCTGTCACTGTAGTCTGGCCCCCTCACACAAGCTGTCACCGAGACCTGCTACTCCCACACACCACGCAACACAAATGAGGGGGCAATGTATTATTTTGGACAGTCAGACATTCACTGATTCCAAATGAGAAGGGGGTGTAACCTAAGACTATAAACAGCGAGAGAAGCTCATTAATTACAGAGCCAGTATTTGTTCCGCCGCTGACAATAACAGATACTTTTTGTACATCTCCATCATAGATAAAGGTGTCGAGTTTAGACAAAGAAGTTGGACACGTTATTTGTGGACATGCAGACACACGTTTTGTACATTACAATGCAGACTGGCGGGGCCCGCAGTGCTCTGTGTGTGTGTGTCGACTGAAACAGGCCTCTGCAGTAAATCTGGACCTGGGGGCCCAGTGCAGAAATCAGCCCTCATCAGCTCAGCCGCTCAGTGATGGATCACTCTCAATAACAGTCCTGGGAAGGTCTTTCTCTCACTCTCACACACACACACACACACACACACACACACACACACACACACACACACACACACACACACACACCAACACAGAGGACCAGTACACCACCCATGTCCCACAATGACAGGATGGCTTTGGTCAGAAAAGATCCTGCTTTCCCTCATTACAGCTTGTAGACGTTTTTTTTTCTTCCACCACTTTCCTTGGCTTCCAGCAGGCTGGTAAACAACAGGGTGGGAGGTAACCTCCGAGTACAGGGAGAGGACACACTCACAGGGCCTGAGGACTGGTCAACCGGTCAACTGGGAGGTCACAGTGGGGTGTTGAGACTGAGGGGCCATGTTGAGGCGACTGTCTATTGTGCGGGCCCGGCATTGTTAGCGGGTAGTTATCGGCAAAGTATCTTCGCGTGATCTCGTATGTAAATGTGCGTGCGTTCTTGTCTGAAGCGGTTGGAGAGGGACACGATCGTTCCCATGGCGATGATTGACAGTACGTTTTCTGGGAGGGTTGTACTTGGGCTAAACGGACGGGGTCATTAGTTGTTTTTCTTTTTCCGCAGCTCTCCACTTCTGCCTGTGGTCTAGCATGAAGCTTGATTCAAGAAATCGGCGATCATCCTCCGTTCTCTGCAGTCTTTAATGTAAAGACTCATTCACAAACGTGAATGTTACAACACAAGTCACAAATCAGTTGATGCAGGTAACTGTAGGATATTCTGCTGAGGTTGAGAGTGTGATGTTAAAGGCCATGCTACGACCCCTGTGACCTCTCCATGGCCTCTTCCAGGTTTGTAGTTGTAAGGATGTCAAATTCCTATGAGAGCAGCAAGTGACTAAGTACTCCTGACCGCACTCCTCTCCTCACCTGACAGACTCCTGGACCTGAGGCTGACTGAGACAATACTCGAGTCAAAAGGTCACCTGAACCACAATCCCCACTGGCAAAGCATTCCATTACCAAGAGTTAACCTTTGACCCGCAAAAGGGGGCACTGAATGGAGCCGAGGACAAGTCTGAACGCGACGTCCTCACAGAACCTCCTCCTCGGTGGGAGCAGAATCCCCCTCCCCCTCCGCCCCTTCTTGACGATTTTTTTTTGTTAGTCAAATTCCACGTATTCTCACTCTTTGAGACTTGTCTCACTGGATGACATCACATCCCTTTACCGTCCTGAGGCAGCGCTCCGCAGTCAGACTGGCGGGAGAGGGCCCTTCTGGCAGGACGCCAGCCAGGATGCGAGCCAGGTCAGGCCCGGGGATGAGGGCCGACCCCACACACACACAAATAACGCTGTTATTTAAGGGTTGTGGGGTGACAGGGGCGCCGCTGGCTGCTGAAGAAGGGTTTTTACTACTCTGGCAGAGATTAAAGGAAAAGGAAGAGATGTTTACCTTCCGCAGAGAGGACAACTGGTGAACGAGGCGAAGCACTCTGACAGATTTACGGAGGAAGGATTCCACCGTCACCGTGTGAGAGAGTATTCTGTGGAGGTGCATGGAGGACTGGACACAGGGCTGTTTACACTCTGCACTAGTAATGGTGGTCGGAGAAGTAGTCCCTTCTGTTTGTCTGTGAGTGCTGGCAGGGCAGAAGGCGTGAGGCGGTCGGGAGATCGACACCCAGAGCCCGCCCCCCCTCTCTGAAGCTGCTCTGCTCGGTGATACTGTTGGGAATACTTCCCGGTGAAGTTGGCCTGGCTCGTCAGCGGTCATCCCACAGAGAGCAGGGTGTGATGTGGCTCCACGCATCTTGTTTCCTCATCTCGCACGTTTTTTCCCCCTCCATAGCCCACCAGACCTCGACCCCAAACCCCAATCACTCTGGGGAGAGTTTCGTAATAACTCACATTCCGTCTGAAATCGTGTCAGACCAGGAATGTCCATGGATAAGCCAAAATTCCGCAGCTAATAAGGTCCATGCTGAAGAAAGATACAGTAAAGAAACTTATGGAAAGTCTTATCTGAGTAATAATACAGGCACAACTCCATGGAGAGTAATTGCATAACAGACTAGCATGGCAGTCCTTCATAGCTACACCCTGTGGGGTCGCACAGTAGTTCATTCCCACAAATAAAACTTCTGTTATGGACCTGATATGATGTAAGTCCCCAGACTACCTCCCGCAACACCAGGTTCATATACCCAGAGCTGTCCTCAGGGCATGCCTTCCCCTTCACTAATGCGTTCAGACAGCAGCTGAACCACAAATGACTTCTTCCTTCTAATTGGAGCTCCTCGGTCTGAAATGGCCCGTCACAGAGATCTGCGGGGGGGCCATCCCCGAGAGAGTGCCTGGGACTCGATCTGCCTTCTTCCTTTTGTTGCCACGGCGTGGTCTGTCAGAGCGGGCGTGTGTTTGGGCCGTACGTTGTGCGGGAGAGATGGCGTGCCAACGGCTCGGCGAATGCTTGCTGTCGGTGCGACCCGACGCTGGCCCCTGACCTATAGCCAATCGGAGCGCGGCTCAGCGGCAGGACGCCAGCGCTGACATGACAGCTCCCGCCGAGAAGTTGATGGTGGGGCGCTCAGCTCTGACCCCCACCCCCCTCCCCCTCGCCCCACAGCCCCCTCTCCCCCAGCTGCACCAGGCTGGTACCCCGCCCAACACACCCCTCACATTCCTGCACATCACAACACTGCAGGAGCCCAGAGAGGAAGAACCCCCACAGAGCCCCTGGAGGAGAGGGAGAGGGAGAGAGAGAGACAGAGACAGAGGGGGAGAGAGAGAGAGAGAGAGAGAGAGAGGGAGAGGGAGAGGGAGAGGGAGAGGGAGAGGGAGAGGGAGAGGGAGAGGGAGAGGGAGAGGGAGAGGGTAGAGGGAGAGGGAGAGGGTCGAGGGTAGATGGCGAGTGGGATGAGGGCAGAGGGTAGAGGGAGAGGGAGAGGGAGAGGGAGAGAACTTCTATAAGTATCCCAAAAATGCAGCACAGCACAGTACAGTCAGCATTAACAATTGTACGTCCATCAGAGTGAGCCATCAGGACATGCATTAGCGTGTCCTGGATAGCGTGAGTGAGAATGTGTCCGCGGGCGTGTGTACGTGCAGAGCCGACATGGTGGCCCGAGGGCTGCAATGCCAGTGGAAGAGATTGCAGAATCTCACAGGAGGTGTGGAGGAGAGATAGGGAAATATGCTAAGGGGCTCCCTTAAAGCAATTACCCTGGCATGCAGATAAACACATACATACGTCTGCATGTGTGCACACACTCACACACGCACACATACACTGACACACACACGGACCAGGAACCAGGTCAATCAGTGCAGGGCAAAACTCCCTAAGCTCTTTCTCTCCAAACACACCCTCTTCCTGTTTCCCTAAGCGGAGAACACGGAGATGGGGAGAGGAGAGGAGGAGGAGGAGGGAGGGGGAGGGAGAGAAGCCCAGCCTCGGGTCAGGCTCTCCCTCCAGGGGCTGTGGAGGGTAGAGAGGTCTGGAAGCTTCCGTAGGGATGTCCTGAATGAAGCACGTTGTGGGATGAGAAAATAATTGGGTTAGCGCAGGTATTCAACAAGTATGTTGTCATTTTTCAAACCTGTTTTATACTTCAAATGATGAATTTACAACAAGATACATTTCATTTAGTGCACGCAAGGTCAAAACCCTACAGTACTAATTTAGCATACAGTCAGACACAGGACTACTAAACTGTATCCCCGGCTTCCCTGTGGCAGACAAGAAACACAGTGAAACAGCAGCAACTTCCATAGCCTGGAGTTTTAGAAGCTTAACTCATTTTTATGTGTATTTGAGGCAAGATGCCCAACTGTACTGTTTAGGATGCGTCTGTTCATCGTGAGGAAGTAGGGAAAGAGAGTAGATTGACTTCAAAGACCTTTCCTGTTCGACTGCCATTAAGTCTTTGTTGTCATTTTCTCAGCAAAGACACTCACGGCTCGCCGAACCTATAAATCGACAGAAACGACATGACTCACAAAAAAATTTGAACGTGAATCAGAAGCGGGATGTTTTACGGGACGGTCGAGACTTGGAGCGAATGCTCCGTTCTCTATGTCTGCGCTGTATGTGCTCGTGTTTTCAGAACGAGGAGTTGGCCATGACTGTGAGCGTTGGAGGTGGGACAGAAGATCATCTCTTACTTGATAGGTGTGCCTTCTCACGCTCTCTCTCCAGCCCCTTGAACAGTCTGTAAAAGCCCGTCATGTTGCAGCTGTGTTGAGTTCTGTGCCGAGCCAAGCATATGTACTGGACTTCTTTTTACGGTGATATTATGGGATGTCTGCGTAAAACTCTCTTCAAATGCATAGTGCGGGCGCTCGGCTGCTCGTGAGACTTCCCGACCCCTTCAGGAGGTGAGGGAGGTCTCCGGTTGCACTTCATCGCTATCTCTACCTCTCCCATGACATCAGGAGGAGAGGAAGGGGAGGGGGGGGTTGGGCTGTCCAGGGGAGGTGAGGGGTGGAGATCCCAGCTGGAGTAGCTCCACCACACCATCTGTCTGAGACACACACACACACACACACCTTCGTCCTGGGATTCGTCCCTCCAACACTGGATTATTCATTCTTTAATAAGCTACTGTTTCAACACGGCTCTGTGCATGTGTGAAGGCTGAAGCGGCCTTAATGCCAACCGATTAATTTCCCCCTCTAGGTCACAGTTCATGTTGACACAACCACAAGTGAGACTTATAACCATTAAGAGATACTTTGCAGCCAATTGAGTAAATCCCTCCAAGTATCGGATAACAACACCCTAGCTAAATATAACTGAAAATGCCTTTTTCGTTCAGTGAATTCAATCGTGTGTGAGGGAGAGGGGACTAGGCCCTGGACATTAAGCTGTGTTTGTTTGCCTTTTATAGAAGGAGTCCATTCAGCATGGCCTGGTCCAGCTTCTACACAGGTCTCTTCTCATGCTCAAAGACCTGACGTTCTGTGACTGTACACAGGCTCAATGTTCCTGGGTGGCAGCCACACGATACTATCAAGGTTTGGCCTTCTGGATGTTTCTGTCACCTGTTTATGGAGTCAAACCTCCAAGCCTCTGGTTCCCCCGTACTCTTCCTGTGTGCCCGTGCGATTCCCACGTCTTTGATCAGTTGTTCCGAGGCTGCCAATGTGTGCACCAGAGAGTCTCTTTGTCTGCTTGATTACAGGCCTGGGTCTCTGAACCCGTCTGGGGGAACGGGAGTCGGCTGCATCGCTCCGCCTCGGTTTCAGTTCCTGCGCTCTTTCAACTGGAACCAACAGCTTTGAAACACAGCTCGGCCCAAACAAGGGATCTTTCCATAGCGCCCAAATCGCCGGCCATGACGTCTTTCGCGAGGTGGTGGTTTCAAAGCGGCTGAAGGAATCCTGATGGAGTGTCTAATTTGTGATGAAATCGAGAGCACCTGTGACATCTGGAGCAGCTGAAGCTGAATCCCACATGTGGTTCCATCCTCCGGGTGAGAGGATACCAGTACAATGATACCGCCTCAGCCAAGACAGGGCCGGCCTATTGTTTTCACTCGACCGAACTATGGCCCAGCAGCACACAACATGAGAGCCTCAGTTATGATAGTGTGCGTAACATGTAGGTATGCGTGTGTGTGTGTGTGTTTACATGGATGTTGCGTAACCTACGGCAGATTTGATAAAGCTTCAGACCTCACAGCTCTGGGGATCGCCTCCCTCCCTTCCTGTGATAACCGAAGGTTGCTAACTCCTAGTTTGATTTCCTCTCCGCCTTGCAGTCAATCAGTTCAAGATGGCGGGCCCCTGACATGAGCCTGCGGTAATGCGTGGAGGAGGCCGTCCCTGAGGGAGCGCTTACAGGAAACACCTTCTGCTTTATTATCTTTCCTGCTGTTATCACTGGCTGCGTCTGCACTTCCCCTCCCCCCCCCCACCCCCTCCTTACGACTCCTCCGCCGGCGCAGCCCCGCACGCCATCCCAGAACAGCGAGGCTTTTTCTCAGGGCTGTCCGGCCCCCAACCCCCCCCCCACACCCACAACACCAGCTTCTTAATACAACAACACAGCCACACGGTCAACCGCGACTTCAGAGCGGGTTTGGCAGGAAGCTCACAGACGTTGCTTAGATACATTTTCAAATCTGGAAGTCAAAAGAAGTGAGCCAATTAAAACACGGGGATCGGAGGTTGGCAATATGGGGTCCTGATGCCTCGTCTGTCTGGAAGGGTTCCCCTGTGATTAGCTTCTCTCTCATCTGGCCAGGCTGCTATTTACGTCCGCGCCCCCGATGGAACCTGGACCAGATGATAGACTGCGGTTGAATGTGGGTGTCGACGCTACGCACACAGGCAATCACTGTGATCAAGGGGCCTCCAAGTGATTAATAACACCCAAGTAACGCATACCAGTATAAAGGACCAGAACCAAACACGAACTGGGACTTAAAAGCACGTCCAGATGTGTGCTAGATTTGATTCACTCCAATCAATGTTGGGTCACGTCGTCCCCCGAGGAAAAGCAAATTCATTTCTGCGTGTACAAAAAAACTCCAAATCAAAGGTTGCGCGGTTCTTTTCACAATTGTTGTGAATATTTTGGCTCCGACCGAGGTCGGGGGGGTCGGATAAGCACCTTGACTAAACGGACTGTAAAATCCATCCTTCGGCAGGGCACACAAACACTTCAGATAAGAACCAATAATAGTGGCAGGGCACGTCTGAATGACAGAAGCCTTCCTGCAGCTGAACTGAGGGATCACAGAGGCCCGGCCTGAGAGGGAAGAAACCCCCACCTCAGTCATGAACTACATTCTGTAAAAGAAACAGCACATCGACACTGTATATTTTCCTAAAACGCTCTCGCTGAGGCAGCAGAGCCTTAAACCGTCCAGTTAATCCATTTCTGACTCAGTCTTTATACCGTGGAGCGTCAGTGTTAACGGGTCCCACGTCCCCTCCTCCGCCCGCGCTGCTCCGGACACCCTGGCGGCCTCCGAGCCGACACATGATCTGTGCTCACATCCCCTCAGCTCACTGTAAATAACACTGGGACTAAAACTCAATCTCTGTCCATGGGAAACAAACCCGCTTTGTGTTCCTCGGCCCGTGCATCCACCCCCCCCCCTCCCCCCCACCGGTCCTGCGTTCGACGACTCCGCGCGTTACTGCGCTTCTGGGCGGGTGTTTTTTAAGAAAGGGGCCCCCATCAACACTGCTGAACATCAAGACGGCTGTTATTTTTATGGGTCTGCTCTGCCCAGAGAGAAAACCCTCGAAATGCTCAGGTTTCCCCTCATCTGGCTAGCGGAGGATTGAGCTGGGAGGGGGAGGGGGAGGGGCATACTGTACCTCTGCCCCAGACCGGGCCTCTCAGCTGTCTGATTTAAGAGGAGCCAGAGAGCACCTCTGAGACAGACCCCAGCCTCATTACTCCACATCTCCTCGCCGTGGCTGCAGCCTCTCCCAGGCCCTGCACCCCCTCCAGCCCCCCCCCACCCCAGCTCCTTGGGCTGAGCCCACAGCAACCCACATCCAAGTCGCTGACCAAACGAAAATCACTTCATCTCATCACAAATGAGCTGGAAGGCCTTGAGTTCTGCAGGGAGAACACTTAACAATTGAGCTACCAGATGACGTAACCATCGGCGTGGATTCATCTCAGGGCTTTGCAGACTGATTACGGCGGCCCCCTGTTACGACCTGGTACGGACCGGCTGCCTCATCTATCTGGCTTCACCCTGACCGCTGTGGACCGTCTCCCGTCAGCCGGCCGGGACGGGGCTTCAACGCAACAGACCCGACAAATCATCCAGAGATGACGCGCGTTGAAATCGAATTCAGATGAGAAATAAATCGAGATGCGTGTCTCCGAACATACTTTCACATGGATGTAAAACTGAATTGAAAACACCAGGCTCAGCCCAGCGTACTCCAAAACAGGAGAGGAGGCCTTGGGACTGGAGTGAAGGGTGGGCGTCTGCGGACTGCGGGCAACAGCCTACTGGAGGAGTGGATGGACTGAGTGCCGATAGCAACCACTGCATCTCATAACAAAAGCGCAAACAATAGAACCAGGAAGTGTCCACTGATCTTGCAGGAGACACATCTTCAAGCACGATTCATAATGCTGGCGCTGGGCTTGAGGGTCACAGGGGTTGATTGCGATCCACTTCCTGTTTTTTACCTCAGACAACAGCAACAGTGAGGACCGACACGTGCCAACTGCACTAACAACCTCCAAAACGTGTGGAGTGAATCTGTATCATATCTCTCATATCTTCAAAAAAAGGGAAGTTTAATCAAACGATCTTTTTCCCTCGTTTTTTTTTAGGGGCCATGAAGAATATTTGTTGGCAACAACGTTACAATACTACCTCAGGTCATTAGTAGTGACCCAAAATAGTGTCAGAGAATGAGCGACTGTGTGGTCTCATCTAACAAGAGAGCACAATGGCTGGTTGAGTGCCTTCCAACACAGAGGACATCCTCTCCATATGGTTGGGGGAGCGCGGCTCCAATTCTAATCTGCTCCCACTGTTTGTAAAATAAACAAGACTCCGAATGCTTGCCCACCGCCTGATCTGTTTCCCCCCTGCCGGCGCCCCCAATAATGCATCTGGTTGACCTTTGAACCCCGGCTGTTTGAACCACACTTCCTGTCCAGCTTACCGTGGATATGACTGATATGAGCATTTCTGCCCTGCCAGTCTTTTTTTCACACAGTGGAACAGGAGATTACAGTAGGCTCATGTTGTGGTGACACATGTGGGACTAGGGAAAAAGACGAGGGGGTCGTGATCCGAGCACATCTATATCCTGGATACGTATCACACACAGGAGTCCACAAACAGGAGGCATGACGGAGCATTTCAAAACAGAAAAGGAAAAAGCACTCGACTCATCATTCAAGCTCCATCATTACACCACCCAACACACACAAACAAATGACCAGGAAACACAGCCCAACAGTCAAGCAGACCGAGACACAGAGAGGTCCAGTCACCCAAGCCCCCCACGTCCCGTCCCCCCCCCCGCCCCCCCCCGCAAATCTCCCCTCCCTCACCGACCAACCTCCCTGGTAGCCCCTGGGCCTGTTTGTCCCACAGGGAGGGAATGAGACTAGATAAGCCAGCGCTCCCCCTCCATCAACACGGCAGCCCTGTTCCAGAGCGTAGAGTTACCCTCCTCTGGAGCTCAGTGGGACTGGGCAGGGACCGGGCGGCGGGGGGTCCGGGGGGGAGGGCCGGGGGGGGGTGCTGATGCCCACCATCTGTGTCTGTTACTCAGCACCCCATGGTCAGGGGGCCACCACAGGCACACACACGAGTCAACAAACACCCGGAGAGATCCATTCAACGGTTCAGTCTTTACCTGGGCCTCTTAACTACTCCTTATCAGTGCCACCAAAGTGTCAGAGGGCAGGAACCCCTCGCAATTAGTGAAGTCTTAAGTGGCAGGGCTGAGAAAACAGAGGTCTAAGTGAAGGGATAAATCCGTGCCTTCTTCTCCGCATGAAATGTATTCGAGGATGAGGCGTCTCCATTAAGGTCATAAGAAAACACATGATCATCGAAACTGATCTGACTTGAATATCCACCATGTTGATGGTAAAACACTTTGTCAGGTTTGCTTGAAGGAAGAATGTGTTTAGGAAGAATGTAGGCAAGGCTGGATCTACCATATGGGCAATCTGGGCACCTGCCCAGGGCCCCTTGGGCATAGAGGGGCCCTCCATGATCGGATGATTTAGTTATAATTTTTTTCGGCTACATAGAAACAGTCTACACAAGGCTTGACCATCGATCTTGATAATTATCCAATTAGAATAAAATAAAAGTTGTTTACAAAAAATTTAATATCGTGATTTTCTGTTGTATACAGTTTGATGACTGGACAGGCAATGATTGGGAACAGGCCGCAATGCACTGTATTGGCTGATGATAAACATGGGTGGGCATAGAGCAGGTGCTTTGCATCGTACTGTTTCAAGATCAGTTTTTCTGAGAAAGAGTTGAGATTAAAACATTTGGATTAATTTGGAACTGATCCATGGTTAGATCCGTTGTATAGGCGAGTGGAACTCGGAAAAATGTTAATGTAACGTTAGTGTTCGCAGAAAATGTACAGCGGTAGCGACCAAAAGCCCAGCGGGACTGCAAAGAGAAGGGGAAAAAAAGGAAAAAGAAGAGGAAAAAAGCGTCTGCAATAATAAACATCCGCTATTAAGTATCTTTTTCAAAAAAGTTCGAAACGAAGCTAAGGATGTCGAGCTAACTCAGGACAACTGCGGGTCAGAGGCTTTCTGTACTGACTGTCCTTGATGGCCACCGAGTACAAGCTGATGAGGGAGCTGAACTTGATCTGCGAGAAAAAGACAAGAAAGAAGAACTTCAAAAGTAAGAGCTATTATGCTTTCTGTGAGTTTATTTGATATGCTGTTTGCATAACAGGTGTATTGCGTGTGATGCTGCTATAGGCCCGTGTAAGAGTTAGTTTGTCAGGTGCAGTATGTTGTCTTTTGCAGTGTTGCCCTGCTCACTGTGACTGTTTTGCTACTTGCACTGTGTTGTGGTGTGATGGCATTGTTGTATCTTCAGTCAATCACATTTCAGAATTACTGGCTCAAAACTATGGCAATATATTGTCCACTGAAAATCACCCAAGCAGAAGGCACACCATACACTGCCTTGAGATGCTTTACATTTTACATTGACATTGTCATTTAGCAGACACTCTTATCCAGAGCGACTTACAGTAAGTACAGGGACATTCTCCCAAAGGCAAGTAGTGTTAAGTGCCTTGCCCAAGGACACAACATCAAGTGGCACGGTCGGAATTGAACTGGCAACCTTCTGATTAATAGCCCAACTCCCTAACCCTAACCATCTTAATTAATTGTCTTGTGATTTGTGAGTGAGATGGCAGTCCTTGGTTTATCTAATTGGACAAGCATACTTGCTGCCTGCTGAGCTGGACTCGGACTGTATAAAGAATAGATGTAGTCATTGTGACGTCACCCATTGGTTTGTGTAAGACCGTTTCGAAGCCTCGAATATTGCACTTCCTGGTCGCCATCTTGGGTTTTTTTGAGCCAGAAGTAAACATATTTGGACGAGAGGGCGAAGTTGTGGAGGGGCGAAGGGCGGGTCCAAAGGGGGATTGGGGCATGAGCTTCAGTGCCCAGGGGCCCTTTGGGGTACTAATCCAGCCTTGAATGTAGGTGTTCCTCATGGTTCATTTACCTGACGAGACTTCACAGACATAATTGTGAATGCCTCTGGCAGTGCTGAGCTGAGGGGATGAGGCGGGTTGAGAGGTCAGGGAGGACAACTGGGTGAGATGAAATGAAGCTCATCCACACTCAAGACTGTGACAGTCTAGGCTGGGCACACAGGTGTGCAGTACTTACCCCCACATTACCCTCACACACCCATCTCTTCCTGCCGAACGTCCTGTGGGCTTAGCACCAGGCGGGTGATTAGGCGATATTACCACGCCTCACTTAGGCCTCCCCTATTCACCCGCATGATTGCAGAATCTCTCAGGACGCACAAAGCCTGCTCCCTATACAAGATAAGAACTCAGAACTGAGTTGAAACGATCACTTGACTTTAATTGTCTAACGTCTGCAGCTCCAGGCCGTGGGTCCGTTGGGGTGACTGGAGGAAAGGCTGTGATGACATACAAAGTATTTTGTTAAATGTACCCCTGAGCATTCATGCTTGTTATCCCAAGTTAAATTTACCACATTCGACTTAAGTGTATACTTAGACCGTGGAGGAGAGGATAATAATAACTTGGAAATATAGGACAGGTGCCAACATTACAGCCCCACATGTTTTGAAAAACCTCCATGTGCAGAGACTGTATAGTGTAGTGTTTGAACCCGCAGGCACTGCCCGAGATTGAAAACATTAACAGACATAATAATAACATTATTAAACAGGAGCCTCTTTTTTGGAACGGTTAGAAATACATGAGCCAGAGCGTGGGGAACATTCTGGAAGGGCACCGGAGACACGCGAGGTCTGGAGACTGAGCCAGCCTGCTCTTATAGAGGCCCGTGTGTGTGTGGGGGGCTTAAGGCAAGGTGGTGGCCACATGTGGTCAGCAGCGTTGGACTGTTCATAAAGCAAATAAATAGATTTTTATGGGACATATTGTTAGGAGAGGGATGTGAATCCCTACATAACCATACACACAGTAGATGATTTGGAGAGGAAAAAAAGAGTTCAAGTTTGGGTTTTCACTTGGACAGGTTGAGATGAGAATGCCACATGGGCCACGGAGAACATTCAATTATCAACCTGCTTCAGCCATAAGGATCCCCTTCCTGGCCGTGACCTAAGCACGACTGTTACCCCCTGGTGCAATATATAACCTCTGTCCATTTCACCCCTTCTTTAAGAAGCTCACCTGCCGAGACTATTACAAGGCCTCCAGACATATTCGTTACTTCAGCCTTTTAATTTGACCTGAGCCAACCTGTCACGCCCCATCAAACGTGGGAATCTGATACCACGGAGAAACACAGGCGCCTTTGCTTCGCGTTGCGCCATCAGTCCCCCCCCGCCCATGCCTCGACACACTCGGAGCCTGGGAGCGGAGAAAGAGTCGCCCGCATCGCATGAATCAGTCCCTGTGACAGCGGGGGGGGTCCGCTAGGCCCCGGGATCACACGGAGGGCCACAAGTCTCTCTTTTACCGCTTCTTCTCCCGGGCCCCACTGGCCGAGGACGAGAGAGAGGAGGGATGGGGTTTCCAAAAAGGCGTATATTTCCGTTGACGGAGAGATAAATCAGATCATTTCTTGAGAGAGGGAGAGCACAGAGAGGGCCTTCTTGAGGCTTCTCCTTTGAGATGTAAATGGAACGGTGGCACTGACTGAGGACCAGGTGTCCACGGGGGAGAGGGAGAGCGTGACGGTACATGTTTTCCTGGCCTGTTAACTGTTAACATGCCTCTAAGGAACACAAAGATCACAAATAACTAGAGTGGACGTAAATGGGAGCAGAAATGATGGTTACATGTTAGAGTAGGTGACCGGAAGGCCTGTTTTTTAATATATAGACATAGAAAATATGAGTGCAGTCAATTCTGTGGTCAAATGTACCTGTTAGTACTAGGCTTTCAGCAATGAAAAATACGACCGTGAAAACAATATGTAACCTAAGCTGAATTAATGCTCAGGACATTTTTGTAATCACACACTGACCTAAGGCAAAGAAAGGCAAGCCTAGACACTGGTAGTCCACCTGCAATTACCTTGCACAGTGCTGGTTTATTGGGCGCACGAACATAGCAATTTGGGCTGAGCTGGTCTTTACCTGAGGGCGTTTAGGCATTTACTTCAATTATTTCCCACCTCGAGGTGGGAAAAGGGGATGTTTGACGGTTAAAAATAATCTAAACACTAAATAAAGAAATCAAAACAACCTGTAATTAACCAAGGAGACGGCCGTAGCACAAATGACCTCAAACTTTACTGATCCCGAGAAGCGAGAGGCGAGGGGGAGAGGGTAGGGGAAGAGGTAGAGGTAGAGGGGGAGAGGTAGAGGTAGAGGGGGAGAGGTAGAGGAGAGGGGGAGAGGTAGAGGTAGAGGGGGAGGGGGAGGGGGAGAGGTAGAGGGTAGGGGGAGAGGTAGAGGGTAGGGGGAGAGGTAGAGGTAGAGGGGGAGAGGTAGAGGGTAGGGGGGAGAGGTAGAGGGTAGGGGGAGAGGTAGAGGTAGAGGGGGAGAGGTAGAGGGGGAGAGGTTAGAGGGTAGGGGGAGAGGTAGAGGTAGAGGGGGAGAGGTAGAGGTAGAGGGTAGGGGGAGAGGTAGAGGGTAGGGGGAGAGGTAGAGGGTAGGGGGAGAGGTAGAGGAGAGGGGGGAGAGGTAGAGGGTAGGGGGAGAGGTAGAGGAGAGGGGGAGAGGTAGAGGGTTAGGGGGAGAGGTAGAGGTAGAGGGTAGGGGGAGAGGTAGAGGAGAGGGGGAGAGGTCAAACACTACTAGAATTTCTTGAAAACGGTGTTATACCTTCGGAAGACGGACAAGTCTGAAAATGGCTGCATCTTCTTGACTCCAGTGCTCCCTCTGTCGTAGAAAAGGAGCAACCGCTTTAGACCCTACATGGTACACAAAGCACACACAACTCTAGCCTACTGATATTAAGAAAACACAATGTGATCAGTTGGGTTTGATCAAAGTGGATTTATTGGTATAAACATAGTATACAACATGACCTTTTACATTTCATTTCTGCAAGTTTCGTTGTACGTTTTAACATGATTAACATTATTATAACAGAAGAAAATCCAAAATAATGAAATTAAAATGAGCCAGTATTCTGCTAAGCAATTGGGGTTAGCCGTTAGTCATCCCCTGGTATGTTGTGCTTAGTAAACTAGTGTCAGGATCGATGAGAGAAAATGTTTTCTGTGATCCCAGGTCATAACAAACAAAACATCCATCCAACTTCCATTAAAAAAGAGCAAGTGTAACATTATTTTACAAATCAATTATTTGACTCTACATTTAGCATAGTAGCATTAAATTAAAGAAGATCTGCACAATGGGAAGTGTGTGAAACCACCCACAACATAAACAGCCAGGTTTCATTGTAACGTGTTATCCATTCAAAATGTATTGCTTTTGCAACTGAGCAATGCATGCAATCTGTAGCATAGACATTCGGTGGAATGATAAACACACAGCATATACATGGCTGCGTATATATTTGGCGAGCATATATCTATTGTAAAATCCTGTCGTTTCCCAAAGTGACATTATCAAGCGTAACAAGTTCCATTTCCCATGCAACGCTCGCAAACCTTCATCTCAGCAAAACTCATTCACTAAAAAGCACAGAAGAATGTGGAAAAAAACAAAACAAAAAAAAGATTGTACATGATTTTCACTAAGCCCAAGCCTAACGTCCCCAATGGGCCTCTGGCTAAATCCCAAACCTACAAAACGTGTCTTTTTAAAAAGAGGAAGACTCCAAATATCCCAAACATAAGGCCTCCCCCATACACTCCCTTTCTTTGTAACAGCTGAGAGCAAAGCTAGCATCCAGAGTAACAGCTCGTGTGTTTGTGAGGCTTTGGGTTGCCTAGCAAACAGAGAACACTGAGGACTTTGACTAGTGTGGCGATAAGACCAGAGAGGCGGGCACCTGCAGCCAACCACATCTCGACCAGCAGGGCTGACTCCAACATCATGCACGTGTTAGCTTTTTTCGCAACCAGACTTACTGTACCCCCCCCCATTCGCCTATACTTCAGCTGCCCACCTGATGTGAACGATGACTTCTTTGAAGGTATTGGATTGGCTGGCAGTATGCGCCACAGTGGTGTCGCACCTCCCAAGGCATTCGCTTCAGTTGCATCAGCTACGCATGCAGTTGGGGCCATGAGGGTTTAAGCACTTGACATTATGAGGCACAGGTTATAAAAGGTCAGTCCCGGTCGGACTCGCTTTTCAGTTCAAATGTTTGCATCAAAATAAGGACATGGAATAAGGAATAAGACATGTGCTCACCGACACGACGCAGAGCTGCAATTTCATTTAGTGGAATTGACTGCGTTTACTGGCAGTAATCACAAGTTTAAAATTGAGGGGAAAATATGCCAAGGTTGCCCTCTAGTGGTAAAAGATCGAAAGCTCTTACATTAGATAAATGACGCAATGGCTAACCTTTTTAGATTTAAAGATGCGTAGGTAAGAGCAAAAGGGTTCTCACCGATACTAAAGCAATGTAGTGCACTGAAGTTGGAATGAGGTGAGCTACACTTGAGCCGTAGAGGGGTTAGTATCAAAGCTTTAGAGTCGGCCGCAAAGGAACACGCCACTCCTCACTAGCCTTCAAATATGGCCATGATCACCTTTCCAATTCCCGTTTCAAAATGAATCTCCACCTGGGCAAAGGTCAGGTGACGCCTACGGTCAGAATACAAGACTGAGAAAAAGAAACATTTGGCAAGAGGCAATACAGTGTCTTTCAAAGCCTGTTAAGAAGAATATGATTGGTTAATGGCAAAAGGGTCATGGCAAACCTGGACATGATTGGCTGGTGTGTGGCTGGTATTTGTGCTAGTGTCTTGCTGACTGGGAGGGCATTCACATATTCAGTGTCGAGGCGTCTGGACTCGTCTGCGACGCCGTGCTGGTCCCCAGCTCAACGCCCTGGGTGGGTGTTGACCGAGCTGGAAGTGGCGTGCAGCTTGCTGGCTAGTTCCGTTTCGCTCGCTGAGTTACAACCAACCGGCATCTACAGTTTGTGTGCGTCTCCGCCCCTCCTTTAGGTTGTCAAACGTGTCTATCTAACAAAGCTACATAGCTACCTATAGATACCATATCACATTCCCTGTTCCGATTACGCAACAATTCCCGCACGCAGCACGAGTTTGTTACTTGTTTAGTGGGGCATTAGTGGATGAGTGACATCCTTAGGGGCATTAGTCAAAGTAAGCCGACAGCTAGCGTAACCAAGACAACCATGAGTTTCATAAGGCTAACCGAACTACGCCCACAGCCCCCTACTCCCACTAAGCTGCCGGGGAGGATCCAACCACGAGAATGCGACTAGTAAAAAGAAAAACAACGTAACGATGGATCACAGCCTTTAAAACGTCCTGCAACTTTAGAACACGCTCCTCCCCCTACCCCCAATGTTAGACAGTTCCGGAACGTTAGACAGTTCCGGAACTCTCCGCCACGCCGCTGCATATGTGAATGCCCGATGAGAATTAGAGAGAGAGAGAGAGAGAGAGGCGTAATTGGCATGCAGTGGGATACAGAGTGAATCTGCGGGGAGACATTCACCAGCTCCCCCCCCCCTCCTCTCATTCCCGTCCTGCTGAGTCTTGGACGTGGCGCCCCGGGCCTCTGGTCACCGGGCCAGTCACAGGTAGGTGTCCTCGGCGCTGTTGAGGCTCTGTGTGGACTGCTGGAGGAGAGGCTCTTTGGCCGGGGCCGTGTCTTTAGGAGACGGAGGCTGAGGGGGAGGCTGAGGGGGAGGGGGAGGCTCCGTCACGGTCTGTGGGGGCGGGGGGGTCTGCTCCACGCTGGCGGGCTGGGCTGGTGGGTCTGGTGGCGGGGGCTGAGGTTCGCCCAGTAGGGGGTAGGGGTTGGGGACCTGCACGGCGGGGACGCTAGCCTTCCTCAACAGGCTCCCCCTCTTCTTGCTCTTCCTCTCCTCCTTGTTCTTCTTCTCCTCCTTGTTCTTCTTCTCCGCCTTGTGGGCGGCGGGGGCGGCGGGCACGGGGGACGCCACCACGATGGTGGGCAGCTGCCGCAGGTCCTGGCGGCTGTGCGGCTCGGCCGACATGACGGCCCGGGCGCCGTGCAGCCGGGGGGGGCACTTGCAGTGCAGCTCGCCGCGGGTCTTCCTCCAGCGCTTCAGCTGGGAGTGGTGCTCGCGCTCCACGTCGCGCTCCGACACGGGGACCTCCAGGACCTGGCACGGGAGGGGGGGGGGAGAGGCGTTACCGATGGCAACTGTAGGCAAAACACCAAGCGCAACACAGACACGGCTCACACACGAATACCAACGTGGAGGAAAGTGAGGCTCAGTGTCCGCCGGGGGGCAAACAGCCAGAACGAGTGAAAAGATCTCTCAGTCCCCTCTGCCCATTCCGTTCATCCAAACTTATTTAGCAAATGTCAGCGAGCCCCGGGGCGAGCGGCCTCGCAGCTAACACACAGCAACACGGCCGGCTCAATCAGAGAGCCTATTGTCACAGTGTGAACAGACAGTCACACTGGAGCCTGACTGACCAGTCCTCACTATAGACCATGCGTCTCTGTGTCACTTCAGTTTCCTCTCCAAGGCTCCTCTGCCCACAGTTCTTTAGAGAACAATCGTCCCTCACAGACACACAGTCGGCCATTCTCACAGTGAGAGAGAGAGAGCCTGGGAGTGCGTAGAAAGGGGTTCTAGACACTCCCCGGCGTTCCTTACCCAAACGCGCTCGAGGTCTCTCTTGTGGACGCGTTGCTCAACACCCGCCCGCAGGCCCGCAGCACTCACCTCTCGTACGAGGAAGCCCTCCTGCATGTAGCGAGGCTCGATGGCTCGGAGCAGCTCCATGGTCTCGTACTGGCCCTGGCACGCCTTGAGCTTCTCGCGGGTTCCCAGCATGCTCTTCAGCAGCACCAGGCCCACCCTGAAGATGATCTTCACACCTGAGGAGGTCAGAGGTCACTCAACACACAAATGTGAAGCCCCGATGGCCTGTGGCGTTCAGGCAAAGCGAACTTGTACCGCTCCGTCATCAGATTCACTCCTGTGTCCCTTATGGGGTTTAAATGCACGCGGCGGTCGAAAGACGACGCGCGTCTCACCGTCGCATAGAAACATGTCCCACACGCGCAGCACGGAGGCCCAGGGCAGGGTCCGGGAGAAGGCGCACATGAACCACTCGGTCATGTAGATGATGGGGTCGATCTTGTGCTTCTCCAGGTGACGGTAGCCCAGCGGGCAGACGCGGCGCAGCAAGGCAAACAGAATCTCCCCGTCCAACTGGATGGCCTCCTGGGGAGAGACGCGGGTGGGGGGAGACCGTCGTTAAACACAGGTGGGAGAAGTCAGGTGGGAAGTACTTTACACGGGGCAGAGCGGGGGGGGGGTTTACCAGGCCAGCGCTGTAGTAACCAGGAAGGTACTTCTCACAGATTTGGACCAGCCCCCAGAAGGCATCCTGTGGAAAAACACACAGATGATGTTAGAAAGGAAACCGGGAATGGAATCGTTTTTGAGTCGTCGGGGGGGGGAAACGAAAATAAAATCCAGTCGCAGGGCAAAAAATTCAGCTGAGGCGTAAAGGTCCGCTAACCCACAGGACCGACAGACACACGAGGAAGGAAGCCGTCTGAACGAGCTAATCACTAAAGTCAACCTCCAGGGGATGGGGGTGGGGGGGGTCACACTGAGATAGCTGCGGTGGGAGAGGAACGCGACGACGGCACGGGGGCTCACCTCGGCGGGCATGTGCATGAGCAGCACGGCGGCGATGGGCGCCTGGGCCTGGCAGTAGCCCTCGTCTGGCCTGTGCAGCGTGTAGGCCTTCAGCACGCGGAACAGGTCCTGCTGCCTGGGAGGGCAAACAGTACGGGGAGAAGCATGAGCACACACACACACACAGGCACGCACACACACACACAGGCAGGCTGGTCAAACCAGATGAGACGTCAGAGAGAGCTGAGTCCTTCCATTGTGCGCCGCTCGGCCCAGAGACAAAGCGGAGGCTCACCCGTGTCCTCCTCGCGACACAAACATCTCGTGGAAGGGAAACTGCCGGTGCAGATCCTTCTCTATCACGTCCATCCACTTAGGGTCTCCTGCCTGGCTGTCGAGCTCCTGGGGTCATGTGACATGTAGGTCACTGATAGGGTACTCAGGGTACTTCACTTTTTATTAACAGATTAGAGGAACACAAAGGAGGGGAGCGTGAAGGAGACTGACCTGGAACTTTCCGTGGTTCTGCTCTCTCTTCACCTTGCCCCCGGACAGGTAGAGCCAAGCACGGCCTCGCAGGGACGGGGGGATCCCCTTCTGGCATCGCAGTCTCACCTGAGGCATGACGAGAGAGAGAGAGAGAGAGAGACGGGATGAATATACACACAAATTAAGAAATGGCCTTTTAAGGCTTTTTTTCACCAACCGTACAGAATATACCCCATCCGTTGGACCACTTTTGTCCAGACAATAGGAATCATTTCACACTAACTGTTGATGAGTCTGTGATACTGTTACTCTAAGCTAAAGGCTCTGTACGGCTATGAAAGGACAGCTTGAAAGAGTAACGGCGGCAAAACCAACCCTCGAAGCCAACTAGCCCGGCAGCGTGAGACTAAACACACCCGCTTTGAATTGGCTGTTCGTTCTCGCGAACGGTCTTTATGTGGCTTCGGCGTTTCATGTGGCTTTTCAACGGAACGAGCAGTTCCACAACAAGCCACGTGCTGTCAAAACACACAAGCCTGCCCTTGTCCTCCAGTAGCTCCGTGAACGTGACTGTTTTGCCAGTGTGGACACACCCAGTTTCTGTCACTCGTTGACGAGTGACGGAGGGTGACAAGAGCAGACGGGTTGCATCAAGCGTGCTGACTCATGCAAATGCGGTCGACTTGTTAATGAATGTTTAGCACACGGGGCATAACCGGCTGGGTGACTGGAGGTGCAAACTGTTCTATAGACAGCCCTGGTCTGCAGTGTTAGCGTGAGTCTAAGTTTAGACCGTTGCGTGTCTTCTTTCCCTTTAATTCGCGAGGACCTACCAAGAGAGAGTCGCTCCGCCGGGCCTCCCACTGTTAAGATCTGCATACATATTGGTATCGCAACGATAGGGCCTGCCGCATGTCGTAAACCGTCTGCGAGACTAATTCAAACTTGGAAACACTGGCATGCCCGGGCAGAAACGGAAACGGCACGTCTCACGTTTACAACACCTGTCGAGGAGCAAGTTTCAACGAGACCTTTTAGAGCTCAAGTCACCTTCTTTTGTTGAATGAGAACACCATGCAGGGCGTTGAAAATAGTACGAAGAATAGACCAACCAGTCAAAAACAACCCCAACTTTATTAACTAACGTGTGCGAGCGACGACGTTACCTTGTTGTGTCTCTTGGCCATCCACTTGTCCCAGTGGCTGAGCATGTCCAGCCACTTGAGTTCCCTCTGTCTCAGCACGTCTGGAGGGACATCCTGGGCCCTGGGGAGGTGAGGGATCACACAGGGGACAGTGTGAGGTACAGTGCCCAGCACAGCACAGCCAGAACGTCACATGTGACCCGCGGGAGTCTTGTGTGCGAAGCACAACGTTCCGTATTGGAGTGACGTCCCCTCCAGTCCAGTTCTAAACTTGGCCCCGTATGTTCTAGATAAGAGAAGGCTACCGATTGTTCCGTTAAAACAAACCACATCTGTGAAACTGGAGACCAATGAGAAAGAGCTATAGTTGATTGGTGAATTGGCAGGTTTTATTAAGGGAAAGAGAGAGAAAAAAAAGACAGGTATCTCCTGAAGGCAGGCAGGGCGGGACTAGCCAAGAACCAGACATGACATGATGTCATTCTAATATGGAACGCTTGGCTTCGACCGTAAGAGGGAAACTGGGAATGGAACATTCCCACACGGCAAGAGAAGACATCAGGCAGCTTGGGTTCATCGCCGTGGTTGTGCTGATGGTGTATTTAAGGCCCTTAGTAGAGCCTCAGCTAGGCTGTAATTATCTGATCGGCATGGCCTTGTAATCATGGGGCAGGAGGAGTCTTCAAAGAACATATGTGTGTGTGTGGGTGTGTGTGTGTGTGTGTGTGTGTGTGTGGTGTGTGTGTGTGTGTGTGTGTGTGTATATTATATATATATATATATTGCACTTTCCTCTTTGAGAAGAGAGCTGTAATTACGCTGCGTTCGTTGTATCATTTGAGCAAAGTGTTCAAACCTCTCGTCTCTCTGCGCTACATCCTCTAAACTCCGCCGCGTATAACGGGTGTGACTTTCGTTAAGCCTTCTCGAAATGCAAATCACACTTTCTCTTCTCCATTTCCCATGAGAGCCCCGCGCCAGATGAGGCACTCCGGCCACAGGGGTGGCAGATCTGTGGCGCGGGGCCAGCCGGCCGCTACAGAAAACAGGATGCTTCTAGCCAGCTTGTGCTTGGCACAGCTTTCCCCTCATTCCTTCCACTCTGTGTGTGTGTGTGTGTAATGCCACAACACTGACGTGCAGGAGACCAGAGGGGGGGGGGCCTCCTCCTCCTCGCCATCGGAGGTTGATCACAACTACCTGTTCCAGTGCTCCTGCCTAGCCTGGATCCATGTCTCTGTTTACATACAGCTCTGAAACGACAAAGGAGTCTCTATATCGATGTACATCGTAGGGTGTTTTGTGCAGCGTGCGTGCGTACCTAGGGTACAACACGAGTCACAAGGCCCACTAACAGCACTGTGCTGAGTGGGACAAACAAACATGTAGTCCTGTAAACTCAGTCACGTAAAAAGAAGAGAGATCTATCCGAAATCCGAGTTAACAATTCTCAGTATCAATGAGGCATGGATTCTGGGACTAAACAAACGGTGGGATGGACAGGAAGCAGATTACGTTTTGTCAACGTTGCCCTTCACACTTAACAGACTATTCTAAGTGAGCCCCCAGAGTATTCTACGCTTATCATTTTATGCTCGACCAACACTAGAAATAAACAAACCATCTTGGGCATGCCCTGACATTTAGTGCTAATGTGACTGGAAAGGAGGGCTCTGTATGAAGAGGGAGGGGACCACACAGGCAACTCACAAGGATATATTGATCACAGACACCAAATACTATTGATATAGCTAGCAAGTAAGGCACTGCAAGGCCTTGAATTAGTTCACTGTACTTATTTTACAAGGTAGGCAGATTATTTGACAGGGACATTTGACATTTCAGCCCATTCATTCATATCCTGAGTGTTGTGTGGCTAATATGTGTAGAAGTTAGCTCCAATTTAAACTACAGAACTTACGAGTCTCCAGAATACTGTTGTGCTCCACCGATAAATCCATATTTATCGGTATGTCTGCTGCTGGTGAAGCCGTTGATCTCTGAGTCGGATCCAAGGGAGCTCTCGTCGTCAACATGACTGCCAATACTAGTCCTGATGCTGATTGTGTCGACTGACTGGCGACCATTCTCTATTTGAGCCATAATTACTAGCTAGCTAGATTGCCAGTTATAATTCTGGCACTGTTAAAAGTAACGGCGTACAACGCAAATGTTTCCAAGTCAACAAAACAAATGCCATGTCATATTTAGGGCATCTGGACGGGTGGATAACATTCACTAGCTAGCTTACAAAATAGCTAGAATTAGCTATGATAACTAGTAGTAGTAGCCATCAACTAAGTTTCAAGCAGCATGCTAAGCTAGGATAAATAGGTAGCATATCGTTATAACTAGTACTTTTATCTATCTGGAAATTGTATGTTGGGGGTACATTTTAACGATCTCCACAGAAAAATCTAATGTTACTGTATCTACCTAGCACTAACTTGCTAGCTTTTAGCAAGCGAGGCTAGCTAATCACAACAGCGGCGAACGAAAGCTGGCTACAGTAACTAGACAACGTTAGCAATAGCTAACTAGTACTAGCTAACAACTAAAAACTAACGTCATCAAAACAAGCTAAATAATTGTATTGAGTAGAACAATAAGAAAAACACAAGTTACATCAATAAGGTAACTTGCATACAAACATCTCACAAATGTTAAGATGTCTTTCGTTGTTTTAAGTTTTCGTTGTCAATTCTTTTTCCACCCTTCCTCAACTGTCATCCAGGTTCCGACTCTTCGCCATGGAAGGACACACTTCACCATACTAGGGCGGTCGGCCAAATACATAAAGCAAACGTCTCCCTCTAGTGGCGTATTGTCAAAAACACATTTAAAATCATAGTCAACAATATACACCAACACAATCCCACGACATGAAAAATAAAACAAGGTTAATCAAGTTAAGACATGAAACAACTGTGACTTAAACGCCTTTATTGGATGAATAAACATGGTCTTGCAAATGTTCCAGTATAAACCAATTTTGTGTTCCCGTGTTGATAAACCGCAACAACAAGGCTTATTAACCCTATAAGACATACTAACATGACTCCAAAGATATACATTTACATAGGCTAGGCTAGGGAGGAATTTCCTTTAAAATGAATCAGTGGCAAGCTGATTAATTAACACAGAAAGCATTCTTGCACAATTGTTTGGTTGCCAAAAGACAGTCGTGTCGACAGTTTTCAAACATCTTATCTGAAAGAGATACTCTACAAATAATTAGCTACTGCGTAAAATGACTCAGGGACAACAACAAAAAAGGCAGGAGTAGGACGATGGGAGGACCTCTTTGGGCGCGACACCAGCACCCCTTACTTCTTCCTTCCACCTCTCTCCTTCAATGCCAGGTGAATGACTGAGCCATTGTTCATATTGTAGTAAGCCAAAGAGTTGGAATCTTTGATGAATATTCCCTATGATAGAATAAAAATTGAATTAATGTTTAAACACACAGCTGATCACGTCATATATATATATATATAAATAGAGAGAGAACCAACACCCCCCTCCCAGCCACAAAATTTGTTTTTACCTCATACTGCAACTTCTGTTTTCCTGCTGCCATTCCTGTGGCTTCATGGATTTTGACTTTAATGACAGACACCTGAGAAAAGAACAGTTGCTTCTGATGAGGAAATAGATCACGTGATCACAGTGCAGGTGCACTGGTACAGGAGAAGGACATGGGATGGCTGTGAGAGCAACATGTACCTGGTCTGTGAGTGGGACGGTGAAATTGAGCACTTGTCCACTAAGCTTCCATTCGGTTTTGTCCTGCATGTTGGGAACTTGTACTTTAACCGCCACTGGACCCTATTGAAAAGACACAAGGGAAACCTATGTAAACACACAACCACTCTACAGCAACAACAATCGAGAGAGTCAATCTGGAACCCCGTGCCACAATGACTGGAACTACAACATTCCTAAACGTGTTCCAGGAAAAACATACCTTGTTTCTGCGTAGGAACTCGTCCTCTGGAATGAGGTTGTCCTCGCTCTTCATTTTCTTGTTGACGGGCTCGTCGTCGTGGGGGGGTGGTGGGTGGGAGGGGGGGGGCCGGAGCAGAGGGGGGCTGTGGCACAGGAGGAGCAGGGACAAACGCTGGCAGGAAGAGAGAGAGGGCAGTTTACTCAAAAGGGTACAGTGTGATGGCATTAGCAGTCGGGTGGTTAATATCACATCCTATTGCTATTGTCGGTATTTCAAATGGTACTGCCTCTCACCAGTTGGGACCACCATGGGGGGTGGCCTGGGGGCCATGAGATGAGGCCCAGATGGGGGCATGGGCACCACGTTGATGCGGGGGGCATGGAGCATTTGGGTCATGGGTGTAAGAACCTGCCCAGGGGCCAGGCGGACCATGGGGGGCCTGGGAAGCACCGGCACAGCAGACAGGAGCGTGGTGCGAACCGGAGGTGGCATCTACGACACCAGACGCAAGGACATGAAAAGAACCGTTAAGTCCAGTACGACATGTCGCAATGTGTCCTCCCAAATGATGTGAACACTTCCTCCAAACTTACCGGGGTAGGCCGGGGCAACAGTGTCATGGGTAGGTTGGGTTTGGGCATGAGAGGCGATTGCATCTGAAGATGGGAGAGCTCGTGAGGCTTGCTCGGGCCAATCTTCTCTTTGGAGTCGTCCTCCTGCACCAGTCCCTTGGCTTTGTGAATGGCCTCGATCTGCTCCTGCAGGGTGATGTTGGCCTGCGCTGCCTGCTGCGTGCGAGCCATGCTTCCTGAGTGGCCGTCCCAGGTCACCTGGGGACAGGGGAGGCCAGGTGAGACGCTGTTTAAAACCAACACGGACAAACAAAGTTCCCAGCAACTACAGGCATTTCCTGCACCGAAATCAGTCACCCCCCCCTCTCTCTCTCGTCTCCTCCTACCTTCTCCTCGGGCTTCTGGATCTCCTCTTCTCCGATCTTTTTACCGATGGCCGTCTCCTCCACGCCGAAGATATCGGTACGCCTCTCGGCCAGCTGTTTCAGGCTGCTCTCGATGTCCAGGCCGGGGGCGTAGACCTCGTCCTCGATCTGCCTCTCCCGGATGCTGCGGTCCCTCTGCTCCAGCCAGCGCGGGTCCAGCAGGCCGATGCGCATGTGCTCCTGCATCTTGCTGGCCTGGATCCTCTCCCCCGTGATGGGGGAGATGAGGTACTCGTCTGGAGCGTTGGTTGAAGGCTGGGGCCTGGATGCTGCGGGGGAAGGGGAGGGGTGGTTAAGATTTGGCGATGGAAATCGAAATGATTGATTATTGCCGGGGTATATGGGGTCTGGGATGTGGCGTTTGTCTCACCTTTGGGGTCATAATCCTTGCGGATAATGACCTGGTCTGGGGTAGGAGGCAGGGGGGGTGGCATGGGGTTGTCTGGAGGCAATGGTGCCTTCATGTCATCATCATCATCAGAACCCTGGAGAAGCCATCAAAAATGTAGCTGATGAGAACTAAAACATGTTTTTCTTAAAATGATCCATTCCTCTCATCCAACATGTAGTAGTAACGGATGATGTCCGTTCTGGTCTACATACCTCATCCATGTCCTGCAGCTGCGTGTCCTGATCAGGCTGGGAGGGATGATGACCGTTACCCCGCTCGTCCCGGTGGTCGTCGTCGTCGTCCTCGCTCTCCACCTCCATCTCCACCTCCTCGCTCTCGCCAAACTTGTCGTAGCGCTCCTGGATGAGGATGCGAGCCCCCAGCTCCTCGGGGGTGGTGGGCGGCGGGAAGTGGCCTGGAGGGAAAGGTCAGCCAAACTCATCACGTACAGGCCACTGAGGTCCATCAGAACACACTGGCCTTCACCCATGGGGCACGAGTTCACACGCACGAGACGCGAGACGTCTGGGTTCAGATGTCGGGTTCCCCTACCTTGCTCATTGGGCTGGAAGTCGACCGTCTCCACCACCACGAAATCGTGCCAGTCGATTTGGGCGTAGGCCACGCGCTCCTTCTCTCGCTCCTCCTCCTCCTTCTTCCGCTCGCGCTCCTGGAACTTGGCCCATTCCACACGGTACTTCACCTGGCGATGGGGGAATGACAAATCAGTGGTTATGACTGTCGCCCGTGTACTAATATCAGAACCTACTACCGCCACGAGCTTCACTGATCCAAAGCCACCGAGCGGTCTTGAGGACGGAGCTCACCTGATCCATGACCTCCCTGGGGTTCTCGGCCTCTCTCTTCAGCTTCACCAGCAGCCCTTTAGGAGGGATCAGAATCTGCAACACAGCAACCAACACGGGTCAGAAACGCCACACACACAGAGAATCACAGAGGTCCCACGCATCGCGACGTGAGCATCACGCCGTACCTTGGTGTACTGCTCCACCAGCTTGGTGAAGTAGTTGAAGAGGCTGTGTTGCGGGCGGAGGAAGTCGAACTGGTAGTTCCTCTGCTCCTTCTGCATGAGCTGGGTGAGGAACTGACGTCCGTTGCGAGCGACAAACTGGGCGGTCAGTTTGACGACGTCCAGGTCAAAGGCGGAGATGGAGGGAGGGTCCGCGATGAACTCAAACTCGGGTGGTGGTTCCTTGGGCACCACAGCCTCATGAATCACCTGGGACTGCACCTATTGAAATATGATACGTTATATGATGCACTGTTAATGATGCATGATACATTAACAGTCCTTGAATATCAATGTTAAGGAAAATTGTAGTCCCAAACCTTTTGATTATTCTGCTGTGACTGCTGCAAGGCTTGCTGCTGCATAACCTTGGGCACAGCTGCAGAAGGCTCCTGGCCCTTGCCCTCCTTGAATTCATTGACTTTGTGGCGGTAGTAGGCATGGTATGGGTCATTAGGGTTGAGGAAATTGAATTTTGGGTTGTTAATCTCGTTCTGACGAATCCTTGCCTCAAACTCCGGCCCATTCCTGTGAATTGGTGAAAGGGTTTTTATTAATATCCTATAGAAACCATATCTGCATTAATGTGATCTCATAACGACTGTGAAAAACCAACCTGGCTACGAAGCTGGCGGTCTTGTCAACAATGTTTCGGACCTCAGGAGGCGGATAGATAATCCCGACTATAGGTTTAGTAGCCGGTGTTTCCTCTACCGGCTCATCTACCTGTAGACACAAATCACGTTAGATTTGCCGGCTTTTTACTTGTACAAAAATAGATAATCGATTACAGATTTATGAAAAATAGCTTGTGTTGTGTAGCTATTACGTTTAGGGATGTATAACTGAAAAATAGTAAAGTCTTGATATAACTAAGAGAAGTCTAGATCTCGATATAAGAGTGGTTTTTCACATTCACAAAGCGGCGGGTGTGCTAACCCATCTTTACAAGCATTGGACTGGGAATAAAAAATGGCTAAAATCAAGTTATACTACCTTAACCTGAAACGAAATGTACCATAGTTTTGGATAGACAACCCCGCACACAATATATCAAATGCATACACACAATATTACATATTTTTGTATTTACATAGAGACTTAAAGTTTACCTTGTTAGGCTCCGGCTGGACTATTTGAACAGGCCCTGGCGGCATGGCTGCGTTACTTACTTGCTAGGTTAACAAGTCGAAACCAAACCAAAGACCACAAAACGGGTCGTATGTTTTACCTTAGCGACTTCAAGTTTTGTTTTTGGGGTAAACAAATTCTATATTAATCACAGTACCGATTACAATTTTGTAACTTGCGAGTGAGCTACGTTTTCCACATTGACCCGGCCGACAGTCAATGGAGGACTTCTACTTCCGGTACCAGATTTTGCACAGAGTATTATGGGTCTTGAAGTTTTAACAGTGAGTACTGAGTAGCTATGGTGATGTAGTGTCAACAATGACCTGTTCGTGCAGCAATTTACTAGACATTTGCCCTTTCTCTAGCTATGAACAAACACTGAGACATAATAGGCTAGTTACTTCAACATTTCTAAAAATGGCTCATCTGTTAGGGCGTCAAGATTGCGTGGAAAGTCTACGGAAAGATCTAATAGACATTCAAGCCACTGTTCTCGATGTCTTTTCCCGTACAGGACCTGTTCGCTTTCCTTCATGGAAGTTTCCTGACAAACTGTCATGTAATCTGGACCTGGTGTCACTACTTGATCAATATGACTTTGTTGATGGCGAGGACGAATTTAATCAGCACGCCCACATTGTTTTGCTGGAGCTGGTGATTGACAGGTAATGCAGTACTTAATTATGTGAGCTGACTCATTATGCTAACGTACAGTCTAACATTTTATTAGCTGACATCCCACTTGGCCAAAAGTTACAGTACAGTTCAATAAATCTGTTGACTATAAATCATCAACTTCCCTCTAGACTGTTGCTCCTTCTGCAGAGTTTTAATGCTCATGCTGAACAGATGAGGATTGGACAGAGGAAAGAACACCTTCAGCAAACGAGCCCATGTGTGTCAATTGGTCTTGTTGTCAGATATTACTGGAATAACTTGATACAGCTTGTCAATCAACAGGTACTATGTTTTACAGTTGGGCTCTCTCTGATAGCACCTGATACCAAACGAGTTGCCTGTTGTAACAGGATCTTGATCCATCTTTTAGGGCATGACCAAAGACAGTCAAAAAGTGACAAAACCTACAAAACATGAAGAAATACATCTCTCTCCAGCACCCTCTGTTACGAGCTGTGGGGACCTCAGAGTAGGACCTCCATCTTCCCGGAGAAACCGAGAGCGCGCACTGCGTTGGCATGCCAACCAATCAAGTCGGTGGTCAGTCCTCCGGTGCAGCCAGCAGAGCTGCCCCTCCCCTCACAACACAACTCCAGTGTCCTCAGACACTCACAGTGTGAGCTGCCAGACAGTCAAGTCCTCTCTAGTTCCCTGTGATGCCTGTGCCCATGTCCAGTCCAGCCTGAGGGAGACCGGCGATGCTCTCGTGGAGCTGTGCAGGACCGAGGGGCTGCCCTCCTCCCTGCAGCGCCTCCTGGGGGCTGTGGACGACACCTCGGCCCAGGGCAGTCTGACATCGGGCGACCTGGCCCAGTGGTCCACAGAGCAGCGTAGAGACATGGGCCGACTGGGGAAACACCTACAGGAGGTCAGGGCCACGGTGCAGCCGCTGAGGGAGGGGCTTCAGGCTGCTGAAGGGGAACGGGAGAGGTTGGAGGCTCAGCTGCGAAGAGCACAGGAGGAACTGCAACGGGAGAGGGGGAACCATCAAGCCAGCACACAGCAGCAGCAGCAACAACTGCTGGAGGCTCAGACTTCCTGGTTGGAGACTGAGAGAAGACTACAGGAAGAACAGGAAAAGCTGAGAAGAGGTACATAGATGAATTTGTGATACCTAACACTGCTATAGCTCCATGAGAATATATCATAATACATTCTTCCTTCACAGGCACAATATCCTTGGAGGACAGCAACTCCAAATTAAAAGAAGATATCAGTGGACTACAGGAAAGATTACGTATACTTGGTAGGCGTGACTCAGAAGCAGAGAACTCGTATGACAAACACTTATACAAAACGATTCACATTCGTGGTGAATGATTATCAATCGTATCCGTCTTTGGTAGAGTCAGAGAGGAATAAGCTGCATGAGGAGGTGAAGTCCTCGCGGAAGGAGGAGGACACGAGGCATGAACTGGAGGAGAAGATGCACATGTTAGAGTCTCAACTGTCCAGTACTCAGCTGTTACTTGACAAAGAGAGTGCCAAGTACCAAAGTGCCTGTCGCCAACAAGAGGTCTGTAGTACTCCTAGGATTATTAGTGTTACTCTGCAATCGAAGGTCACTGAGTTCATTTAAGAACTTAACAGGTCTTAAAATGCACACGGTTTGAATCCCAGACGTTTAATGTGAGCCTCTAAAACCGTAGAACCTCAGGAGTTTTGTCTGTGCTGTATTGTGTCCAGTCAATGCAGGCCAAGCAGGGTTCACTGTTGGAGCGGGTGGATACTCTTGACCAGGAGTGCGAGGAGCTGCAGAACCAGCTGGGCGAGGGGAGAAGACCGACAGACTGACCTTCAGGAGAAACTACAACACATTTCAGAAGAGAGGACAGAAGTGCAGACCCAGCTCATCCAACAACAGGCAACGCTGAATTATATGACGCCCACGGAATTGTTTTTAACCCGTTCGATGAACCTATGGTGAGAAATTCCCAGCTGACTTTCCTGGCGTCTCTCCCCCCCAGGCCTTGTGTTCTGAACTGCAGGAGCAGAAGCAAAAACTGGAGGCGTACGTAGGCGATCTGACGGACAGCGTGAGTAAGCTTAGGCTGGAGGTGAAGGAGTTGGCGCAGAGGGAAAGGCTGCTGGTGGCTTTCCCAGAGCTCAGCCCCGTCCCTCAGGGACCACCACAGAGTACGTCCTTCTAGCTTTTACCAGTTCACCCGGTATGACATTCATTGGTCAACTACCATTAATGCATCCACGTTTTCCACTCTAATAGTTCAAAAGGCTTCTTCATTACAATACTGTTTGTCTAGCCGACAGGTATGACTCTGTGTTTACATTGTAAACGGTGCCATCGTTTATTTGTTTGTCTGTTCCGCAGGCACAGGGGACGTGCTGAGGGACATGGAACAGCAGCTGCATGCTAACAGTGTCCGGATCAGGGTTCTGGAGAGGGAGAACAACACTCTACACAGCACCCTGACGAAGCTGCGGCCAAGATCCCAACACATCCATCCTGAGGTGCGTGAAGATGTACTGTGAAGCTCGAGTCATGAAACGACAATGCTCTTACACTCTACAGTATGGAAACATATCTAGAAATCTCGATAATCATGCTAGAAATGACTACGGACAATACGAAGGAGAGTATAGAAAGATAGTATAAGTATAATTATAAGTATAAATGACGATAACTTCCTCTCCTGCCTACAGACAGCCCCTCCTCAGCAGGCAGAGAGCTCAGCTCCGCCTCACACACCTGTGGTACAGCCCAGTCCGTTGTAAGTCTGTAGCACAAGAGAAGAATATGTTGTTAACAGTCAAATGTAATCAACTCTCCTGTGTGTGCATCTAGTATGATAAGATAATCCTTTATTAATCCCCAAGCGGGTACATTTAGCGATACAAGTACAAGATGTAAACACATATACATACTTCCTGTGTTTCCATTCTCTCCTCCCCAGGCAGACCACTAGTAGCGGGGTGTGGAGGCGTGGCCTGTCCGGGAAGGGGGCCAGTGAGCCCCCAGCAGTGGTGGGGCCTTGGGACCACGCATCCACGGCTGCCCCCTCTGCCTCGCCCTCCGCCTCGCCCTCTGCCTCGCCCTCTGCTCGCCCTCCTCCACAGCTCAGCTACGCCACCAGACGCTCGTGCTCTCTCCAGACACCAGTGCTGCCAAGACTTACTCCAAAATACGACAGGCCTCCCAAGCTCGCGCCAACGCCATGCACGCGAAGAGGAAGTGAATCAAGATTTGGACGGTCAAATAATAAATTGACGAAGGGCTGGATTTACTGGCCTACACTTTTGGTGTGTATCACAGTATGCTGAAACTAGGGTGGCCCTGAAGTGCAAACCACACCCCCTAATATGAGTACATCCCCCAAATGAAAACACTCCCACCCCAAATACGAGTCAACTCCCCCCAATACAAAGACACTCTCCCTCAAATGGAAAATGACATTACATTCTTAAACCCGAATGGGTTGGCAGTGCTTCTACATTCTATATTTAGATTAAAGTCAAATCTTTAGATTACTGTTTAGATGAGTAGCCTACCAAGTTAAACTGCGCACACATGTGGCATGAATTAACTTCTGTTAACGCTCCTAGTACAAAATCGACACCTTTTAGCTAGGTGCTAAACTGTATTTGAAAAAGTATTTTGAATAAACCGTTAGTACCATGTTCTTATATACTAGTCAGAAAGACATTGTTATTTGTAAAATAAATACTTGTTAAATATAAAAGTTCCAGATAATGTTCCAGAAGTCCATCGGTTACACCGGTGTGACCATAGATATATCTATGGGTGCGACAGCTTCTGGCTGGGCCCCACAGGAACGCGTCCTTGAACGTCCAGTTTTGCTTATTACGTACCAATAAAGAGTTCAGTATTAGCCTAGTTGGCCGATATAATAAACATAAGTCTCAATTGACTGTATATTTTGCGTAAGTATACCTTTATTATCCATATGAAAACGTTCAACCCATTTAGTTTAGCAAACCACTTTCAACCCTACGTCACACGACTGTGTCAAGCTGGCTCAACTGCGCATGTGGGTTGCAAAAGACGAACTTCTCCCGGGAACGTTTCTCTCTTCACTTGGAGTGTCGATCAGGTCATCATATATCTCTGTTCACTGGATTACAGGGCTTGACATTAACTTTTTGAGGCACTTGTCCTTTGGACGAGTACATTTACATTTCACTTGTCAATGCACAAAAGTCACTTGACCCCCATAGCTTTAAATAGCCTGACCAAGTGATCGGGCAAAACTAGCCTGGCTAACGGAGGTCGCTTTCTCAGGAAAATGAGTAATGAAACAGGTTCGGTTAGAGAAATCCAATATGCTGGCTATCTTCAGGAGGCTCGTATCTACGTTAGGCAGTCCTCTCTGACGTTTCTGGAGTGAAATACAACATTGTGCACACTGTCAGTAAGCGACGAGTCTGTATGAGGCTAATGGAGACGCAGTCTCACACTCAAATTGCCAGTTTAAACAAATCACAAAAATACTAAATCACAGTGTGAGCTGCCAAGTGTGAGCTCCAAAACTAAAAGCAGAATTCCCATATCTCTTGAAAGCTGCCCTGCTCGACTTTTTAGTTGTCGAATTGACTGTAAAACTGTAAAATTATGAACTTTGTGACATGACGCGAAGACATGGCGGCCGCTCCACTATGCGGTCTGTACCGGCATTACATTAACTCAAAACCGTTACATTAACTCAAATAGGAAATGGTTGGTACAACACTTTCGTCGCTGAATGGATGCAATAACTAACAGGGAATAAGAAGTACGAAATGCAATAGCCTGTTACACAGTAACGTGCACCAGGACAGTTGTTTAGCTATCGAAGAAGCAGGTAGCAAGTAGGCCTACTTATGCAAAAAGTATAAACTGCGTGTTAAGGGGCACTGTTTCGACAGCGCCATTGGGCTGCGCTTCAATACCGCCATCTAGTGGTTTAAAGTGTGAATTACAAGTACAGTTCTCACAGTAAACCACCAGATGGCGATGGTAAAGCGCAGCCCTATGGAACAGGTTTTTAAACGTTGAGTTACAGTAATGTAATGTTGTTTTCCATTTGGGGGAGTGTGTCTTTGTATGTTGTGTTTTTTTCCTTTTAGGACACACCGTCTGTGCTGCAATATTCTTGCTCCCCTACCTGTTCCATGAAAATCCAGCCAGACTCTATGTAATTGACAAGGTAAGAGCATCGCCAGTCATTCATAGGTAGGGCTCTTGTATGCCTGTCGTGTTTTGTTTGTTATATTGGAAATCTGGAGTGTATTTCTCCTTTTTTGTGGTTCATATTGATAGGCGAGTACAGAAATACATCTCACTAACTAACATCCCACATTCATTGAGATTTCTATGTATTTATTTTTGCAAATTAGAAATGATCAACCCCGAATCGTTATTGGTGTATACTTTTCAAAAGTCTGTTATGTAAATAAAAACATGCTGAAAAACACCTGCTGTTTCACCATTTTTATTGTTATTATTGTTATTACTACTACTACTACTACTACTACTACTACTACTACTACCACTACTACCACCACTACCACTACTATTACTACCACTACTACCACTACTACTACTACTACTATTACTACTACTACTAATACTACTACTACTACTACTACTACTACCACTACTACCACCACTACCACTACTACGACTACTACTATTACTACCACTACTACCACTACTAATACTACTACTACTACTACTACACAACTTCTATAAAGGTTGTTCACAGAGCTTCAAAGGGTTCTTCAAGTGTGCCAGTGATCCAAATGACTGAGCAAAGGTGTAGATCCATGATGTTTTTCACGGTTGGTGTTACCGTAGATGGAAAGTCTCATCAGTGGAAATGGAAGGCCCTCTTTATCTTCTCGAAGAAGCCAAGTTTTGTCAAAGACCCCATTTCCAGTTTTCCTTTTTCTGCCTTTTTCTCTTCCTTTTCCTTCTTCTTTATTTCCTTTCTTTGCTCTTGTGATAACCTTTGCATCTCTTTCCTTTCTAGGTCTTTCATTTTGCGTCTCTCATTCTCCAACTTTGTCTGAATCTCCTTGTTACTTTTTTCTGCCTGCTGCAGCTGCTTCCTCTGTTTCTTCTCCATATTCTCCTGCGCCAGCTTTTCTGCTTTCTTCTGCTTTTCTAGGAACTCCCTCTCTTTCTTTGGTGTTTTCCCCTCCTCAGCCTTTACCTCATTTTCAATTGTCATCAACATGTCACTGTTGGAACTCTCCTCAACAGATGCCTCCAGTACTTGCACCTTCGCTAGTACACTCTCTAATCCTTCCTCCTGGTTGGACGAGGGGTGGGTGTAGATGAGAGTGTCCTCAGGAAGAGGTGTGCAGGTGGGATGCTTGACCCCGGTGGGGTGCCTGGCCTGAGCTTCCAGGGGTTTGGTGATGGTGAGGCCCAAGTATGGTCCATCTGTACCCAGTGGGAGGGGATGTGGGGGTTTGGGAGACTGGCTGATGGATGGGGGACATGGATGGAAGCATATCTGCTGTCTGTGTCGAGACAAGAACATTGTTAGCACTGTAATGAATACCCAACACAAAGGACACTTTTCTGAAGTAAAAAACGAATGACATGTTGGCCTCTTACCTCCTCAAGCAGTTCATCCAAGAGCTTCAACTCCTCCAAGATGGTAAGAGACCTGTGTGGCACCTGTGTGTGAGGTGTCTTGGTCTCCTGCATATGTTTTTTTTTGGAGTTGAGCTCCAGATCCTCTTTCTGTCTCTGCTCTGCCTTCCACAGCTCTCCCTCCTTCTGTATCCACTCTGTCAACCTCTCCTGCCTCTGCAAGTCCTCAAGGTCTTCTGTCAGCCTTTTACCTTCCTCCCTTAACTCTGCCAGCCTCTTTTCACGCGGCTTCTGTAAGGTGTTTTTCAGGTCGACCCACCTTTTAATTTTATGCAGCGTTTCAGCATCCTTCTGTGCCTTCTGCATCTTCCGGTGCGCTCTCAGTGCTGCACATACCTGTGGCCCGGTTCTTACCACCGGTGTCCGTTCTTTCTTTTTCTTATCCATCGGCTTCTTTCCTGGAAATCCGCTCATGTTCTCTGTTCGGTTGGAAAAGAAAGTGACTGCAGTGTTGACTGTTGACATAGACTTTTATAGTTACTTTACTCATTATGACCGACAGATATGACACATTAGAAATGACACATTGCTTTGTGACATCATAGCTATTGTGACAAAATTCTGACTCGCCCGCTGAACATTTAATTCTCCGATGTGCATAGGCTATTTCATGGCAAAAACACGGCGCATGTATCTTCAAGTAAAAAAATGACTTGGTTTACGGCATGTTCTGAAGTGCCCAAAAAAATTCACAGAAACGTTTTTATACTGGATTTCTGAAAATGTCTTTCATTTCTACTTAGGCTTTTTTGTGTGTGAATTGCCTAATAATAAACACAATATTCTCTAGCAAAAACAACTATCCTGGTCCACGTAACTCTTTTATTATGGCATTTCAGACTGCGCATTCTTATTTTAATGTTGTGAAACGTTAACAGCATATCTATGATTATTTCCTAGGAATGTCCCTGATTAAAATAAATAGTGCTACTACATGACTCTCTGAATTGTCAACACAAATGTTTATTCTTCTTTTCCAATCAAAACGATCAACTTGATAATAACAGTTACGTGGACCAGGAGTGGTTTCGCTATCGACTTTTCATACTTTATGAAATAATCTTAGATATGCTGTTAACGTTTCACAACATTAAAATAAGTATGCACACGCTAAAAACGCAGTTGAAAGAAGCAGGATTTGTCTGAAGAAAAACTAATCGTCCACTACAGAAGTCCGAAATACCATAATGAAAGAGTTACGTGGACAAGGATAGTTGTTTGGC